>CM055199.1:17865766-18183266 GCA_029224185.1 Karalla daura
AGGCTCCGAGAAATTGAGAAATCTGTTTCCCAGCAGTGGCGTACTCACAAATTAGGGCTAACAAACGAGGATGCCCTGCGCTTACGCCCTCCTTACCCTAATCCCCTTCATGAAATCGACCTGTTGATCCCGCGATGGGCAGTCCATCCTGCGGGCCTTGGCGACGGCATCAGTGAAAGGCTCGTAAACGTGTCGAAAAACAAATCGAAAAACAGCCGGGCGACGTAGCCAAGACCGCAACAGAGCTGGCGAGGGAGGGAGAGAGCTCAGGAGAAGTTTGGTTCAAAAGCAGGAAAGTCGTTTTTTTATTGGTGTGCGGTAGATCACAGCCACGGCGCAGGTGTGAGTGGTCCGCACGTGTGGATGCTCGCGCTGTACGGCTGCAGATGCCTGTGTGTGATTACTGTACGGTCAGTTAATGGCTCTAAACTGTGATTACAGTGCACTGAGGAATGGAGGTCAGGAACCGGACTCCTTTTAAGTGAGAGAAGGAATTAAGATGAAAGATGCCATGTTTCTCACTTTTTCTCAACCTGCGTTACTTTCTTTCTCGCTTCAAAAGACTCCCACGCTGCATCAAAGCCAGGAGGGGGGGGGGTGCAGAAATGCATCAAATGTGCTGGGTTTTTAAGGGGATAAAAATCTATTCGGAAATTGGGAAAATTTGGAAAAAACGAAATAAAAGCAAAATCTGAAATGTTGATAAAGAGTCGTAACTCTTGTGAAGTCTATTCCAGCTATATCCCATAATATTCCCATAATATCTCCTCCTGCCAGACTCCACTTTAAGCAAGATGGACGTCCAAAACATGTTAGCTGATAGATTTAGAATAGAACAGATTTGGCAAAGGTTCACTCCATAACGGCGCCATCTTGTTTGAAGCCAACTGGTCATGTGACCCCTTAAGTCGTGTCTGGTGATGTGTGAATGTGAAAAAAGTGTTTTCATCACACTTTTGCAATAAAAAACACCTCATGAAAGTGCAAAAACGTTGTTGCAATATTTGCAAGGTGTTTCAACATTAGGCTGTTTCTATTACTGCTTTATCTAGGCTTGGTTATGGAAATGCACCTATTACTAATACTTGGAATTCACGCTTTGAATCAGAGTGCTTCAGAGGAAAGTGAACATCCTGCCTCAATGTAGAGAACTCTGCGTGACTAGCTGTGGGAAAAGGTCTTTAGAAAGGAAGCTCTTCTGTTTTCATTGTGCAGTGTGGTCATCCACAGATAACTCCATCCTTCATGTTGAAGTATCACTGGGCAAAATGCTAAATCCTAAACGTCCCACCGTGAATGTTGTGTGAATGGTTAAATTCACACACAATTAGTGGTTGAGCCTCTACCAGCTGTGTCTGAATGGGAGTGAATGGGTGAATGTGACTTTTGTCTGTCAAGTGATTTGAGAAGTCACCTTCACCATTTAGCCACATTGTGCAGAGAAATCAGTGCCTCCTCACTAGATCTATTATAATATTTCTGTAAAAACGTGAGTTAATCACAAAAGTGAGGGAAATGGAATAAATAAATAACTCCGGAGATAGTGAAACGGAGAAAGAGAGAGGTAGAGGAGGAGGAGGAGGACACAGTGAGAGGTTTGTCCTTTAAATGTGAAACTACTGGGAAACATAGAGGAGCTGTTGATCGTAATCATGCAGACGTGATTTCTCTGGAGAAACCTGGAGACCTCTCTCTGCTAAGTCTTTATAGGGAAAAACATTCCTGGCAAAGTGATAAGGTCATAGTTTGGCTTCAGTGACTGAAGTGAAGAGAAGTCACGAAATACAAACCTTTCAGATTAACGTTGTCCTGATTTTTTTTTTTTTGCTTTGTTTTGCTCAGCAGCAGTTTCAGATTAGAAACTCAGGAAAATCCCTAAAAACCGTTGTTGGTGACGCCGTTTGTGGTTTTGGCCTCTTGTTGTCTGTTATTTGGTGGTGTGCGACTGAATACTGATACAACAACATGGGAACCAACTTCTCTGCTCTAAGAAACTGGAAGAGACAAATTGAAAAGGGATCCTTCCTCTGGAGATCATGCATGAGCTGCACCACCAGCCTGCTGTATTAAAGACATCCTCAGATGTTTTGACATTAGATTTCACAGCAATTGAGCTGCAACACTTTTGAGGTTTGTTTTGTGTAAATGGGACCTCTTCAGCCTACAGAAACAATCAGATACACGCCTAGAAATGCACAAAAACCTAAATACTGCAATATAAAACTGGTAATGGAAACACCTACAATTTGAAGACATTTTCACGCTCTCATGAGGTGGTTTTTCAGATATGTCAATCGAGAAAAGTGTCCCAAAAGTGTAATGGAAACACTTTTTTTCCGCATTTGCATGTCACTGGATGTGTCTTAGGGGGTCTTATGACTTGTTAACTTCAGACAAGCTGACGTGGTATATGTAGACTGAGGAGCACAATGAACTGTTGCTAAATAGAATTATATATAGAATTATTATAGAATTAGAAATGTTTCAAACGCCCATCTTTCTCAATGGGACAAGATCTTCTAAGAATTATGGGATGATTAGCGATATGACTTCAGTAGTAACTGTCCAACTTTTAGAGATATTGCTTGTCCTTTGTGAAAAATTGTAATGGAAACACAACTAATATGATTAAGTTATGACGATAAACTATAGCCATCAGGTAGTAGGATTCAGTAAGTCAATTAGATCTTCAGATAAGGATACATCCAGAATTAAGGCCACTGAGAGAAGGTTTGGAGCTCATTGAAACATCAGGCTCATCCTATGTGGAAGCGCTCATCTCCAAATTTTGTTTTTGCCAGAGTGAAACTTATTGACTTCTGATTTCATTTACCATGTGACATTTCATGGTTCCCAGACGATGAATCCGTTCCCGTAAACTTTTCTCCAGTGTCACCATGAGCTTCAAATTTGTGGTTCAAAGTAAAACGTCTCCAACTGTTGGATTCTTCTCCTTTTTTTATTTCTTCCCCTTCCAACCAATTGAGCACAACAGTCTCATTTTCAGACAACACACATCTATTATTCTGTGGGAGTTGTTAAGATGAATCCCGGAAAATGTTTGGGAGATCTAACCAGACAAGATTCAAAGAGACAAATTGATGAGGACGACATCTGCTATGAAATTAAGGCCAAAAATAACCGGCGAATTCCAGTAAGTGTCAACAAACCGATCCTCTCAGACTGAAAACTGGATGTCGGTGACGTGACGGTGGACACCTGGGCTCTGCTCACATTCCACGGGACGCTGACAGACAACTTGAAGCGGCGACTCCGCCGGCCAACCAATCAAATTGCTCACACATGGCGATCCCCTCCGATAGCCGCGTAATCAGCAAACGCATTTCATGCTCAATTTCAGGGCTTTCTAATCAGCGTAATGAAACGCAGTCGATGCGGAGCTCCGCTCTGTGATTCCGGGCCAGAGGCTTCCACGCATGGATCATCGCCGCTGTGCTCAGGCAGATCCTCAGATAGCTCAAGATTTTCAGGGGGAGCGTTTGCCTGAATCTCGAGGAAACGTTGAGGCCGAGACGTTGGGTGGGTGGACGTGGGTGGAGTAACTGTCACCAGGATGAAGCTGAATGTTGAGAGAAAAAACCTTTGTTTGCGTGGGATAATTATCATCTCTGATGATCGCTCCATCGTCCTGAGTTCAACCCCTCATGATGCCACTGTCTGGTCCTGGTGTGTCCCAGCTGGTCAATCAATCGATCAGTAAATGAAACTTTATATATAAAGCACTTTTAATGCAGACAGTAGCAGCCTAAAGTGCTTTACATACAAAAAAAGGCAAATAAAGAATACCTTCCTATCCCACAGACTCACACACGCATACATTCACAGATTCACACTTACTGTGGGACACATAGATACAAAGAAGTAAGAACACTGAGAAAGGAATCAAGAAGGAGGTCGTGGAGTATCTGTTATTGACAGCCTAGGCCAACAGATATAGGATACAGATATAGATAACACAGATATAGCAGCCTACAGACTAGGATGTGCTTCAATTAACGTGTAACAACGTGTCAGAAATTGCATTGAGATGGCGTTCATAGCAGATTGATGCTTTATCACGAGGAAACGCCACTGAAATGAAAGAATTACGCGCATGGCTGCTCTCAGCTTGTGTAACAGGTGAATTCAGCGTGTCCGCGGCTCGGCTGAAAGAGTTATGTCTCCGTTTAATCCTGCAGATTATCAGGACGGTTGAAACACTTCCTTGCACTATTCAAATACGCCACATGTTTAATCGTTTCCTTTGATATGAGCGAGCCTGTAATGCCTGATGGACGTCCACACACACACACACATACACACACAGATGCCGAGACACACACACACACACACACATATGAACACACTTCCTGGGAACGGCAGAGACAGCTGACTGTTCTGCAGCCAGGATGTAGCATTAGCGACAAACAAGGAATGTTGTTAATCAGATTTAGAGCCATTTCCGAAAAGGAAGAACACCTCCCTCCTCCTCCTCCACCTCCCAACGCACACTTTCATTTTGATTCCTTTTACACCACTTCAAAAGGAACGTAAGGAAGTCATCCCTTCATTAATCTTGTGTTTAATCTCTCGGCCACGCTGTAAAAGAGGAAATCTGATTTAAGCATTGTGCGAAGCGGTTTTTCGTCAGCCGTTTATCGGCTGCGCTAATCTGATTGAGATTTGTAACAACAATAACAGTGAGATTAACAATAACAATGAATCAACGGCGATCTCGTGGCTAGAAGGCCGGAGAGAATTATCAGCCACCTCTGCAGCGCTGCTCTTCTTTACAAGTAGCTCTCAGCTCAGAGTTTTGGTTTGAGGACTCACAGTGTTTGCACAGTTTGCTTAGTTGTATGCAACAATACAGTCATCCAGTATTGTACCTGCTTTGTGTCTGCTGAAGCATACATGTATCCCTGTATACATCCATTGACAAGCGTCTAATCAGCCTAATCATTCATCAAGTGGAGATTCGAGGAGAACATGAAAACCTCGTCGACTGTGTCGTATTCTGTAAAGCGTATGAAAAATATTGTTTTTTGTCCATGTTTCAAAGATATTCAGTTCGCTCTCCCAGAGGAAGTATTCACATTCAACCCTGCAAGACCAGCGGTTGCAATATTACAACATCGCTTTAAGCCATCCTAGGAAAAGAGCCACAAATGTTTTTCTTCCCCCTTAAGCCCACATTGACATGGTCAGTGGTTTCCATTGTTTGTTCCTACAATGCAAGCGGACAGAAGATATGTTCAGACAGTACAGGTTTGATCTGGTCGTGACATCACACTATCTGTAGGTTCTCAAATAGGCCCAACGTTGAAATATTCCTTACACTTCAATTTCTACACCAGAGACCTCCTCAGGCAACATCTACATATATCTTCCACCAAAATATGCTCAAAAATATGTCTCAAACGCTCAAACCAATTGTTGCTGCCTGATTGATCAGTTTTGTGTGGGTACACACACACAGGGACACACACTCACACACACACACACACACACACACACACACACACACACACACACACACACACACACACACACACACACACATATAAACATACCTAGGAGCTAGCTGCTGGTCAGCTCTGGAGGTAAAAACTGGAGCTTGTGATCTGCAGAATACAGGAGGAGGAGGTGGTGGTGGTGGTGGTGGTCACATGACTCAGCTGAGTGAGTCATGTTTAAATAAGCACCTGTCAACCAGCACTTTTTTTGCCCCCAAATAATCTGTTATTTCAGCTTTAAAAAGAAAAGGAACAAATTAAGTGAGCAGATTAACAAACGCACCAGGGCTTTCATGATTCATTAGATGGATTATAAAAGCTCTGACACCAGCATAATGCCGCCTTTCAGGCGCGTGGATTATGTGAGTTTGTGTTTCGGAGCCGAGTCAAGAGCCGATTGTTTGATACTTAACTTCCAAACAGGAACTTTACTTTTTCTTTTTTTTTTTTTCTGAAGGGAAGCTCAGTTCTTTGTAGTCCTTCATTTTCTTTGTAGATCCAGCTCAGTGAGAGATGAAAGAAAGCCAAAGGTTGTGCCTTTGAACCTCGGCGCTCTGCTCTGAACCTCAACTAAAAAACTAAAAAAAAAAGAAAAAAAGAAAAAGAAGAAGAAAAAACAGACTTTGCTAAAACTTTACCTACCGAAACATGACAGTAATTACATTAAGAGGTCAAATTATCATAAACGGTGCAGCGGTGGACTGAACTTCATTGTTTGAAGCCTTAACTCCGCCCCCCTGCTGCGAGCCGCACACACACACACACACACACACACACACACACACACACAATCTCTTTGCACCTCCTGTGTGAAAGTTGTCCAGCTCTGGTGCTTGCCAGTTCACAACACGTTATACCTGTGTTTTTAAAGGGTTTTCAAGGGTTACTTTGAGGATGTTAAATTACAGGTTTCTTTTTCAAGACAAAACCTAATTAGACATTTAAAAGGAATACGGAGGGGGAGGGTGCAGCTTTTCATACATTCCTTTTTATTTTCTCCACTTTTTTTATAACGTGGTTAAGTGTGTTAATTGAAACAGCATGAGGGATGGCATTCGCTTTATAGATTTCCTGAAAACTAAATGCTAATTATGGGACAAAAGTGATTACTTTGGCCCGTTAAAACCAACACAAGAGCTCACAATTAGCCCCGACTTTGGTGAACAACTTTCATTGGCTTGTTACCTCCGAGGCCGGCTCACTTTTATTCTCTTTTTTTTCTTTCCTCCTTTTCACTAATCGACTCGTAGGCCAGTGAGGGAATGCCAAAAACATTTGTTGATTAATGACACAGGCGAGCACCCGACGGTCGTATATGAATGTATTTATATATGTGTCCGTGTTGTTGTGGTTCCCAAAGGGGATAATGAGCCCGTCACACGTCAGTGTGGAGCTGGCACACAGAGCTTCCTCGCTCTCCCTCAAACACACACACACACACACACACACACACACACACGGTGATGTAGCTCGGCTTGTAATGAATCTCCATCTGTGCATGCAAAGGTCTTAGCAGCAGTGATGTCATTCATGTCAAGGTGCATGTTCCCGGTGGTTAAATAGAGCAGACAGTTTTTTGCGGGATCTGATTCAATCGCCCCGTGTGATTTCAAGTCAGGGTTGGAACGTCAGTCGATCCTTGTTAGGAGTGAAGGCTGTCGCTGACGCAGGCTTTTGACTAAATGGTGTTTCAATCAGAAAAACCTTGAGAAAACTGGCAGGATGTTTCTGCTCTGTAATAACAAACATGCTGGGGAGTCTGTATTTGCATCGCCCTGCCTCCGAGTTTTACATACAGACCACACAACAACAACAAAAAACCTCCCGCAGGATCCTCTTGTCTTTCATTATGGAATTGTTTCTGTGAGACTGTAAACATCTGTGTTAACAGCTTTAACAGCCACATTACAGCCAAACCTCTCTGACCAGCAACCAACAACTCCATCACTCAGAGAAGTCTCAAAATGTAATTTTGCAGATAACTCTTAGCTGCAATATTGCTCCTATCACCTGTGTGGCTTTCTTCTTGTTTCTGAAAAAGAAACCACACTCAATGGTATGGATTTCAACACATCTAATCTCTGGAGGTTTCACCATAGAATCAAAAGTTATTGTGCTTCCACAATTTGTTGTAATAAATCATACAAGAGTCTGCTAATAGCCATAGAACTGCATTAAAACCAATGGAGCCGCAAGAAAAAAACAAAAGGTGAATATCTAGAACATCACAGCAAAGTACGTACAGCTGTAAAGTGTGATTGACAGGTCATGAGGGGATTGCTAATGCAGAACTTGGAGAAAGTGTTGAGAGGTAGACAGGGAAGACCAGACTATGACAAGTTCATTGTGATCTCCCATTGTGAGTCAAGTTGGTGTCATGGCTTACGTGGACAAAATAGTGCTGACATGACTTTAAAATGTTTATACGCTTACACACAAATGGCTGTAGAGTTTTTTTTGGGCTTGACATGCTCGTGCAAGATCTATCCTACTCGCTCCTCGAGGAGTTCACCACACTGTCAAGAGCCATTGTTTGTAGTTTTGGCATCAGGTTTAGGTGTGATTTAAGTGTTGAGACCTCTTCCTTGATCATATTTAAGTTTAAGTTTAAAGACTCATTGGGTTTTATCCATAATATATTAGCATGTTAGTCTATATAAATTAGTTAAATTACTGATATTACTGTGGTTTCCCTCAGAAAAACATGTTAGAAGGAAAAGTCTAGTTCTTTAATAAAGAGCTGAAATAACGGTGCCAATGGGATCAGATTACAGATTACACAATCTCATGTTTCTTTTCATTCTCAGCCTGTCCAAGGAAATGAAGTTGAGTCTATGCATGTTTAGCCACTTGGAAAGTTTAACTCAATTGCCTCTACTGTCAGAGATGTAATCCACAGGTTTGTTTACTCGCTACCTTTGTTCAGTTTCACATCGCCTGCCTTTTCCCCGTCTGTCAGACCTTTATGTGAGCATATATAAAAATAATTGTTTTCTAATCATATTCCTTCCCCACTGCTGCGGTTCACCCTGGAACAGATTCCTTGCCAGTGACGGTAAAAAAAGACTGTTTTGTTAATTCTATAATGGTTGCACAACGGGGGTTGCGTTTCACTTATTTTATGAGTGGTGCAGTGAGAGCTCAGGGCTCTGTGTGCTCCTGACCGAGACGTGTGCGTGATTGCGTGTATTTGCGTATGTGTGTGTGCGGGGGGAATTTGGCTCGTTAAATGTGAGATCTCATTGTTTCCAGGTCAAGATATCGGCACCAAACCAAAGTGCAGCTCCCCTTGGTGTTGTACCTTCAGTTTATCTTTGACTCCTTCTCGAGCCGAGGAGGATACCGTGTCCTCATAGTGTCTAGTGGGCGATTTATGCCATTCTCCAACTCTTCCAGATAACAATTAGAACAATATTTGCTCTTGTTCTCCGGTTTGGAATTAGAGAAAGGGCCTCTGAGTGGTTGTAAAACTGATATTATTCCCACCGGGGTGCCTTCCATCTACTGTTATTATGTTATTTGGCAGTTTGAGTCTCTTTGCAAATGTTTGATGTGCTGCCCGTCGTACCATGTATCTAAAACCCAGCATAATGATCTGCAGGAAGGGAGTTTCTCTCCACAGGCTCACGTAATTAATGGTATTTTAGGCAGCACATGTTCCAGCAACACAGCGCAAGTCTAACAATAACTCCTGCTCCATGGCAGTGGTAGAAGATCCTCTCCACCTTCAGCTTTATTAAGTCTTCTGCCAGTGTAGACGGGGGAATCAGTGAAGTAATTCCTATTCCTACTCGTTAGTCTGTTTGTTGGGCGGGTCCTCACTCAGGACAGAAAGGGATGTTTCCCTCTGGGAGGTAATGCCTAAAAAGTCCTGTCATCCTAATTGATGACGGCTAATACTGCTGTCAAACAAACGGAGGTCAGACAGCGACTGAAAATAATTCAGGACGTTTGTTTTAACTGGATTATGTCACCGGGAGGGCGGAGTTTGCCACAATAGGACAATGCAGATGGAGTTTGTTAAGCTGGAAACCACGCAAAAAAAGGAGAAAAAAAGCGTAAGATGATTGCCTGGTGCTGAAGGACAAACCTCGTTCTTCTGGTCCCCGCTTGGAGATGCTGCTGGTGGGAGTCGACTTTACTTTGGCCGCAGTCGAATGTGAAACCACATCCACATTTGCTCATACCGAGGACCTCCTGCGGAGCCCCTATCAGAGCAGAGAGAGGTGGCTGGGACACGGCGCAGAGAGCCTGTGTCAGCAGATTAGATTAGATAAGGTCTAGTTCAGCATCTGCTATTTGATATTCTCTCCAGGAGGCTTACATTTCTTTTCTTTTTTTTAATATGCCTTCATTCATTTTTGCCTCAGTTTTTCGTAAATGTGAAACAGCTCTGCAGTTTCTGCAGCAACCGAGGGTTTTGAAAGCAGGACATCAATTAGGGTGGTAGTAGTCGATTGATCTGTTGATTACGATGAAAAAGCTGTGAAAATGGTCGAGCGAGGTCTTTGAAAGCCTCACAAATTCATTTCATTCAATTTTCTGTCACAGAAGACTTTTCTTTTTCTTTCCTTTCTTGATTTTGTTTAAAATCCTTTTCTTAAAAATGCTGATCCATCATTTGAAAAGTTATAAAGTAGTTTTAATAGTCAGTTAATAGTCGATTAATTGATAAGTAGTTGGAGCTCTAGTATCGACATTGATCTAATTTTAGTCACCTTTAGTTGTGCCTTTATAGAATAAGTCTGTATGTGTACTGCTTTTGCTGTTAGGTCAAACAATGTGAAACTTTCACGCATGTTCTTGACCTCGATTTAAAACATCTTTTTGCTTTTTTTTGCTTTTATTGTGTACGTGATGCTGAGCCCCTTCGAACAGTCACCTTTAAATAAAGTCAGACGTTCCCTCGAGAGGACTTTAAAATTTTTCAATCTTGGACTCCCAACCATAAATTTAGAGACGCTCTCTGGTCTGCCGGAGGCTCTGGTTTCACCTTTACGGGAGACGAGTCCGTGGGTGGGACGGCATGACTAAGAAATGACTACGTGTGGGAGACTTGGTGGGAGTGTTTATTTCCACTTACCGGACAATGCCGTCTCAAAATCTGCGACTGGACGTTTTATTATGACAGTGGAGGTAGAGAGGCTGCATCCATTAAGGCTGTGAGTCAGGGATGGGGAGGACAGGTCAGTCTGTGGGCAGAGGCCAGACTCTGTGGCTCTGCATCCCGACAGACCGACAGCACTTTTCTTAGGTTGGCTCCTCTGGATGCTGGTTTAAGGATTTAACAGCTCATCACGTAGACAAACTGCTCCGCTCCGTCCACGGTGTTTTGGCCGCTGTGGAAGGAACATGTGACTGCTCTCTTCTTTTCTTCTCAAACTTAAACAGTGCTTTACAGTACCTGTATAGTAAAACAAATAAGAATAAAACCATATGCTGCTTTATTCGTGCTTCTTTTCCATGTCCTGAATTATTCCCGTCCTTCACCGGAGCCAGGAGTCAGACACAGAGAAGGAATGATGTGCTGCTTTCCCCCTGCCTGTCTGCTCTTTCTCATAAAGAGGCACATTATGATTTAGTTTTGCTGCGATCTGTCCGACAAGAGATTTTCTACCATGCCTCAGTGCTCAATGCTGAAATCACATTAAACTGTCTGGCTTTTCTGGATGTATTGTTGCAGGGAGGTGTGCAGGATTTCTGTCTCATCGTATCCTCCGAAGGATTATTCCTCCCTATTGTTTAAATTTCCTTTCACCTTGTTATATGAGGGGATTTTGGTATCAATTTGAGGGAAGTATCAACATTTCAGCTGCTCTTAAAGCAGCCAAAACAATCTCCTCAGTGTCCTCAGAACTTGGATATTTTCAACAGCTACGTTATTTAACGCAGATCTCAAACCTGTGACCTGCAGGTTTTCGTAAACTTTGGACCACCCTGCCACCCTGTTACCTCACTCCCTGATTTTATCTGGCAGATACCGAAGCTCCGGTGTCTTTTTCTATTTCAGGAGAAGAGTAATCTCTCTACCTGCCTTCTGCTGACAGCGGAGATAGCAGTGATACTTAACATGATCATTTCTCCACTGTAGATGTGTTATACGGGGTTCTTAAGACTTTATTTTTCCAGGACCAGTTAGAATATCCTGCATTTGTGGTGAAAAATTACACATTTTTTCCCACTGAGGCTGTTAAACAAGGAATATCAACGCAGGACTGAATCAAGCTGTTCCTTTCACTAATATGCTGGAAATCATCCAAGCGGAGTCTTGAAAGTCAATTCATTTGCAATGGAAATGTGCGATATTAGCTCACCGGTTGGCAGATTTCTCACCCTCTGGACTCGACTGTTAATTAACTTTCTGGGATTTTCGAGGCCGATGTTCACAATTGTCGCGACCGTCAGCTCTGGCATATCCTCTCCAGCGTCGGTGAGGAGAAGTAACCACAAATGACTGTAAATAGTTTATTTTCTGACCTGTGTCTCATTTTCTTGACCGCATTTTGGGTTTGCGATTCGTAAGTCTAAACCCTCCTGTCGTTCCCAGTTCGTGACAGAGAGAGATATTAGCCAGAGCGTGACAGAAAACATAAAATTCAAGTATCGCTGCAGTGCTGCCGCAGCAGCTATGTCACTTTCTAGCCTCGCTTACAGCGTCTCTCTGTCGATCGCTCCAACACTTTGGTCAGAATCAAATATCTCAACAGCTATTGGATGCTTTGGCGCAGATTTCTACCCAGATGTTGAGGGTTTCTGAAGGATGAATTACTATAAAGATTGGCCTTTTTTTTTTGTTAAGCACCACCATGAGATCGACATCAGTGGGTTTAGGGTGAAATATCTCAAAGAAAAATTGGATGAAGAGCTTTGAAATTTGGCTAATATGTATATGAATCTCTCATCTGCTGCTGGAAGTTGTGCCAAGTCAAGCAAAAGCTCCTCAGCAACTAAGCGGCGCAAGGTTAACAAAGTGTGCACAAGCTTAAGAGCGTTAGTTCTTAGTTCGTAGAGCAGCATTTCTGAGGACTTTTTGCAGCTCCCACTTTGAGATGGGGACTTGCCACAATAGAAGCAAGTGTTCGCAAACACACGAGCCAATATCTGCCATATTTTAAAGCCTAAGCCTGTAATCCCCGGGTGTAAAGTTTTTTTGTTAAATCTGTGTCCCACACAAGTAAATGCAGTTTGATCAAGAAGAACATATGAACGTTTTAACTTCTAGCGTACGTCCACTCTCGCTCTCTGGCTTGGATAATACAAGATAATAACGGTTCAGGTGCAAATGAAAACAGATGTGTCGTTCAATCACCACTTTGTAGCTCCTCCAACTATCTGGTCTGCCGGAGCCAAGACGTCTATGTTTGTCAGAAAGTCAAATCGTTTGTTTATCCAGAATTTATCCGGAATATTCTCACTGAAAATATCATATTATCAGTAATGGAAATAGTCGTTTTGTCTCGCGGTCAGGATAGATGGCGAGCCTGGAAAACATGAGCAGGTTTGCTACCTGCTGGCGTGACTGTATATACTCTGTATTCTCAGAGCCGTGAACCGTGACCGACCCTGAAACGCATGAAGTAGTGGAAAGCTCGGTAGCAAACGTAGGGGGATTTCAGTAATTGTTCGCATCACGCAGAAACAGGTTTTTTTTCGATGATGAGTGATTACTTTATGAGCCTGCTGATCTGTGCAAGACCAGCTGTCCAGGGAAATGGTGTCTGCACTGGATACTTTAAGTATGATTTCACTGCCTTTGTGATTGCGATGGTTTCTGGACTCGTAAACTCACTGTTATTAACAATAACACCAACACCGGGACGGATGCTATTCTAAGTGCTGCATTCACTTTGAGGGAAAGAGGAGAGAGATCGTCATGCAGTTAATCTGTTTAGAGCATGTTAGACGAAAACTCCCGGTGATTCATTTGTATATGAGATCCAGTTGTGGACCAGCTCATTCATGACATCAGGTTTGGCTTTGTTACCATCTACACTTTGTTCAGGTCTGTCTGATTGCCTTTTATATGTCGCGCAACAAAAATCCTAGTTTCCTAGCAACATTTTTGATGTTGATCAAAATACTGATGTTTGTGTGTGTGTGTGTTGGGAGAAGGAAGGAGGTAGAATGACAGAGAGGGAGAATTTGCTTGTATACATGCGAGCTCCACACGTGCATTTCCATTGCCGATCACTTTGAAAAGCACCTCAGTTTGGTCTGACCTTTGTTAAGCGAGGGATGGAAAGCGCCCTTTTGTTTCTGGCTGCGTCTCTTTTTTTCCACCACCTTGTTGCCTCCGTACCTGCCGCTGACTGGGATCTCCTCTGTCAGGCCTACAGAGCATCCTGGTTAGTGCTCGCGAGGCCTTGGCTTGAGAAGACGCGTGAGAACCGCTCCTTTTCCGATTTGTCAACAGGTGTTTGGTCAGATGATTTGTCATCTCACATGATAAGACTTGAAGCAGCTGAAACAGTTTCAACAGTGTTCGGCTTTGGGTTGTGCACCAGAGGACTCTGGTGCAACTCAGGACACACCTACTCCCTCTCCTCTGTCACCCTCAGCTCCATCCTTTTGGCCAAGTCTGCTCTCCCCCCTAAAATCCTTTAGCCCTTAAATATATTTGAGGCAGCTGAGAAGCCAAGAACCATTACTGCTGTCAGAGCGGAGGCCGTCGTCCAGGAGTTGAGTAGAATCGACTCGCTAATAGATCATGAGTAAAGATGTGAGGGGAGGAGGGGGAGGAGGGGAGAAGGATCCCCGCTGCTCTGAATGCGGTTTGGCTCCTTTGAAACGTAATCAAGGTTCGACTCGTTTCCAGCCAAAGATCAATTAGATAAATTAGCCTGAGGTTGAGCTGCTCACACCCTCGTTACAGTAGCCTAAACAAAGAAAAGGCAGCGGCGGACAAGTGCTCAAGGAGCGAAGAAACGTTTTCAGCAAAAAAAAAAAAAAAAAATGGGCAAGTGACCCATGAGTCCAATTTGTCCGTTACTTTGGCATAATCTCAGATTTAGCTGAATGCAGCCTTTGTTCACGCACAGTGAAACCAGAGAGAAAGAGAAGGAGCCAAAAGAAAAGAACAAACCAATTTTTCAGAGCATTAAAGTGAAGAAAAAAAAAAACGCATACGTTTGGTGATGTTAGGAATGTGGCCTGTCACTGACGTGTTGCTGTCCTGGTTTGCAGTGGCTGATCGGAGACAGAGACAGTCACTGCGGGGGCATCTGCACGCGGACCCAGGGGAAGCCCGTGTGCGGCTCGGACGGCCGCAGCTATGAGACCGGCTGCGAGCTGCAGAGGGCGCGCTGCAAAGACAAGACCCTGACACTGGCACATCGCGGAAGATGCCGAGGTGAGAACTGCCTTCACCGGGCAATCTCTCAGAGTTGGTAACGAATGCATGACCTGACTTTTTTTTTATTGTTTGGTTTTCAGGTAAAAACTGGGTGAAAATCGATCAGTTGCCGGTACCTCCGGCCCCGACTTCCTCGTCTGAGGGCAGAGACATGGAGCTCAAAGGTACAAGAGTACTGAGGCTGGACTCAGACCTGTTTCTCGTTCATCTTGTTCTGATTCAAGGGCCTCAAAAACATTCAACTTCTGCATTTTTTTCCCCTTTTGTGTTCACATGGTAACCAAAGTTGTAAACTAATGCGCAAAATGCCAACCAACTGTTATCTCTTATTGGTCAGAAATTGACAGAGCTTATTTTTTACTAAGTACTTTTCTTAAAGCTCACAAAGATTAACAAAAATACAGCATCAGCTGTTGTGCTTCTCTTGTTAATACACCAATGTTAGTTAAATGGACAAAATATCCACAAAAGACACTGATCTCACATAGCCCTTTGGTTGCCATGATCGACAGTCTCTTGTCTTGTTTTAACTCTTGTTCTATCTTGTTTTGAGAGTTAATTTCTTATTTTCAGTGGTATTTTCAGATCTTTCTGATCTCGTCCAACTTGTCCTGCTCTGCATCATATCCTGATGATCGCTGTCTGTATATTTGTCCCAAATGATCCTACTTTTTGGGGTTAAACGCTCCCTTCAGCCACTTCAAACAAGCCAGACTGATCCGAGAACAGATTTTTCTGAGCACAACAAGCACAAAATGTTCACCTAAAATGCTAGAAAACTTGTGTGCCTAATTGCAACCTAATCCACCCTTCCCGCACTGCAGCCTCAGAGAGGGAAAGCACACACTGATTTACTCGAGGGCAGGTTGCAGCTCGGACCCAAAGTGGACAGTTTTTTGGGGGGGGGTTGGTGGAACTGAATGAGAAGATGTCTTTCATTTTCCGCCTCTCTGTAGGCGTGTAAGTTTTTACAGACCGGGATCACACATTTCCCCAGTCTCTGGATGCCAGCCACTCAACAACAGCGGAGATTGATAGGTCTAAAGTCAAGGTTGGAACTTGGCATTTCTCTCACCCCCTCCACCCCCGCACCCCCTGCTCCACTTTCCTCCAGCCCCGTCTCTCCATTAGGAAAACAGCAGTCCCAACCAAATCCATTTTAGGAGTGAAATTTGTTCCCACTGTATGGTAATGGGTGGTTTTGTTTCATAATGCCTGTGGTGTGCCAAGGCAAGGGGAGCCGGGCAAAGCTCACACAGCCTCCAGCACATGCGACAAGCCTGTTTTGTTGTAATGAAGCCGCTGCTTTATTTAGGCAGGCAGTTCATGAACCGGCCTGTTGTTTACAGTGGCGAAGCCTGGCACGGAGCGGCTGAGGTGTGCGTGAGATGCAGATTAAACACAACAGATACATGCGACTACAGAATGTATAAATTGCAAACAGGTACAACAAACAACCGCAAACAGCAACAGACGTGTAATTACAGCCGTTACGACCGGCGGAGCTGTTTATTCATTATGTAGCTGTGAATAAACAACACGGGGAGAATCAACACGTTGTACTCATCTTCTACAATGAAGATGATGAAATTATCTTTTTTTTCCAGCCTCTGTTTGTTTTGCAGTCAAGCCGAACTTAAGTTGTTGTTTTTTTCGCGACAGCCACATTGGCTCGCCTCGCAATACAAATACAATAAAGCAACAGACTCTTGGAAGTGGCCGTAATGCTGCCTTGTCACAACTAACAAGCACAGACAAGCAGAGGGGGAGCTGCTAACTGCCTCTCATCATAAAGTTATTTCCATAAATCTGACTTATTCAAACAGTTGTTTTTATTCTCCTCTCCTCCGGGCGTGTTTCTAACGTAAGACTAAATATTCAGAGTTTATAAATTCATGTAACCGTGTCTGTCCCTCTCGGTGACATCACCAGCCCCGTCCTGGCTCCTGTCGCTCTCTCTTTTTTTGCTCTGGAGGAGACAACATGTCTGTCTCCTCTCAGCACCAGAGATGACTTTTTCCTTTTTTTTGTCTAAAATTTTCTTTTTTTTCTTTCCTGGAGAGAGAGTGAGTGTTTGCACAGCGTGGAGGACTGTGGTCACACCGGTCAGCTCCCGGGTGTCACTGCGTACACTCCTCCAACTTGTTCGGAAACGTGACGCTCGGCTCCACGGGAGCTACAGTAAAACCAGTGCTTCTGATGATGTTTTTCAGTAATTAGCGACTTAGCGTTCCCGCCTCTGTCCCCCATGAGAGAGCGGCTCGGGATGATCGTCAGCACTGCGGGGAACTCGGGGCTCGGTTTCCACTAACATTTTCAAAATATCAATGCAGGGCGCATGACGCACGCCTCGGCACTAACAACGCGGCGCTCATGGTCTGCCCCAGAGACTGGTAATGTTCCGGAAGGTGTTGTTTCTGCATGTTTTTTGAATGGCGTAATGAAAGGTCTCCGGTTCGTCTGGGCTTTTGTGTTTTCTGCAGAGTTGAATCTGTTTGGATGCAGACTCTCAACTCAACTCAGCTCAACTTCACCTTTTATTTATAGAGCACTTTACAAACAACCCGCACCGACCAAAGTGCTGTTCAAGGGGCTGCATGTTACTAAAACACACATATTTATAAAAGAACATGATGAATATGACAGTGTAAAACAATAGGTTCATACAGCACACGTGATATAGTGTAAAAAAAAAAAAAATATATATATATATATATATAAATCTCTCCCTCTCTTTCTGTATATATATATATATATATATATACACAGATATATATAAATTATTATGATATTATCTTAAACTATATATTTAAACCATACTAATGATTGTAGAAAATATTAAAAAATAATAATATATAGAAAATAATATTTATTTTCTTTATTTTCATTTTCACTTTTTTAAATAATTATTTTTAAATCTTCATATATTCAAATAATTATAGTGTAATGTATATGTTAAACTATATTTGTATTATTTATATTTAATTAATTATGTGTTTAAGATATTAACATGTATACGTGTATATATGTACGTCTATATCTATTGTATTAATTTACATATATACATACAATATGTCTGCTAAAGCATAATGAAATAGTATTTTAAATTAATGCGTGATTCTTATGCTGCCTGTTCAGCTTCGTAAAGTCCAATAGTCATTGAGAACAACAAAAAAGCCTCGGATTAAGGCACTGTGATCTAAACAGAAGACAGGGAGTAAATAAACAGCTCTCCCCTCTGTCTATCAGAAACGCGCCCTTGAGAATAACACTACGAGTCGGACGTCACTCGGTGGCCGACGGTAGTAAACTGTGGTCTCGCTGGTCGGCCTCCAGGTGTGAACACGGTGTTGTTGACAAAGAACATATGTCTTCAGCAGAGAAAGAGAGAGCGAGAGAGAGAGAGAGGAAAAACAACTGCAGGCCCGGAGGTTTTGTATGCAAAGCATGAGAGCCGGCTGCGCTCAATGTGAATGTCAATGCGTTGCAGATGCAGGTCAGTCCAAGTGTCGTTTTGAGAGGAACCAGGCTCTGGAGCAGGCCAGGAGACCTCAGGAGTCCATGTTCATCCCAGAATGCAACGAGGACGGGACGTTTGCCCAGGTCTGTCTCTTTAACCGCATGTTTATGACTCCTCATCGATGGGTTTTATATCTCTGATAGAAAGACAAGACCCGGCATGTTTATTCATACAGTGCCATTTATTCACAGAGCTCTACAAAGGCAAGGAAATATCTTAGAAACAATGAAAAATAAAATAGAATCCATTAAAAAATGATATTTGAAATCAGTATAGCAAGTGGATAGCAAAGCTGAGTTGGATAAAATTGACACTCTAGGAACAGTGCAGTGAACAATAAAGTTTTCAGCCCTGGCTTAAAGGAGCGGACAGTTAGTGCTTGAGCAGCTCAAGGTGTTCAGGTGAGGACCATAGGAGCTAATGCAGCATAATCCTGCTTTGTTCTGAAAGGAAGACATAATGTACCTGAACCTTTAAGGTGCAAACCGACCTGCAGATATGATCATCCACCTCTTCCTCTGTATGGACGTCACGGCTACATGACCTACATAAGTAGCTCATGCCAAACTGTCCCGAAAACAACTTGAATGATCCCAGATTCGACCTTCTTCGACAGTGTCTTTGCTTTGCTCTTACTGACTGTTGAGTGACGCATATGTTAATAGTCTCTGACCTCAGAGACCAGGTTTGGTTAAAGTTTTGAAATGTCTCTCCAGTACTGTACTGGAGTTTCTTTGTATTGTATACTGTTACCATTCCTAACCAAGATAACTCATAGTGCTTTACAGAGGCAAAGAAATGTATTAAAGAAACATTGGATATTAAAATACAATCAATAAAAAGCACAAGAGCACACACAGTGTGTCACAACTGAATCTTTTTACGTCAGCACATAAAACTCCTGCTCGCAGGACTGGTTGTTTATGGGGGGAGGGTGGGGGGACAGTTTGATTTGTAGCCGAGTGTTTGGTTCAGTTCAGACAGACAGTTGGAACGAAAAAACCCCACTGCTCCTATGAGAGATTTCAGTTTATCCATTATCTATTGTCCAAGAACAAGGAGTTAGGAAAACAGCTCCTGAGTGAAATCTGAGTTGAATTATAGTGATTTTGCTTTTGCTTTTCAATGGTTTAGCCAGGTCAGTCATCATCTCTGTTTTTTTTTTCTCCCTGTCTCCAGGTCCAGTGCCACACTCTGACCGGCTACTGCTGGTGTGTGACCAGTGATGGGAAGCCAGTGAGTGGCTCCTCTGTGCACAACAGGACCCCGGTGTGTTCAGGTACTGGGGAGAAAGCTGCCTGGATCGAATGTCCAGAGTTTTTCAGATGAATCTTGAAACACTTCACCTGGTTCCAGATTGTCCTGCAGCCCACACGGCTTCTATCTGCCCTGCTTCAGTCTAAACTTCAGTAGACAGATCAAATGTTTCCTGACAAGTCTTTATCGTGGTGATAAAGCAGCTAATGGTACCAAGCGAGAGTGTTTGGAAACCGTGCACATGAGGTTCAGGCCTTTTAACTTTTTGTGCAATTCCAAGAATTTGACTTAGAAGTTAGCTGACTTTGCTTAAAAATCACATGCAAGCCTGTGGGCTTTTGCATCATCACATAAGACTGTAAGTTATACAAAATCTCCCAAAATGTTCAGATTTAGAATCAGCTTTATTGGCTCAGTAGCTGGACACATGCTCACTTGTAGTTAATGTAAATAAACATGAGTAAAAACATTCTGCTGGAGGTATAAAAATTAAATAAATAGAAGTGGTCAGAGGTCTGGTCTGTTATAAATATGTATGTTTACAGCCAGAATATATACATAAGCATAATACTGTGTATGACAGCAGAATACTTCTTTCTTAACTTCTCTCTGACTTTTTCAGCAAACTCAGTGTGTACAGTACATATATTTCGGCCTCTATGATCATTACTCTGAACATTTCATCTTAAACAACTAATCTGTTTTACTGTTTTCTTTGAGTGTTCGAGAAATTCTGTGTTATGTGAATTCATGTCCAAGGTGAGACTCCATTGGAGAAACTGTCTCAGATGTAAAGGAGTGAGTGAGTGCAGCCTGTGGGTCACAGTTACAGTTGCTCTGAGTCTTGTCTCGCCACACTGTGGGCACATGTGCGTTACATGTCATGTGGAGTAGAGCAGGTGCAAGGTCAATGAGAAGGCTAATGGCCATACATCCAGGGGCCCCTGCTCCCCCCATACCCCCATTTCCCCTCCTCCTCCTCCTCCTCTTCCTCTAACTGCTCTCAGCAGGCAGGAGGAGGAGAATGAGCCGGCTCTGCTAACTCATCCTGGATGGGAACACTTTATGATAATCACCATCATTTTCCCTCAGAAGATAATACGCTGCGGCCTTTGCCAGAATTGGATTGCGCAGTCACTCGAGCATATGGTGCAAATTTTGTGTGGAGAGTGTGGTGAAAGTGGCCGCATGCCCCTCTGAAGCTGCTCGACGCACCGCCAGAGGCTTCCCGCTCTCTCCTCTCTCGTCTTCTCCTCTCCCCTTTCTTTATCTCTCCGCCTCAAATCTTCCGTGCCCGCTCTTTTCTTGGTATTTCCCACTTGTGTCGCTAATCACCTGTAGGGTTTCCCCTGGCACCTGCTGTGACCGGGATCAGATGTAGGACACAGGATGAGATACTAACGCATTGTGGAGGAATCCTTCATGTAAAAAAAAAAAACTTCGTTTTTGCAGTAACTCATCTGTAAAGTACTGCAGGTCAACAGGAAAAACGTGTCAGAGCTACCAGATATGAGCTATATGAGTTTTTATTTGACGATGGATATTATTTATCATAGATGAAAGTGTGTGAAATACCAGTAGGTTTGAACCAGGAATCTGCAAGTCTCATTTTCTACTCTGCAGATGTCAAAGTTCTACTATGGACATTTAAGAGACTAGAGCTACAGTACGTTAACACAGCAGGCAAAAGTGACCCAAATCATTTTTTTGACCGTCTGAATGGTCATTTGGGATCTCATATGACTTTTTGTAAGATGACAAAGGAGGTGGAAAGCTTTAAGATCTAATGTAAACAATGGAGGAAACAAGCTTTCTTTCCATTTTCACTTGATTTTGTCAGATCAATTTGAACACTATCAGCCACGTTTAACTCTGTAAACACAGCTTGTTGCTGTGTCCAGAACTGTCAAGTCTTCTTGACATAAGCTTCAGTGATTATATTGAGACCAGGGTTAGGGTTAGTCCACACACTAACCTCCACTATACCGGAAAACTCTGCCTTACATAGAAATAATTAAATAATTTCATGGTTTATTGTTGTTAATTGTTAAAATGGATCCCAAATTGATCTTCTTTTTAACATAATAGGATTACACAAAAGTGCCATTGCACAAAAAAGGTGCTGGTTTGCAGACATATATTATATATCACACTCATAAACAGGTGCAGTGTAGAAAACTTAATGCTGAGAGATCTACGAGTCTGTGGCACAACACAGCCTCTACCTGTCCCCTTTCTGCCCTGCATAAGATCCAATATCTTCATTGTTTCTTGCAAAGGTATGTATGACACTGGAACGGGAATCTGGGCACAGTGAACCCGATACCGTAAACAGACGCTGCAGAAATCAGCCCAACTCGCTCTCCCTCCGGTCGACACATAACATAAACGTTACTGCCGTGCTCAGACACCCCTGTTCACTCTGACCCAAATCAATCATCTCACATACATTTGCAGGAAACTTCCGTGAATTTATGGGAACTCATGCTGGGACAAGTGGATTGTCAGGTAGTAAATTTCCTTCCCCCTTCCCCTTCACTGTCTAATTTAGCTCTTTTCCCATCCATGCATCCATGCATGAAAACGCCAGCCCTGCATGCACCGAAAGAGCAGAATGACGTTTGAAGACTAATCATTTTCCACAGATGGTGCAGATCACTCACGTCTGCATCAGTCAGTGTTAAGATAAAGCAGCGAAACCTCACGTTCCAATCTGTGCCTTGCTATCCAGTACTAACAGAATGTACTCATCAAACTCTGATAAAAACCGCGGCGTCTTCCTCCAAGCTGAAAGGTTGGTGGGTTGGGAAATCTGTGGGAGTCGTGTTTTCTCTGTTGGCCTGTGTTCCCTGTAATGCCGGAGCGATCGAATTTGTGATTCATTGGTACTGAGGGGGTTAATTCTGGAGAAGTCGTTTTAATTGTCAATGTGGATTTTGGAATAAAGTGTCCCCGAGCAGCTGCTAATACATACCTTGTCCACGTTACGTGACTTTTTTTTTCCTTTTCTCTTTACAGGGTCAGTAACCGATAAACCGCCTGGGCCACCGAACTCTGGTAGAAAAGGTGAGTTGAGATCTGCTATAGGTTGTGTGTATGCATGTGTATGAGAGGTACTATTTGTGTGTGTGTGTGAGAGAGACAAAGAGAGAGCGAGAGAGAGCAATCAAAATGTCTTTTGACCTGACTTTTTTCCCCCCATCTGATCTGTGCAAAGTCCATATTTGTGCAGAGCAGAAAGGTACGTGACTGATGTCTGACTTTAAGAGGGCTTAGAATAGACACTCTGTACATTTCAGCAATGTTAAAATGATTATTACATACCCTTATGGCAGACACCACAGTGAGAATTCTTAATGCTGAATGATTGATTAAGACCCAATCCTGATACGTCTCATTGATATTGTATTTCTTAAAAAAAAAGAATAAAATAAAACATGACAAAAGTGTATGTTTTCTGTAGTTTTATCAAATAATTGCAGCGCCTGCTTGCACCATTAGGCAATTCTAACAGAAAAAACAACATTTCTCACAGTCTGAAGCTCACAGCAACGATTGACTAATACTGTAAGTTGTGTAACTTGTTTTACTGTAACTTGTTTTATGCTGCGTCACTTGGGAAAATATCAGGATATTATTAAATAAAAAACTGTAGAAGAAGAGATCTTTAGTCTGTGCTCAGCCTGGTGCATTTGTCTGTGATCAACATGAGTAACATGTTTTATTTTATCGTTTGCAGTTTGACCAGATCAGGTCGGTTTGACCCGAATGTTACGATTTGCTGACACGCAGTGTGATTTAAGGACTGTAGTGTTTGTAGAATAATTCCACTTCTCTGTGGTGTGCTTTTGATTGATTTGATTTCCTAAGGAGTGTTCCAGATGCTACAAAACTGCACTCGGGTGAGTATTCTCGGTAGCTGACTTCACAGCATTATCTACGATCCATTACTACTTATACATCTCTTACACAGGACATTGACTCTTTCAGGCCTGTCAGAGTATTTTCTTTAGCCTGTGCTACAGTGTGATGTTTGGCAGCATGTTTCCCAAATCTGGCTCAAGACGTGTTTGGTTTTGCCCAATAGCGAAAGGCAACTTCTAATACTGCAAACTGAGCACGGGTTTTATTCATGCAGTTGTGTGAGAATCTGTGTCCGTTCCAAACACTGGGAATGTTTTTAACGCAAGAACAAATATTATAAATGTGTCAAATTCAACCAAAGAAATGCACAAGGATCTTGAAGATTGTATTAAAAAGCTGAAACGCTTACTATGATTTGAGACCATTTGGTCAACTCAGCAAATAACAAGAAGGTCTCTGGTTCGAATCCCAGTCGGACTGAGAGCCCTACTAATTCCCTTTGTGTCTGCATATATTTTCTCCACATACTGTAGTGTCCTCCCACAGTCCAAATACATGTTTAGGTCGATTGGAGACTCTAAATTGCCTGCAAGAGATACATGATACGTGATTGGTTGTTCTGACATAAAGTATTCAATAATGTATGGATAGATATCCATCTACATATCTATGTATCTACAACTGTGACACTCAATGAGGACACTCACTATAAATTACTAACTGTTCAAACTGATGTTTTGATTCCAGTTTATGTGGAAACAGTGTTGCTATGCTGATTTGGAACAAATTATGAGAGATTTGGTGATAAAGAGATCTTTAGTTGCACCGAGTCCTGCGGGTTTTTATACACTGTGTGGTTAGTGTGACATGTTGCCAAACATCAGAGGCCATTATTGATACATTGCTGCTCCTGCTACAAACTCAAACTCGTGGAGGTTTATCTGAAAGAGATTTCATAGAGAAGGCCGCTGAAAAGATTCTTTTCATTATATTTCATGCAAACAGAAACCTGCCTTTAATTCACAACTTTTGTAGGATTCCCCTTTAACAGCCAATCATGTGATTGGAATCTATGGAAACCTGTTGCTTACATCCAGCTCCAAATAATGAGCACAAATAAATGTAGAAAATTACTGTAGGTACATGTATGCAAATTGAAAAATTATGAGGTTCTGTTTCATTTTGTTTTTACTGTGCACAGTGTCCCAGGCATGTAATTTTTGTTCATTGTTTGATTAATAGAGACAATAGAATGAAGCTTTTGGACATTTGGGGATAAAAAGAGAGTTCAGGGATGCAACAGTTTTTGGAAAACATTCCTTGTTTTGAGTTTAAGGAAAGGTTTTGGTGCAGCTGTGGATGCACAGACGGTCATTGTCGTAGCTGAATGTACGACCTCGTCCCAGACCGGAGCAGCAGCAGCATCTTGGAGGAACCAACTCTTCGACCCAGAGACTGAACCAGCGTGGACGTCTTACTTTGAGCCTCAGGAACGATGAAGTTCACACGCCTTCGTCTGCTCAGAGGCCCGTTCACCCCTGTGTTTGGACTAGCTGGGGGTGGGCCGTCCTCGGCCTATCAACACATCCGACACCTGCACTGAGCTCATGCGGGTCCTGATGGAGGGGGGAGGGTGGTAGGGTTTGGTGGGAGGCTGGGGGTGTGTGTGTGTGTGTGTGTATGTTTGTGTGCGACTGTGTGGGAGTGATAAATGTGCGGCGTGCGTGATCATGCTGGTGTGAGAACGTTGGTGAGGAGGAGTTGATTTATCGATGTGGATGTGAGAGATGCGGAGCCACGTGTGGGTGGCTGTTTTTTCTATCATTCAGTCTCTCTCTCTGTCTGTCAGTTTTTCTATCTGTCTTGGCCGGGCCATGTGCAAATCCCAACCATTCAACAGTTCTGGAGAGTAGATTGTATTAACCTCAATAATGGTAGTTTCTTTCCGTTTCTTTCTCACTCTCAACCCAGATGATGGCTCCAAGCCCACACCCACGATGGAGACTCATGTCCCTCCTGAGGGCGATGGTACGTCTCCTCCAACTCCTCCTCCACCTTAAAATTTAGACAAATCTGCAAATATGAGATGCACAAAATGTTTTCACATAACACAATGTGTTTTTTTCAATTAACTTTATTTAATGGATATCATTTATACAAGAATCATCTGTTGAAACAATATAAGAAATGGGTAAAGCATACAGAACAAAGAAACATGCCACATGCCAAGTTATTACAGCCAAAGCACAAATAAAATGAAAATGGTGAAAAAATAAACAAAAATAAACAAAACAAAACCATATACAGTTAAGTCCAGAAATCTTTTGTATTTAGGTCCAACTGAGCTTGAAATCCACTTGTTGAAGACAAAACTGAAGGGAAAATGCCCCAGAATTGAAGAGAGTTACAGTTTGATTCATGATTATGTCACTTTGACCAATAACCTATGGCCCCTTAAAAAGGTGAAGTGCATGTAAACAATGTGCTGTAATTTCTGCACTGTTTACCTGATTTGGATGGAAATACTTTCAAATGAAAGCAGAAAGTTTGCACTTACTGTAAAGCACATCTCCGTTGTTTCATTTCAAATTGTGGTTCAGTACAAATTGAGTCGCTGTCCAGATATTTCTAGGCCTAACTGTACCAACATCCAGCTTCTCTTACTCTCCATCCTCGGTTTATTCCCCACTTTAACGAAGCTGCAGCATGTCAGACCTTTTGTAATTTAATCAGAATCCAACATTACATCAAATGGAAAACTCGAGCTGTCAAAAAAAAAAAAAACAGATGACAAATGTGATATTTTTGGAATTGCCGTGATCTTGGATGCAATTTTCACTTGGGTTTTGCGGGTAAATCTTGGCCGCACGAATGTTTGAAGTATGCAGCTACGGTGGCAACGGCACGGCTGGTCGAATCCATCTTAAATCCTGTGGAGATCCAGAAGAGTATGGATCAGCTGATTGATCCATCTTCTTGTCTTTTGCAGAGATAACCGCTCCAACGCTGTGGATCAAACAGCTGGTTTATAAGGAGAACAGGCAGAACAGCTCCACTTCCAGGAAGCAAGGTGAGACAATCTGCTGTGTGCGTTGTAAAGTGAAACTGCAGACAAACAGCCGCGAGTTCATAAATTATGATGCAGAGCGCCGTCAACACGGTAGCCCCAGGCTGCCAACACGGAGCTGTATAAACACGCAGTTTTGTGTGTGGGATCGTGTCCTTGACCACATCACTGCCACCTCTCCAACCAGTGCAACCACCTTCTCAAATATCACGTACACACCGCTTTTGGGATCCAGTCGTCAGCCACATATTGATCTTGAGATGACTATGAAAACTATACCGGAGAGGAAATTAACCCTTTGAAAGTATTAATGTATTTCTAGTGTAACTGGGTTTCAAAGCCACTGGTTTAAATGTGAAACATCTCCAGTTTAAAGACATTGCCCCGCTGCCAGGATTAGATTTCTTGGTTTCTTTCCTTTGGTGTAATTTGTTTAACTTTCTCTGTCTCCTTTTCAATTACGCCTTGACATGTTCACTACCCTCTGGGCAGCTGGACGGCTTTCACGCTTCTGCAGCAAGTCAGTGAGTTAATGCGCTGGGGGTTGAGCGAGTGTCAGTCTAAAGGAGCTGATATATGGAGGCGGTGCTCGCTTTTTATTCGACAGTCCATAAAATGTGCATTTCATTTTTCAATTTGCATTTTTTTTTCTCTATTTTAATGCATTCATGTCATCGTTGGGTTAATGTTGTGCAATACCTCCTGGAGTTCAGATGTCCCACAACTGGGACGTATAACTTTTTACTGTTTTTTTTCTACACAGAATTTGCATTAGTTAAAGACGATTTACAATCACAGGCATCCAAAAGAAATGAATTACAGATATCACTTTAACTTTTTACAATCTGTGTGCGTGGATATTTGTAATCGAGACGTGTTAGCGCCCACCTTTAATGTACGGCACTTTACGTTACGCGGAGCGAGCTCTCTCCGGAGCACATAGGCGGTTGATTGCAATACGGGGTCTCTCAGTCTTTTGAATGATGGTGATGTGGCGGGGGAAACTGTGGTCAGGGCAGCGTCGAGGATTGTGTTTTAGATGAGAGATATTCACTGTGACAGCTCTTTGAAACTTCTGTGGAAACACCAGCTTCCTGTTTCCAATTAGCATCCGCCGTCCTCAAAGCTCGAGCGACAAGGCCGACTGAGGGGGAGATGTCATCACGTTGGAGACGTGAGCGCTGCGTGTGTGTGTGTGTGTGTGTGTGTGTGTCTGCATCTGTATGTGATTGCGTACAGTCTGCACGCGTGTGCATGTGTGATTCAGACGCCGAGTGCATCTACCCGAGCTCCACACCGGACTGCAGTTGTGACGTTGTTGCACTGGAGCGCTGACCTCTCACATCTCAAGAATACGAAAAATATTAGTACGTTTTTCCTAGGGTGGATCAGTATTTCAGTTAGTTTAGTATCCGTTTTGGGAAATTCATTTTCATAGACTCTGTCTGACACACCCTACAGACAATGACATCATGTAACATCTTTCACACATCATTCACACAGATATCATGTTTTGACCAGACCATTCATTTATGGCAATTAAATGCCAATGATCAGCCTGATTTTCATTCAGCCTGACGTGAAGGTATGTAGGTGTAAGTCACTGCCTATTGAAAAGAATAGAGTAGAATAGAGTGAATCTTTAATACGTTGGACATTTCTTCTTTGGTTCTCCAGACTACTTATCATGTGAGTAAATGATGTGTATCCTTCATGCAATTAACTATAGACCTGTCCAGAGTGTATTGTGGTAGAAAGTGGACAAGATAAGATAATGAATTCACTGTGGATTCTGCTCTTGACATGGACAAAAGTTTTTCTACCACCAGTTTTCTACCACAGTGAGATCTTCACAGAGCTTGGGTGATTGGTTGCTCGCTCGCTTGCTTGCACAAAGTATTTTCAAAGTGCAGGGAGTGGATGTGGTGCAACAAATGCTCAAAAGCTGAGGCTCTCAGAGTCATGGCCTCTCCTTTCCGTCTCTAGGTCGAGTGTCCCAACACACTGGAAAACCTGAGTGCTCAGGAAGCAGCTCTCTTGTGCACACATGAGCTATGTTATTCATTTACTGGCTCTCTGTCTCTGGATACCCCATAATTATGATTTAGGGCAATGTGGAGATTGTGTTAGTGAAAAGTGTTTGCCTAGGCAAAGCGATGCAAAGTCCATTTCTCAGAGAGACGCATCGCTGCCAGACTTTGACATGCTGTTGTTCCAGCGTTGTAAGGAGGGGGAAGCGCTCTGTCATGCAGCTCGTTTCCAAAAGTGTGCGGAGAACCAGAAACCCGCGAACCTCAGCTCCTCCCTTGCGGCGAGGCAAACAAAAGTAAAACAAAAGGCAACAAAAAGGTTTAATGCATCTGCAATCAAAATATGCAGCCTTCGAACATGAGGTGTTTCTTTTTAATCCTATTTGCAGGACTAGCCTGACAAGGCATCGAAACGTAGCAGAAAGTGACAAACTTGGTGAAAATTACATATCAGTTTTACAAGCCATTATTAATGGTTTTGTTGCTGTGTTTGCCGTAAACACACATGCGCACACCCACACCCACACCCACACACACATGCACACACACATGCACCTACATACCTACGCACAGAGCTCCCCTATTACTAACATTTCCGCTATTTTAACTGCAGAGAAAGCTCGCAAGAGACAATATTGCAGTGATTACCCCACAGCTGAAAGCCATTGGAGTGAAGCGAAGAGGAGAGAGCGCTGGATGGGGTGGGGGTAGGTTCAGCGAGAGGTATTTAGGAGCAGAGAGAGAGAAAGAGAGAGAGAAAGTAAAGGAATGAGACGAAGGCAATAGAGAGATAGGATGAAGAGGTTAAAGGAAGAAGTGGTAAAAAATGAATAATAGAGGAAGAGGAACTGAGAAATACAGGAAAGAGAAGATGATTTGAATACAATTTCATTTGGCTCCTAGCCTGGAGGACAAGTGCCAAACTCAAAGGCATAAAATGGGGCAGGCCTGTTTTCAGAGATACTGCAGGCGGTCGCCTTTTGTCTATTATCAGTTTGGCCAAAAGCAAAAAAAAAAGCCAAAAAAAAGAAAGACCTCAACAACAAGCAAATTGTTACAACGGTTCCTGACATCCACTTGTGTGGGTTTCTTTTCTTTAGGACAATATTTGTTTTCCGAGGGTTTGTGTTTCTCATCGTTCAGTTCCTGCCAGGGGAAGAGAAGTGAAATTGAAAAAAGAAACAAAAATAGAAAATAAATAGAGCAGAAATGCAAGGCAGACAAAAAAAAGTTTTAAAAAAATGTTGTAGATTGAATTTCAACTCCACACGAAAGTGAACGGATTGTGAGCGCCCAGGCTTTTTCCACTTATATGTATATAAAAACAATTTTCTTTTGGGAATCCTAGTGCCTGGCGCCAGCATAACCTCTGTATAATAAACAGTGCTAAATAATTTGGATGTGAAGGAGCCTTGGCCAGGACCAGAGCCACGGTGCAGAGCTGAGACCACTTGAGTGTGAGTCTTCGCAGGAGAAAACGTTCTTTGGTGTTGGGGACACATTAGGTTTTTCTGTTGGCAGCCGCGCTCTGGAAACGTGAACACCTCTGCACACACACACACACACACACACACACACACACACACACACACACACACACACACACACACACACACACACACACACACACAGCAAGGGCAAGCATGTGGTCTGTAGCTGAACCTGCCACCATCAACAGCCAGAGTAGGACAAACTAATCATGCTCCAAAAGATGGTGACATTCAACAAATGATAAGTATGTAAAGTTCAGCCCTCTTCACATGCACTTTCCCATTATTTCAATTCAGTTGTGCCAGATCATGACAGTTCTATCTCAAAGTGACAATCCTGATGAAACTAAACACAACCTGATAATCGCCACTTACGAGCAAGCTGTAAGTGACGGTGGAGAAACCTCGAGCTCTGCAGCATGAAGTCCAGATAGCCACATCACTGTAGTGTGTACGGTCTGCTATTCCAACAGTGTCACAAATGTGTGAATTGACTGGACTAAGCTAAACAGTTTGTTCACGTCGTGCTGCGGTTATGTAAAATACAGCAGCGGTGGCTGCGGGAGGCGCAGATGAAACTTAAAACTGTAAATCTAAAACAGTGAGTCTGAAGACGCCAAAGCCCTGCGCCCGGGCTGAAGTGCTGATTCAGACGATAAACATCTCTCGCTTTGTCACTCCGATTGACCCCTTTTGTATTCACATGCGATCGTGTGATCCGGCTTTAAGTGGAAGACGTGAGCACGTCCACATGTTGCTAAGTCCCACATCTAACTTCACGAGCTCGTTTCCCGATGCTGTCCCACGTCAGGCAGTGACTCGTGCCGTATTGTCTTAATTATACGTTGGTTACTGGAACTGTGTGAGCTGAGACTACCGGCAACAACTGTGGCACTAATCAGCTCCACAATGTGAAAATACCACGTCACCACCAGCTCCGAGCAGTGTACTGCAAAAAGAGGGGTTTGTAAAAACAAGATAAAGACACAAAATCTGAGGAGGAAGGTACTAGAAACGTGCGACAAGATCATTTCACGCAACAAATGAGATCGTTTGATTTATGATTATAGTGTAAACTTGAATGCTCACCTCTTGAAAGAACATAAATTATCTAAAACTTCTAAAGTTTTTTTTGTATCTTGGTAAGAACCAAATAATTTGCAAACATGTCGCTTCATGGGGCACTTGAAAGAATGAAATGTGAACACACCCCTCTCCTCGTATCAAGCTCAGCAAACACTTGTTGCAAGAGTGAAAAATGGACCAAATGGACACGAATCCAAATACAATGTGCTGTGACAAGACGGGGTTCTCTCAAGAGCCGAGCAGCTGTTGCGGAATATTTCTGAGGTTTTTTTTTGGAGCCAAGTGCAAGCCTCAAACAACAAGCCACCTTCAGCGAAAACGATCACAAACAACAACAAAGTACTTCCAATAAAAACCCACTCGGCTGCCTTTTTTTCCCCCTTTGTTCTGTCATGAGAAGATGCTCTTTTCTTCTCCATCGTCACGAAGATGGTTCCATGTAATTCGCTTCATGGGATAACCCTCGTAGCTGCAGGCGTAGCGTGTAAGTTGAAGTGAAGTCAACGTGTCATTGTTTCAAGTTGACGTATGGAGCACCAAGTTTCCTGTTTTGTCCAAATGGAAGGAAATCAATCCCACATTAGTGAACAATGTGACGAATGATGCCCCAACAATTGAAGTTCATCCTTGGCCAAATGGCATTGAATCGAAGCAATACCAAATCCATTTAAAAAAAAAAAAGCCATTGAGAGCTCGACTCCCACAACTCACCCCTCTTGCAGGCCTAAATCTGTCACCCTCCTGACCACATACACTCCTGCTCTGCCATGCGATGTTCATTAAGTGTGGTGTAACTCTTCAAACACCAGCACAACGTGACACACATGAAAATTGGAGTCAGCAACAAAAACAGAGCACTAAACATGCAACAAATGCTTTGGGAGGTGACCTGTAGAGTGTTAAGTGCAACAGAAACATTGTGTGGCCAATTACGACGCAAATCGGATGATTGACAGCTGGAAAGATGCTTTTAAATACCACTTCATGCCAAGCACAACAGAAAGCGTGACGTTATAAATCCATCCATCGACAGTTTGCTACGTTTAATGCTGCCTTTTGATCTTGCGTCGGATCGTCTTTGTGTGTCTTGTGTTGTTTTAATTTGGTGCATCTGTATTGAGTGTGTTTCTCATGGTTTTAGAGAAAGTTCCCTCTTGTGACCAGGAGCGACAGAGCGCGTTGGACGAAGCTCGGCAGAATCCGCGCGAGGCCACTTTCATCCCCGACTGTGGCCCCGGAGGCCTTTACAAACCGGTCCAGTGCCACCAGTCCACAGGCTACTGCTGGTGTGTTCTGGTGGACACGGGACGGCCCATTCCTGGAACCTCCACCAGGTAACACGAACCTGCTTCCTTTTTGATTCAGTTAGTATGATTCTCATAGATCAAAGCATTCTCCCCTTGTAGTACGATGTCAGATTTGTATGCCTAGACAGAGAAAGATACTTGTATTTATCCACTGAGCTCCAAGAATATGCATATGAAGTTTTATGGCAATGCATCAATAGAATATAACAGGATATAATATAATATATAATATTTATTGCCTTTGAGTGACCAGAAAACGCAACAGAATTGGCCGAATTTTTCCAAGAGAGTTTTTTTGCACATGATATGGAAGTAAGAAGAGAAACACCAAACCAACTTCGTTTTTGCAGAGTTTCAGTAAAACATGTTCAGAATTATTCCTTTTCATGTCCAGGGGTCTGGCCTTGCAAAAAAAAAAGAAGAAGAAAAAAATCATGCAAATGTGAGCTCTATACAGAGGCAAAAAAATGGCCTGTATAAACCTCATCTAGCTCATATAATATATATCATCTCAGCACTCTCAGCAACATTTGTTGACTTGCTGCTGTATTGAGAACCCGTGCATCTCCCCCTGCCTTGCTACATATCAAGATATTACTACTGCAATTAATCACATACATGTATCTATGGAGTCCAATGGCATTACATTTTTTATGATCGGATAAATTTATGAGTGTAAATGTAGCGCAGACGCTGCCTCAGTAGGTAAAGGGTTACCCTACATTTTTTGTGAGGGAGTTTTGGACCCAAGTTGTTATTGCCGGTTCACTTGGCAAAACAATTAGCCCTGAGCACTTTTGGGAATATCATTTGGCTGGCCATAAACACTTGATGTTTGGAACGACGTTTGTTTTCAGTGAAGTTTCTGCTGTTTATGTTATTGTCAGGAAGATCGGGGGAGGCACAATGTGTTTCTGCAAGCGTTGTATGTCACAGGGACGGAGGTGAGGCAACAGAAAAACCTTGAAGGAAAGATGCCTGTCGCTAATGATTCAGCTGTTTAAAACAACCTTTCATGACTCGTGTCTGGAGAGGTCGAGGCACGGGGCTAAATAAAGCGAAAGGGATGGGCTGTTTAATGAACTGTAAGCATTCGCTATTAAATAGATGAGCTGTCTTTGCTGCTGAAAGGGGCATCATCATTCTCTCTCCACCAGTTTATGTTTTACAGGATGAGAGGTGCAGGCTTTTTGTCTCGTCGTACAACTCCTACGATGTACGAAAGCACAGATGTAGCGATAGCAGCGTATTGACAGATTCAAAATACCTAAAATAAAAAAATAAATAATAGAAAAAAGAAGGCAACAGCCTAGTAGAAAAGCCTCAGATGGACCAAATTCTCGTCTGGATCTCAGTAGATATTGAATGACAAGCTTGAGGTGATTATTTCTTCACATAAGAATTTAATGCATTTTGGACGAAAAACCTCACGTCACTCAATACGGTTTCTTTCTTTCCTCTGGACAGCGACGTGCAAAAGTCATGCATCAACCATCCCATCATCTTGGATCAGTGGCTCTGCAGACTGAGAAAAAAAAAAAAGAAATGACAACTTTCTACTTTGAATAAAAAAAAAAAAAACGGCAAATGAGACACACATGCTCAATTTTCCATCCTTTTCGAGAGCCACTGATACAATAGCCAGGAGAAAGCGAGTCATGCAACGCGTAATGCCGAACAGTTTGTTATGGCTGAAACAAAACTTTGTGCACATCAAATCTCATTTATTCATGAAAAAGGGACAATTAATCACTGTCATTATTTCCCCACAAATCAATGGGGACTAGGCCTGTTAAAGCCAAAGAGCAGTAAGTAGTAGTTATAAGAAGCCAGAGCTGCATAAATATGCAGAAACCATGCAGAGATAAGATTAGGGAAGAGTGCATGTTTTCATAAAGAAGATAAAGACGTTTGTCCTGCACAATAACATCTCCTGGTTTTAAGCTCCACCTCACATTGCTCTGTGGTCTGGAAGGAAAACAGGAAAATCTTTTGTGGCGTTTTTGTTTTGTCGAGTCTTAAGTTCCAGGCTATGTTTGATTTTTGTTTTATTTCCTTCTGGGGTTGATCACATTTGTCATCGCGGACTTGTTCCTCCTTTGGTCTCAGGGGTTTCCCACGTTGTTGAGACAGATTTAAGCCGTTCCTTCTTCTGTTTCAGACTCATGCAGCCTCGTTCCTGCTGTCCTCTCCTCTCTGTGTGTTCCAGGTACCAGACGCCCGAGTGTGACGGCGCTGCACGGTCTCATGTCTCAGACACAGAAGATCCCTTCCAGGACAGAGAACTGATAGGTTTCCTTCACTTTACCTTGGAGCTCAATTCATTTTTGACATTTTCTAACACTTTCTAAATGCCATTCAAGTCCCAGGATAAATTATGTAAGCAGCAATGATTAGAAGAGAATATGCCTCCATATTTCAATCAACACGGCAGCAAAGTGGACAGTGCAATAAAGATAGTGTGGCATGGAAATTATGCACTATGTCCAGAAAGATCAACAACATAGCAACAGATAACAACAAGACTTTTTTACCAGTGAAATACCATAGATGTGGTTGCCAATTAAGCTGACAGTAGCTTTGTGATTGGTAAAAGACATTAGCAACAAATAAAAGCGATATTTCTGAAACTACAAAAGCGATATTTCGGAAAATACAATTTGACTCGTAACTAGTTGAGTCCATTCAGCAACAACCCATAATTACGTAAAGTCTTGTCCTAAGTTTAGTTTAGTCCCCAAGTTTAGTATCACTCAATACCACATAGAAGCAAACTGGTCTGGTGACCCCCTACTTCATGTCCAGTTACATATTTATGCAAAAATAGTGTTTTCATTCTTCCAAATTTTGGTGTTTTAAATCCAATTTTAGTCATTGTTGTTAATGGAAATGCACTTACTGAGGATTTACCTTTTGCTGCTCTCCTTTTTACATACTGGTAAACAGGTTTATGTACCTGACAATGCAACACTGCTTGGGATGAGTTTACTGGTCCAGTTACAGGAAGTACAGTCTCCACTCACACAATAAATAAATAAATAATTTGCAGCAAAGATCAGAGACTCGCCTCTAAACCAGAGGTCGTAACCTGGGCTCATACTCCTCTGCCCTTGTTACTGCTCACTTACTTTTGTTGCCCCTCTGTTTCCCCATCATTTAAGGTTGCATTGTAACTCTTATTTAATTCCCCATCTGGTGAGTTTACAGAGTCGAGCATGACTCCTGACTGTGCAGCAGATGTGTGGCATGTTTTATGAAGGTGTGAGTGTTGCGGGGTGTGGCGGGGAGGCTGTGGGGGGCTGCTCGGGGTGTTGGAGACCACAGGGTGCTGAGTGGAGATATTTTTATGTACTGTAGAGGGATGTTCTGAACGGCCACAACAAAGCACAATATTTCATGCTTGTCACATCAAGGGCAGGAGAAAAGAACGCATGAGATCGCAGTCTATTAACTGCAGGTTCAGCCTCATTGTCTTATTGTTCCGGTTAATGTACAGTATCAGGACGTGCTGACACTAGAGGAACTGAACTGTGAACATAATGCAAAGTTAATTGTGACTGCAACGCTACTGTACGAGTACCAACATGGAAATGCAGTATTTTTTCATAAGCTTTAAAGTATACTTTTCACAGTCACAAAGAGATTCTGCTCATTTATGTGTTTTCATAACTGATTCAGGAATCATTTTCACTCAGCAAAACATCAAAGTTCAACAAACTTTTCCAGGCATGAAACAAATCTAGGTGTAATCTGTTACAAACTAATAACTAACTAAAGGGGGAAAAAATAATGTCTGCCGCACAAACCTCATTAACTGTATTCCAAGAAAAGTTATATCAATATAATACAATATTCTCAGTTCTTCATATTCTTAGTTGCATCATGTTTTTGGGAGGACCAACCTTATGTTGTGCTTTTTAAAGCCCTCAGAGTAACACACTGAAATCCGAGTGGCCCAGCGAGGTCCTGCACCACAGTGTTCCTTTGACACCTCGCCTCATAGGTGGCATACAACACGGTTTGCGCTTCGTAACACCCCAATTTAACACTTGGATTAAGGCACAGCAAGGCACAGCTCCTCCGAGCTTGTCGTGTCGTAGGAAAAGCTAATTGGATTCACCTGGCGGAGCAGGGGAGCCCACCTCCCACAGAATCGAGCGGGCAACAAAAGGAAGGAGAAGACAAGAACAGAGTGGAGAAAGAACAAGGAGGCCACAAACTGCTCTGAGAATAAAAAAAAGAACAGGGGAGGAGGGGACCGAGAGGTTTGAGACCGAGAGAAAAAAAAAAGAATGAGAAGATTAGTTTACTACGCAGCTGCGTTTGAAGTTTCCCTTTAAGAGACACAATTAGGAGGGAAAAATTTGCACTGGTTTAGCGTGCCATTAAAACCATACATCTGGGCAATTAAAGAGAGCTACCCAAGGTGTTCAGGATCGTGTCATAAAAGTTAACAGGTCTGCACTGCTCAACAAAAGTCTCTCATCACCGCACACTTCTGTTCCACCTCTCGCCATGTGCGTCAGGTCTGCTCTCTGCACGCTTGCACAACAGCCGGCTTATATGTTATTCAAAATGCATTCGCAGTCATTCAGCAGACGCTCGTCATAGGCTCTTGACAGGACGTCCATGTTTTCCTTGACTGTAGAGCACTTCACTTTCCGTACGACGTCTGTCCTGCCGCTTGGAGACTGTGTGGAGGTTTTGGAGGAGCTTCAGCTTCACTGTAACGTAATGACTCAAATTAGTTGTGGAGGGTAATTTTTGCTGTATTTCTGTCTTTGTGATTTGTGCCAGGCTGCCCAGAAGGGAAAAAAGTGGAATTCATTACAAGCTTGTTAGACGCTCTCACCACAGACATGGTGCAGGCCATAAACTCACCAGCCCCCTCTGGTGGTGGGAGGTAAGCGCTGTCTCGTCTCATTGAAAACAGTTGTAGTCGAGCAGGATAATGTCACGGCTGATGCCTCATGGAAAACTTCCACCTCTTCTGGTTTAACTCAGATTGTCTCTCCCTCTGGTTTTATGAATTGAACTGCTAATAATTCATCTCTGACAATGCACAGATTTTGGCACAGACACTGACTGATGGGACTAAAAGGTATTTGGACTGAAACTGACCAAGCTGTCCTGAAAAGATAATTCCATTTTGAAAAGCAAAGCAGTAAATTGACTTGAAATTATTTTATTGCAAGCTAAGATGTGTTTTAAGTCAATTTCTGACATAAATCGAGACTGAAGTCTCTGACTGAAGTCTGAAGTGTACAAATGCACGTGTCTTCAGACCAAAGCTGTACAATTGACTGAAAGATAAAGAGACATCAAAAGCTCAAGAAATCGTATTAAATGAAACAAGTTTCTTGTGTATGCTCTGGTTTATGGTACTTTATTGCTATTCTTGATTATGAAAGCCTGTCTCAAAATGTGATTATTATTTATTTGCTTTTTTGAACCATTTTCACATGTGTCGCTCTAACTCCAACCAGGTTTGTTGAGCCCGATCCCAGTCACACTTTAGAGGAAAGGGTGGTGCACTGGTACTTCGCCCAGCTGGATAACAACGGCAGCCATGACATCAACAAGAAGGAACTGAAGCCGTTTAAGAGATACCTGAAGAAGAAAGCCAAACCCAAGAAATGCGCCCGCAAGTTCACCGACTACTGTGACCTGAATAAGGACAGGGCCATTTCCCTGCAGGAGCTGAAAGGCTGCCTGGGCGTCAGCAAGGAGGGTAAGAGGAAGAGGGAAGCTGGGAGGGGACGGGATGCGTCAGAAAGGGTTGGCAGGGTCATAGAGAAAGGTTGTGACCCCGGTGTGAACTTTAGAGCCAGCTGGGAAACTCCACATATCTCGTCCGGTCGCCTTCAGGACCAGCTGATGCCATTTGGAGCGTCGTCTTCCATTTAACAGCTATGACGAGGAGGATACAGTGTCTTACAGACACAGATAATTAAGAATTTCTCATAATATTACAGATGATTAGCAACATAAAAATGAATTTCCTGTGTTAACAAGTGTTAACTACAAGGCCGAACCATTTCCATTAATTCCCACGTTGACTTTTTTGCGAATACATTCATCATGTTTTCAAAGTCGAGCCAGTGAGTCGCTGAGAGGAAGGGATGAAGTAACCACAGTGGATGTGACAAACAGATGTGTTGGCAGTCGACAGAAAGTGCACTGTTGCACTTAGCACCACTAATGAATATTTAGACAGGACACAAACTGAAACTACTCAACGTGAGTGTCAGGAGTGGAGGGAGGAATGATGACATAAAGCTTTCAGTGGTGCAAAGGTTTCCAGAGGTTGTGACACGTAGATGACAAAGTAAATGTTAAAATAACAAGAGAAAGTGACAGAAAGTAGCTGAGTTGAGGCAAAGAAGTCAGAAACTAATGTTATTTTAGATTTTTAGTGGCGCACAATTGTAAATCTTAAATCTTGAGTTGAATCCCTTTCTCTCTCTCTCTTCTGCAGGTAGCTCAACAACAAGCGGCAGCCAAGGGACAAGGCAAGGGACAAAATTGTTCAGTAAGGCAAACTAATATGCTTTCACTAACTCTGGCTGCCTCTGGCTTTCAGTGCTGGCTTAAGGTGTAACCCATTAACGTGCATCAGTTCGGAGTTGACAAAGCAACATTTGAGTTATGAGATTGTGGCAAACTCTTGAGTTTGTACAAGTATTAGTGAACACAATTCTGATTGGCGTCTTGTATCATATTATGCCCCTTATGAAAGAAATTACATTTGTGTCAAAGGAATCAATTCTGTGATGTTATCCGATTATTCAAATATTGTGTGTTTTAACCATTAATCAATCATTTTATCTATTAAATATAAAAAACATGGAGAAAAGTAATGTTATAACCATTACAAGATGCTGGAGCGACCAATGTGGCATTGGTTTAACGGAGCATCAGTCCAATAGACAAAAATCTTGATTTTGATCACACAGTTGACAGAGAAAATGTGCAAACCCTCAGATTTCAAAGCTGCAATCAGATAATGTTTGGCTTTGTTGCTTGAGAAATTCCTGATTATTAAGAGTTGCAGATTGATCCCCTGGAGATCAACTAATCAGTTTAGATGCCGACTTGTAACTGCTTTGTCTCGTATCTGCTTAAATTGGCCAGTGGAGTCTAAAGCAAGAACCAACATTTTTCTCTCATAAAAGACAGACTGTCTGTGAGTCTCTCTCGCTTTCTTTTCTTTTCTTTTCTTTTCGATCTGTTGGGATTCCCTCCACCGAGCCATTATTGGTCCCGTCGGGGCTGCTGAGTCTGGCCACGGGACCGGTTCAGCGCGCACACATTGCGCTGAGGTCATGTGTTTACCCTGGCGAGAACAGTGGCTCGGAGCGGGCATAACGTCAGGCCTCTCGGACCCTGGGCACGGCTGCCAGGATAAACAGTCGCCAGCGCTGGAAGAGCAGGGAAAGGAGTCTCGCTCGCTTTTTTTTTTTTTTGCTTTTCATTGTGGTCTTCGACTCTCTCACCTTCATGCTTAAGAGCTGGAGGTAAATGACCTGACAGCTTTATATGGCTCCTTATACTACCACTCAGGCCCTCTGAGGGAGTGATGACTGTGAGTGAGTGAGGTATTCAAGAGGAGATAGACAGAGAAAGAGAGAGAGAGAGAAAGTCTGTGTGAAAGAAGCAGGAGCGTGAAAACATATGGCAGCGTTCTGCCTTGACTAAGATAGACGGCCATTGTGTTCAGGTATGCCTTGCTGATCCTCAATGGCCTGGATCCCTTTAAGTCGGGGCTGCCTTTGCCAGGCATTAAATCTTATCATGCTCTGTCGCAGCTTTGGATCGTCACTGGAGTGTTGTTGGACATATTTACAGTTTACAGTACGTGCTTTTGGTGAAGGATTGCGAGCATGTGGGGCAGAGCGGAGCACATCTGTACAGTATGAGGCTTTTCACTTCTGACACGTTGGCAACGGCGAAGGAAAACATCTGAATACCTTGTGTGAGATTTGAAGCACTGGACAGGGGTGGCATCCATCCGTCTGAGAAGGCTGAGGCTGGAAACCTCATTATACATGAGATATGAAACGAGAGCCTCGGGCTTCGATTTTTTTCTTTTCGCCACTGATGAGCAGCAGCTTTCAGGTGGGTCCATAGCGTTGTATGTCAAGTTTTTGCTGTTAAAAACCTCACAATGGGCCTAGGCACCAACATTCATGATGTTCCTCTCCAGAGTCTTAACTCTGCTCAGAAAGGTGTAAACAAGGGTTTGGGTAAGTGCAAACACATGCTGGTATGCATATATTGAGTAACTGTGCAAAAAAAATACACTACCATGGACAGACCTGATCAATTTGAGGATTTCACTTGTAGGACTTTAGTTTGCACAATGTATTTTTTCAGCAACATACAATAAATTGTACAGTGCACTTCAGGATAATGGATTTCTGCCTTTGAATGCAGTGGATCTGTTTAAAGATGGAATTTAGGCATTTTGGGGGTTACCCATTAAATAGCACTCACAGCAATAAGGTCACCCAGTTGAGAGGCATTTCTGTGCGGATTTCTGTGCATCTCTCCCTGCATCTGAGTGAGATTTCTCCATGTACTCAGGTTTCCTCCAACAGTCCAAAAACATGCAGATTTAAGTCAATTGGAGGGTCTTAATTGTCCCCATGTTTGAGTTTGAGAGTTAATGGTAGGTTTGTGACCTGTGATGGACTGGAGACCTATCCAGGGTGTATTCTTAAACTCTTTTCATACATAATATTTGGCAAATTCCTGATCTAAAGCCCCTGGGTCTGGGTCCATGAGTGGTCCCTTTAACACACATCCGTCCAACTCAGTCACTCAGGAGCATCCATTTGATGGGAGTAACTGCGGGCCTGGCTGGATGTACCGGTCCCTCCCAGTTCCTGAGATCTACTAGCTAATGTCCTCCTTTGCACAGATACAGAGGAACTCCTGTCTTCATGGGTCCAGCTGTCAGACAAGTTGTTGGACCCTTGTTCTTCCTAATGTTGTTTTAAAATCAGACAAATGGGACCAGGATGGATGGGAAACACGTTACGAGCCCTGTGATTGGCCCTCAGCGACTCCTTGAAAATGCAGTGAACTAACCTGTTAGGTGCTTACCTGTACAGCCCTGCATGTGTTCATACTTGAGTTGAACCGACTTTAAGACTAGTTTGTGAATCGGTTTAAAATGAGCTGATTCAGAACACACCCGGTTGTGTTCACACATGCCTCTTACTGTATCCCTTTAACACATGAAGTGGATGACATGGATGCATTGATAGACATGATGTTCGACAAGTTTGTTGTAGCTTTGCAGAGGAGTGTGTTGAGCTAGCCCCCAAGTCTCATTGGGGGTCACAATTCTTTAATAAGGAACCATTCACGTACGCCACTCTACACACAAAGAATGTAAAGCAGTTCGTTAAGACAACACGAAGGCTGCTACACACAGCCGGCTGTCTTGACTGTCAATAATTGCCTTGGATGTTCTTCTGATTGGACCCTGCTGCTACCCCGTTTTTATGGCTTCGCTTACTTGTATCTTTGTTCACATTATCCGCCCAGCTTCATTACCAGTAACACTGGAACCCTGAGGAATCTGAGCGAGTCTGGTTTTACAATCTAGGCATCATTAGGGTAGAACTTACTGTAACAGCCTCTCGGAGGAATGGGTGTCTCCAACTTTAATCCACGCTGAGTTATGGCAATGAGGTGCAGAGAGCTGAAAACAAGTCTTCCCCAGTTTAAAGTTGATATGAGGAACAGTTAAAGACAACCTCTCCTCCCATCTGGTTGTTCACTTTGAACTCAATTGGATTGTTAGGAATCTTGGTGACTCAGATAGTGAGGCTTTATACTTGAAACACAGATATGGGCTCTGGAGCCTTGAGGATGTCATCTAATCTTTGCAAACATCGCACATCAGTGAGCTTTCTCGAGTAATGGCATAGAGGATGTGTCTACCGGGTTATAGGTAGTGACAGGAGCTCAATCCAATATGACCAGTGGATATAAGTGTAATTCAAGGTATGCAAAATGGCTTGACCCAACATTCAGCAGAGAACGAATGCTAGAAATGCCCTTAAAATTTGGCCACTGATTGACCATATGTGTTCTTTTAAAACCAAAATTAGGGCCAATTGGTCCCTCAGTTTTAGCCAGAAATGTTCATTTTGTTGCATGCCTAGAGAGTACGATATAGCCTCATTAGATAGAGGATTTGAAAGCAGTTGGGTTAAATCAACAATGTGGATAGTTAGAAGATGTTTATTATCCTATAAACGTCAGTAATGATGATGGATTAAGAGGAAATATGTGCATGAATATGTGGGATGTTGCCACTTCCTTAATGAAGTTACATCGGGCCGAGTTCACCTGCCAAAAGCTGTTTTTCCCTTCCTGCAGGTGAGAGAAATACAGTAAGAGGTGCACACATGCTTTTTTGTATCCCATCTGCTGTTTTATGTCAAACTCCACTCTTCTTTTCTCGTCTCCCTGCCTGCCCTCTCGTCTCTTCCTCCCCCGTTTGTCCTCGCTGTGTCCGTCATTAGGCAGGAATGAAAGGAGGGCATTATGAGGCTGGCCTGGCACCGTGGCTGCAGGACCATTAGAGAGCCCAGAGGCCTGTCCTCTCAGAGCCAACAGCAATTACTCTACACCGCTTGTGTTTTAATTACTGTGACATCAGCTCGACACACCGTAGTGTGTTAAAGGTAACAGAGGTCGACAGGGAGGACCGTAACAGTTAGATAACTAGTGCTTGGGAGCACAGGAGTGATGCATTTCTCGCAAAAAAAACCCAAAACGGTTACGTATCCAAATCCTTTACCCCCCCCACCCCCTTCAGCTGTCACCATGCACAGGTATACCATGATTCCCAGCTCCTGAGCCAAGTGTCTTTAGTGGCTGGTCCCAGGTGAGGCGAGGCGATTCACCGCTAGACGGGATCTGCTTTCAGCTCTTTATCACAAGTGGGGCCAAGGTGTCCAGGGAGAGTCCAGGGAGCTTTGTGTTGTTAATGGCACAGACAGTGTCCTCAGTGACTGGGAGGAGCGGAGGGAGAGCACCATTCGCTGCTCTGGAGCCTGGTAATTGCAAAGCCGATTCATCAGCACCACTGTAGCTCTCAGCTCGGTACAACGGAGACATTTTATCTGCAGCTAAAAGAGAGCGACATGACTTCACTGGGAAAAAGATATCAGGAAATATTGTGGAGCTGCATAGCTCAGCGGTGAGAGCGTGCCACTGATGCTGCCAAGGTAAACTGTTTGTAACACTGAATGTACAAAATGCTACAGTCCTGGTTACTGAGTTGCACCATCTTGCTGGAAGGTAACTCCAGTACCACAACGCCAGCGAGGCCAAACTGCAGTCAAGTGACAGCTGGTCTGAATCTCAGCTAAAAGATTTTGACATTCAAATATCTCCCCCTGTTTTCTTCATATGCTAAACTCTGCTCAGCTGGTTGCCAGGCCCAGGGATGCCAGTGTTGGCTCATCGGTCCTCCAATGACACAGTCCAAACCAAATAATCTACATAACGACTTTTATTGTGTTTTCTATGAACCACAGATGGGGGACTGTGGTGATGTCTGTGTCCTTATTTTTCGGGCCAAAGTTGATATTTGTACATAATAAATAACAAAATCATATGGTTAGATTTGCTGAGCACACTCATGCACTTTAAAGGATGAACCCTCCCCACTTTGCAAAGTTTGCACTCTTTGCTTCATGAGAATTCAACTTCAATTAGCCATTAAGTACTTACTGTGGTATCTTGCACAGAACATGTTTCTCATTGAAAGTAAGTTTTTGGTGACTAGTAATGTCATGCATGTCAAATTACTGCACAGCTGGTCTTAAAAGTTTCTTGCAAAGAGGTTTTCTGCCTTTTCTGCCCTTTAAGTACAGTATATATATCTTTTACATTTTTAGAACAAAATCATGTTTTACATAAAAGGTCAAAGCTTCAACAGCTGCCTCCTTCAACTTCTTTATCTTACATTTAAAGTGCAAACAGTGGCATTCACTGCACTCATGTGGCTGCAGGTGATTTATGGGGAGCAGCAGGGATTGTGACGCTTTTAAGTTCGAACAAAATACCCGACTCCCAAGCAAGTGCAGCATCTGATTTGTGATGTGAAATCAGCTGGATTTCTATTTCATGGCCTGTGTAAGTAGCACTGACAGAGAGTGCACCTGCGTGTGCCCACCCCCACACAAAGACGACCCTGTCAGGCCGGGAGAAAGTCAAGACTCTTACAGGCATGCACGTAGGATAGAGAGACATGCCTCTAGATACACACAATAAACAACAGCATTCTGAATACACAAACATGCAAACAGAGCAACAAACAGCACATAGAGAACATGCATACACAGGCCGAGCTCCTCACGAGGGGCTCAGGAGGACCTCTGACAGACATCTGTAAGCAATCTAGGCTTTTCGCCCATCTCCTTTTCTTCCAGGCCTCCCTGTCCTTCTCTCTTTCTCTCTCTCTCTCTTTCCCCCTTTCTTTCTTTTCTGTTTGACCCCCCTGAGTCTCTGCTCTGACTGATGCCTGAACAGCGCAACACAACGCCAGAGAGCTGTTGAGTTACAGCTCGGTTCTAGCCTAATGTCAACACGCAGGATGGTGCACTGGGTGCAGTGTGCCAATGTTACTCACTGCTTACATTCTTTTTTATTCCAGGGAATCTGCAGAAATCCTTAAGTCAATTCCAATACCTTTTGAAAACTTCTTGAAGAAACTTTAAGACTTGGTCATCATTTCAATCACCAATGCATCTTTAACTCAACATACAGTTGTAGTTTGCAATTAAATCTATAGAGTACAACCATACAACAGACCTCGGATCACCTGGGAAGAAACAAAGCTTTTGTTTTTAAATTAAAAAGCAAAGTTTTAGAAAACAGACACCATAAACACACTTTTTGCAGACTTTTTGTAAATAGACAAATACCTGGTTTTATTCAACTTCAACATGTGACTTGAATTATTTAAGATGTGCGTGAGGGTATTTGAGTGAGCTTCTGCCGAGCAGTGCCCTTGTCTTGTTGTGAGTGCATCCCAGACCCTGAGACAGACCAGTGAATCTCTTTTTTTTGTCTTTTTGTCTTTTCTGTCCCCCGACCCCCCACTCCTGTCCGTCTTCCTGTTCCCAGTAGGTCGTCTGGTATGAGAAGAGTGGGATCCAGAAGCTGAGAGGAGAGAAGAGGAGAGGAGAGGAGAGGAGAGGGGAAGAGAGGAGAAGAGAGGAGAGGAGAGCAGAGGGCACAGAGGGAAGCCATCTGTACGCTTGCTGACAGGAAAGAGAAAGATGGAGCAGAAAAATTAAGAAGTTCCTGTGTTTAAAAAAAAGAAGACCAGAAAAACAAGAAAAGAAAACTAAGCGGCGCCAAAATATTTGCACTTTCTCCTCCCTGTGTTTTGCCATTTTATCTGTATGAACATGTTTTTTTTTTTCTCTTGAAGTGACTGAACAGGTCTAGGTAAGAGCGAGAATATATTTGTAAAAAAAAAAAAGAAAAAAGATGACTCACCACTGGAAGATGTGTTTTTAACACCACATTTCCCCTTGTGTTTCGTCTGCTGTTGTGATTTGTCCTCAGAAAAATGCACAGTTTGTGGCTATCGTATCCAGCTTACTCCCCCACCACCCCTTTAACCGATAGGAGCACACAGGCCACTGATTAGTGATTAAAGAGGAGCCCACCGTAACATTCAGCCCCAGTATCACATAAATGAGGTGCAGCCATGCAGAACAATCTGAAAGAATGTGTAATACTATTTGTGAGCATGCATTATTAAGTAAACAAAATGCATTACACATTAACTATGACCATAAAGTCTAATCTATCAGCATAGGTTTAACTGTATTTGCACTGTGCAGAACATTCTAGATACATTAACATATTGGCTTAAGGATTAGGGAACCATCTCCCATATGTATTGCATATGGTATAATTCAACGCAGGGTTAAAGTTAGTCATAAGTTCTTACCTGACTTTCTTGCCACAATTTCTCAAAGGTGGATGTTAAATAGAACCTAAAACCAATGCAAGACCGTCATGTTTTTAGTCTGCAGGTTTCTCAATGTCAGCATGGACGTCTGTGCAAGATGCCTGGAAGTTTCCATTGTTTTTCTACTTTTTTTTATGTCTGTGCTAGCAAAAAGTTAAATAAGTCAAGCTAAACAGCTCAAAAGGCGAATAGTAACATAAAAAATCATGCAAGTTCAAACCACGATATGATGAAGGCCGTTCTTCACACATGTACAATGTGGAGTCAAGCTACAAATCACTGCAGCCAGTTTTATTAGTTTTCTGATATGGTAATATTGCTATTAATTTTCTGCAGTCTACCCCCCCCCACACACAAAAAAAGAATTCACCAGGAGTGTTTGGTATTTATGCATTCGTCAGGCTCCACTGGCCGCCTCTCCAAATTACAGCATCGACAAAGACCCCCTGGTGGGGACTTTAATTTCCCTTCACAGCCGACGGTCCAGAGACGGAGTCGTAACAGTACCAGGAAAACGAGGTGGCACAGATGACTAAACCCGGCCAGTAAATGGAGTAAGATGTTTACACGGCTCAATATCCCGTTAACATCAGCTCGTTTCAGCTGTCATATTCACGTTTATCCCAGTTATTGCAAACAACATGTGGCATTTACAAATGCCTGTGCCTAAAATAAATATTTGAGTCTCCTTAGTAATATCAGAGTATTTTTTTTTGTATGTAAACACATTCATTGTATAACCTCGAGCAGTTGATGTCAGTCCTGCTCTGTGAAACACTTCACCACGCATACTTGGAGCTCTGCCACCTTATGTAAGACAACGCAATAAGTCTTTAAAAAATACGCCCCGGGGTGTCCGATAAGTAGGGGAAATGACTGAGCAGAGAGGGGAAAAAACAGGAGAAAAAAAAGAAGTTTTGGAATGCATAAAAAGAGATGAATTTCATCACATTTAGGAACAATCGAGTCTGAAAAATGAAGAATGAGTTGGCAGTCGCGGCCTGAATGATTGTTTTCTAGTTTTGCTTTGTTTTGTTTTTGTAGTTGTGTATTTCATAGCATATTCCAGAGAGTCGCCGCGGTGGCTCGTGAACGTGAGACAAAAAAGGCTCCTATTGTAAATATGTACAATAACCTTTATTTGTTTGTTCGTTTTACTAAATGTCATTGATGGGGGCATGTGGGTGTTTCACTTCCTTCACTGTCGTTCTGGCTCATTGTAAAATATATATATAAATATATATATATATATATATACATACCTTCCACTGTGTTTACATCATGTCAAACATTAGGCTGTTACAGTAGCTAATTCACAACATTGAAAAGCGTAGATGAGACTGGATGCTGTCAGCTCTCAGCTCTGTTTATTTTACCTGTGGTTGGGGGTTATTTGACTATTTCACTATGTTTTATGACTCCTGCCATCCTCACTGTACCCGGTCAAGAATGTATACAGTATCTGGTGCTTAATCCATGGCAAACACAAAGTCCAGTCCACTCCTAATTTGAACTGGATGGTTGTGCCAAGAAAGAGAGGAGAAGAGAAACTTGTCTCTTGTATGCAGACAGTCGTGCAGTCTCTCCTGAGGGCCTGCTCCAGTCTAGCTCTGAACACTGGGCTTGTGTGTCCGCTGAAGTGCTTCCAGACGCTGCAGAGCTGCAGCGCACATGAGAGATCTGAAACAACCTAACAGGCTGGTAATCACCGCTAATCATGATGGGGGCGGGGCTGGATGGTGAAGGGGGTGGAGGGGGGGGTCATACTGAATACTGTCAGTCTGACAGGAGAGCAGCCCAGATTGTCTCGCTCGCTCTCTGGCCACTTTTCCAGGCTTGTCGAGACCATCTCAAGATGTTTTGACAATATTTCTTATTCATAGCTGGAGAAATTAGATCTGCTGGAAAACAAAACACCGAGGAGTGTTGTCTTTGGGTGAAATTGGTCAATGTAAATTATGTGGCTTGAGGTGCAGCTGTTTGGCTAAGCAATGAAAACTAAAATGTTTTTTTTTTCTCCAATTTAAGACAGACCTTTCTCTCCTGAGCTGTTTGGAAGCTGTGTTATGACAGACACAAGCAGGATCAAAAAGATAACAAAAAATTAGCACTCGCTGATAAAATGCTTGAGTGTATAAAGTGCATCTTGGCGCAGCTGCAGTGGTAGTTTACACATGGGTTGTATCACTTTCCCGTGCTTCCCCCCCTCTCATCTGCACTGTGACATAAATTCAAAGCGGTCATAATGAGAAAAAGGTCTGCAGATGCCCAACATTCAGATCTACTGAGAAACAAGCAACCAGCGATTGCCTGGTCTAGTGCCTAAGATGCAACAGCCTGAAGAGCCGAGCCCGGCCTCCAGAGCAACAAACCGTCAATAAAGCCATCATGTATTTCCTGCAGAGACACACTGACAGCACTGTATCATGTGCTATTCTGCACGGATCGAACTGTTTTCACCCGGATCGGCCTTACCACAAAAATGTAACAATTTCTAAAAAAAAAAAAAAAGCAAAAACAAAAACCTTGTTAATCAGGAGAAATGGATGATTTTCAGATGGATATTTGTTTTCCAGAGCTACTTCTTCTTTCCTCTTCCCCTTGGCCTCACCCCATCGACCATGCCAGAAAGTGAAAAACAAAAGCAACAATAATATAGATCCGATCCCAGCACTATTGCTCAGTGTGTGGACTCGCTGTTTGGAGTTGACACAGGGGACGAGCTCACTGGGAGGGATGAGGAGGGGGGCAGGAGTCCCATCCTGACCCCTACTGGTCCACACAGCTCAGTGCCTTGTGCAAACTCACGCACACACACACACACACACACACACACACACACACACAAGCACACACCAATGACACTGTATAAACCACAGCAAATGAATTTTCATGATTTGACAATAAATGTTTTGAAAGGACCATCTCTTTGCAATTTTGTGACTTTAAGTTGCATCACCGAAGTGGAAATTGTATAGTGTTGAAAAGAAAAAAAAATGTCCAAAATTATTTGATCATTACAAATGTCTTTCAGTTGTTGCTATGAATGCATTACTCCATTGTGTCTTTGAATATAAACACTTTCTGTCAATGTCATGTGTGCGTCTGAGATTCTCTGATTTAGTGATGAGACTTCAAAGGTGTGGATGTTGTCACTGCCTGATGGGAGTTGAGGGGTCGCCGGTGATGGGGGTGGTTTGGAAATGGAGGAGGTAGAGAGAGAGAGAGAGAGAGAGAGGGAGAGAGAGAGAGAGAGAGAGAGAGGGAGGATTGTATCACAGATGAAATTGGAACCAAGAGGCAGCTGCAGTACATCTGTCTTGTACTGACACATGTGGCATTTGACTTCCAGTGTGAAGTTCAAAAGAGTTTTATAATGACGCAGCTGCTTAGGGATGTATGTGCGTGAGGGTGTGTGAGTGTGAGTGTGTGTGTTTTCTCCTTTGTTGAAGGTGGGGTGGTGGGTGGTGGGTAGGCGGGTTGCCCAAAGGGTTTCATAGGTGAGAACTGGAATTTGGGGTTTTGTACGTGACGTGCGGGCAGTACAGGTGCTTCTTGATGTTCTCCCAGGAATCTTTTTTTTTTTATATTTAGCTGGCTTAATCCTGCATCACTTTACAATGCTGACAAACTTGCCCCCCCCCCCGAAAAAAAAAGCTTATTAACACCTTTTCAAGATGAAAACATCTCACACATGGAGTATCTGCAGGAATGCTCAAGTTAAATCCAATACCTTTTTCAGACTTCATAAAGTCCTTCCAGAAAAACATTAAGACCTCATTAAGACCTCCACCATTTAAACTGTAATCAGCAACACGTCTTTAACTTGCAAAACAGTTGCAGTTAGTAACTAAACCTAAGGAGCACAACCATATAACGGACTTCAGATGAGCTGGGAAGGAACAAAGCTCAGAAGAATAAATTAAACCAAAAGGCAAAGTTTATGAGTTTATGTACACCGTTGGTCACCAAGTAACAATCCGCTCTTAAATCTTCAGTATAAATAAACCAGACGCTTTGCAGTCAGCTATTTGGATAGAGCTTGAATACCAAGAAAATTTAATACCCCATAAAACTGGAATTAAGACTTTTTAATTATCTTTTTATGGACCTCAGCTTTCCCAAAATTGATTTTATCAGCTTTTGATACTTTTTGGAACTCCTGATTCTCAAAGTTCTTAAACCAGAGAAACAAGAATAAATTTCTACACGCCATTAAAGTATCTGTCTACATGTAGGAGCATTTTGGTCATGGCCTTGTAAAACCACCTACTGTTACACATTTCCTACACGTCCTGCACGTGATGTGTAATTTTGTGTGGCTTTTTTTTTTCTCCACTGAGAGCACTGAAACACTTACAAATACATCAAAAACACCATTACAGGTAATTAGAGAAGCCATTAGCCTGTGTGATAGCCATACATTAGCAGTGGGGGGGGGGCACCATTTGTCCCTGATGCCCTGTACGGCAGCACCTGCCCCACAGCCTGAACAACGGGGTCAGGGGGGGTCGCCTGCCAGGAGGCCAGGGCTCAGGGGTCAGAGGTCATGTTCCAGACAGGCGTATCCACACGCTGATTGAGAACTCAGCTGCAGGAACAGAGCTTGCAGGTGGACGGTGCATTTTACCCCCACGTGCTAAAAGCGACGTCCACTCTTCTTTTGTGCCATAATGCGCCGTGGACAGAAACAGGTTTGTGTTTAATGATTTATTCTTGCGACATGTGGGTGGGTTTTAGGTGTAGTTTCCGTCATAAATAAAGGCACATTCAATAATAAACCTCAGTGAAGTCACAGGATCTGGTCAGAGAATGTATTTAATAGAAAAATGTCTTAGAGGCAGGAAAATTAATCACAAACACAGTACACAGAGTACAAAAGATAGAGATATACAGTATAACATTTTAAGATGACAGCTTCTATCAGCAGTTTGGAAAGTTGCAACACAGAATTTACCCACTGGACAAGATCGGGAACGTGAAACGGGCAGTGTTTTTTTTTTTAAGTACACAGTTTTATGGGAGGTCTTTTGTTTTCTGTCTTCAGTACAACTCAACTATTTCATATTCTGGATGAGTCAGCAACAGCGCAGGTCTTTCTGTGGACCGGAGTTATCTGCTTTTCATCACCTCCAGGCCTCGGGGGCCACTTACTATTTATTTGTACATATTTTGGTCAAGTTTTATGATAAGAATTTATTTTCACGCACAAATGATGTGGTTTGTGGGGAGGCTGGGAAATGTTTGCTCCCCTGACAATATGATTCAGTTCATCTTTCCCCTCCATAGTTTTATTTATTTGGCGCGATCGACTCGGCACCAAACGACCGTTATAACTGCGCATTTGGATTTGTTCAAGCTGCAGGTGTGTGTGTGTGTGTGTGTGTGTGTGTGTGTGTGTGTGTGTGTGTGTGTGTGTGTGTGTGTGTGTGTGTAACTAACATGCTGCTTTCATTTTGCATCTCTACTAGTAAAGCTGTAGTTTACTGCTATTGTGCAAATATACAGTATAGCTCACACAATAACAATGTGTTTGCATATTACTGGCACACAAACACGCAACGAAAATACACAGTTGTGCAAAAGTCATTCGATAAGTCTGGATCGGATTAAAGTTCACTAACATGAAGAAATGAACAAAAGAAAGCAACAAACGATGCATAAGCTCAAAACCACAAAACAGGAGTAATGAGATTTCAATGCTGTTAAAAGTACTTGATGGCAAATATAGAGCAAGGATGCACTGTTAGAACAAATAATGATCAAAAACACATACTGACCCATGCACAGGGATGATCACAGGTTTCATGTTCACCTCTCACAAACATACGCGAGTTTAAGTGTTAAACTTAAAAGCCCCACAGCTCGGCATTAGGTGATGAGATCCTCTGTTTCAGCTCCAGGATTGACTGATACATTTCGTGAAAACGACACAAAACAGAGCTTCAATGTATGCATAACAGGAAACTGAGAGTGTTTTAGACTGATATTAGGAAGAGGAGGGGGAGGGGACGAACACACACACACACACACACACACACACACACACAATGATGCCATCTTGGTCCTGTCTGTTAATTCCCCGAGGCTGTAAATTGTCACAACATTGTGTCAGCCAGATGACCCTGACCACTATGTGCAATTAAGTGCACTTCCATTAATGTACTTTCATGTGTCATTTCTTTCAAGTCTGGTTCATTACACTTCACATCAGGATGGCCCTTCAGTCGATCTGACTGAAGCTACTCTTCTTTAACACTGCCAACACAGAGAGCAAACACTGAAAACATTATGTGACAGGCTTGATCAAAAGAAAAACCATGGTGTTAATTATGTAAGACCCACTTCCTACAGTAGAATAAAAAACAGGGTGATTCCTGCGATAAACGTAATGATACAGAAACTATTTGTTTAACTTTAAATATCACTTGTTTTTCAGGATTTAAAAATTTCCCAAGTTGCGAAACAAATTTGATTGTTATTGTTGATCTCACCATGTCAGTTCAATAAACAAGATAATTTGCGTAATTAATTAAGAAATCTGTGACTTGTTCCCACTTCCTAGAATGACACTTGAAGATGCAGGGTCATCGAATACCTCAGAATTTTTCATTTCAGTGGACACACACACACACACACACACACACACACACACACACACACACACACACACACACACACAGGACAAAGTTGCCCACGACTGCTCACACAGACACACAGACACACAGCTGAAGCACGTGGCTGTGTTATTGCCAAAATGCCGACTCAGTGCGCCAAGCGATTTTCCTTTCGGCCCTGACCTGGGAACAGTCCTGTCATCTATGGTGGAGTGGACACGAGGCTGTGATGAAGCCGATGAGCAGATCCTGAGTCAGGCTGAACTCAGCGAGTCGATCAGCTGGTCCATGAGAACCATTCTGTCGAGAGTGCCCCAAATTCACCAGCTGGGTGTGACTTCATCACTGGACTCTCTGGCACAGTATGAGTGTGTGTGTGTGTGTGTGTGTGTGTGTGTGTGTGTGTGTGTGTGTGTGTGTGTGTGTGTGTGTGTGTGTGTGTGTGTGTGTGTGTGTGTAGAGTTTCCAGAAGTGGTGTGTCTGCTCAGAAACATTTGCACGTTCATATCTGAAACTCAGGGATGAAGACAGGATCAACATATGACAGTCAGAGACAGTGGTGAGAAGACTCAGAGGCTGCACCTGTAGCTGCAGATGTTAGAATACGTAAATGTTGAGATCGGCATCTTTATTCAGGAAGCTTCATCTTCTCCTTGGACCTTCAGTTTTATCAGAGTTGGCAGGTTCCATGAATGTTTTTACCAGCGTTTTTTTGACCTGCTGTGACAATTAGCTGGATTGCTTTTTCGTTCTTTTGTTCCTTCTTCGATATTTTTTTTTGAGCAAGATGATCCGTCTCCTTTGCTCTCAAGCACAGGTACGTTCCATTCTGCCGTGAATTATTTGCATGTTGTGCTTTGGAACAAAGTTGGAAGATCATGAAGTTAAAACTGAAACTGAACATCAGGCTCCACAAGATGTGAATCTATAAACTAATTTAATGTCTTTTAATTAATTATCATTTGTCCTAATTCAGGAATAATTCCCAGTGGAGGTCAGAGGAAGATTAATGCACCAACTTCTGAAGGGAGCGATATACTGTCAAACCTGAACAAATGGCATCACAAGAGGTCTGTTTGCTTTAGGTTTTTTTTACTTTCAGCACTCGCTTGTGGTAATTACACTAGTGAACATCGTGCTGTTGTGTGAAAGTACTGTGATTCCTGCCACCCTTGACCTTTACAAAGTGTTGCTTATGTCTGAAGAACCAAGAATGCTCCAGGAGATTTGTTTCTCCATTGCACTAACTGCAGTTCAGAAGTGCAATTGCTCCATTGCATTGAATGAGAAGTTCAGAATTAAAGCTTGCTGATCTGGACACGGTTTCAGAGCCACATGACAGCCACGCTCCTGACCTCCATCGTGGCTGTGGTGCTCGGGTCCCTGCAGATCGGATACCACACCGGAAACATCAACGCTCCGGCCAAGGTGAGCCGGGCTCAGGTGGAGCGAGGAGAGGATGTGCTGGTTGAAACCACTACCAAACGTTTAGATGCTCTGATCGTCTCCAGTCTTCAAATTCCACAGTTTTCTTTCAGAATTTAACTTCTAGCCTTTCAGCTAGTGTTGAATTTCCAAATAAGGACAGTATTGACCCAGATATCAGCCAGGCGGGGGGAAAACTGTATCTCACAAGTATCTCACAGCTTCAATAAAACCCTGAGTAAACACATCAGCCCACTGACGTACTCTGGTGCAGCTCCAGGCTGCCTGGGCCTGCTGGACTGGCAGGATTTCTGCTTTTTCACAGTTTGACTGCACTAGACAACCGAGGCAACCGAGGCAGAAGTTCAGATTTAAAATGAGAAGAACCTGTTGAGGTTATTGTCGATATTTAACCCCTCTCAGAGAAAAAAGGGATAATATTGGAAATGGTTATTCTTTTTGGTATTTAATAGCTGGTTCAAAAGGCTCATGTATGTAACTGGATTAAATTTCTTTGTTTCTGAATGGTGCTCGTCTTGTTGAAGATCATCGAGGAGTTTTTCAACCACACCTGGAGAGCCAGGCACAACCAGTCGATGCCGGATCACAGCCTGACTCTCTTGTGGTCGCTCTCAGTCAGCATTAAAGACTTTGGAGCCTTGCTGGGTTCACTGGGTGTCAAATACCTGGCAGATTCTTATGGACGGTAATCAATAAATACAATATATAAACAATTACAATAAGTCTCAGATTGTTTCATTTTCACCTTTCTATCCCTTTCCAGACGTAACTCCATCCTCATTGTGAACCTACTCTCTGTGGTGGGAGCGTGTCTGATGTCTGCCTCCAAAGCCAGCAAGTCCTTCGAGGTCCTCATCCTGGGGCGCTTGGTGTTCGGGCTCTTCTGCGGCCTGGTGATGAGTCTGAACCCGCTCTACATCCAGGAAGTGTCGCCCACGAACCTGAGAGGTGCTTTCGCCACGCTCAACCAGGTGTCCTTCGCCTCGGGGATCCTGGTGGGAATGGTGAGGAAACTCTGCAGGGAATTCCTTCCTCGCATGTGACAGATAAAACGAGTAGTTAGATGTAGCAACTGTCTGTTGAAATGCAATTTGTTTGCCATTGTGTATACTTCCAATTATAGGCATGATAATAGGTGTGTTTTCTTCACCACCACCATCAAAAGTCTGCAAAACCTAGATATGGCAATAAAGATTGGTACTGAAAACAAGTTAATGTCAAACAACTTCTCAAATGGGGCTCAAACGTGGTTTTTCCTATTGAAGTTCATTACAAGATGACATGACCTGCTCCCCCAATCAAAATTGCAGAAAAAAAGCAGGGACATAAATTACCTAATGCAAAATAATAATGACATTGTTCACTAATACAAAGTGTCAAGCTGATAATTTTCCTTAAATGTTAGTTTCAGGTGAGATTATGTAAGTTGCGTGTTCTCCAACTTTTAGTTTTGTTCTGTGACTTCAGGCTGATTTTTAATGGGCCACTTTGAGACTATTTTTTATGTAATTTTCCATTCAGACTTATTGTGTCACAAGTCACTTTAGTTTATGATTTAGTGTGTGTGTGTGTGTGTGTGTGTGTGTGTGTGTGTGTGTGTGTGTGTGTGTGTGTGTGTGTGTGCGCCTGTGTCTGCTGCAGGTGGCTGGTCTGGAGACAGTGCTGGGGACGGAGCATAACTGGGCTTTGATGTTGTCCTTGTCTCTGATCCCGGCTCTGGCACAATACCTGGTGCTGCCCTTCTGTCCTGAGAGTCCTCGCTACCTGCTCATCAACCAGGGGGAGGAGAGCAAAGCAGAGGCCGGTGGGTCCAAATGATTCATCTTTAATAAAATTTAAGTTTTATCCCACATTTCCCAAATGTCACAAGTCAAATTTCCATTATTGGGCTTTAAATCTGTGCAGCATTCAACACCCTGGAGCTGTAGATTCCGCTTTGATTCTGCCACAGACGAGCTCTGGCTTTTAGATTCATGGCTAGCTTCCAGGAATCAAAACACTGAAAGGCTTTTAATGCTTTCTATTATCTGGGCTTTGTGGATGTTCCAGCTTCTTAAAAGAAGATGTTGTTTTAACCCTGCAGCGCTGCTGAAGCTGAGAGGCAGTGCAAACAAGGTGCTCCCTGAGCTGGAAGAGATGAAGGGAGAGGCAGCGCACACTCAGACCGGGGTCACCATCCACGAGTTCTTCAGGAAGGGGCGCTACAAGCAGCCAATCATCATCGTGCTCATTATCAACCTGGGCAGCCAGCTGTCTGGATTCAATGCAGTCAGTCTCACTTCTTTCTCAAATGAGAAAACGTTTTTAATATCATGAGCTTATAGTTCAAGTTTTGGACAGTCTGCTCCGGGTTCCTCCTCACTATCTGATTCATCCACCCATTTTATCAGTGGATTTGTAAAATAGCATCCAGGGCATTTCAGGATCAGCTGCATCCAGCTATTCCCAGAGAAGTAGGATAAATAATCTATTCAAGCCATTCTAGGTTAAAGCTTACTCAGCGTGAATAATGAATATTTCCCGTCTAGGGCTGTAGTATTTGGTTGATAAATTATTCAGGTTTAGCAGCTCTGGCTCCCACTCAGAGTCTGGGCCAGTGTGTCAGAACAATATCCCTGTTCCTAAAAGCAGCAACAATAATACATCCCACTAACCCACAAAGTGAAAGACCTGCTCTATTCTTCCAGATCATCAACTATTCCACCCGAATGTTCCAGGCCAAGTTTGACGAGGCCAAATACCTGACTCTGGGTGTGGGGGCCGTCAACGTGACCTTCACTTTGGTGGCAGTGAGTAGAAGTACAGCGATCTTCTTTTCAGATTCGCTCTCTGTGCGGTTTTGCTAAGAGTTTACAATAATATTCATGTTATTACATCGGTCGATCAATCCTCGCCGCCAGTTTATCAGAATATCTACAAAAAATACAAGTTGGGGCATGTTTCAAGGACAAATTGTACCAAGACCTTGGATTTAAGATAAGATGGCCATTAGGTGACCATAAGATGGGATCACAGTCCTTTCATGAATACTTTACCAGCTAAAGCCACAACCAACAGGATATGGTTGCATTGTTTAATAAAATATAATAAATGGGAAAATGCGAGCAGAGTCGTCATTTTGTTGTTTTTTCCTTTCAAGTTCTTCCTGATGGAGAGAGCAGGCAGGCGGAGGCTGCTCCTGACCGGTTTCATCTCTATCGCCGTGTGCAACCTACTCATGACCATAGTCGATTCTGTCCTGGTAAAATCTATGATTTTCATTTCTTTCATATGCATAATGTCACCAAAGCACTTGAAGTCTCTTGAACCAAAACAAGCTGCTACTTCTCAAAAGTGTATCAATTTCATTCAACACAATGTGGATATTGCGTTTAATACCAAGAGTGTATGGTTTACATGTTGTTGCTATGCAATAAATTACCAGTGCTGTTTACCAGTGTTTTTTCCATGTATAGTGTTTAATAATTTAACATCTTGCATCTTTTCTGTCATGTGAATTTTGTACCATTTCTTTTATTTATTCATCGCTACTGCTCTACCCTACAGCATTTAACATCAGTTTTAACACTTTTCCACCTGATGGTATTTTCACCATAGCATCGAGATCTTGTTATCATGTACACTGAAGTCTCAGTCTGATCATAATGACAGTCCCGTCTGTGGTGCAGCACCTGGTTCCGGAGCTGCGTAGCCTGCAGGTGCTGCTGGTGTTCTGCCTGATCTCGGCCTACGAGCTGGGCCCCGGGCCCATCTCCTGGTTCATCGCGGCCGAGCTGTTCGACCAGCCCGGCAGACCCATAGCCATGGCCTTCACCAGCATGCTCAACTGGGGCGGGAAGTTTGTCCTGGCGCTCCTCTTTCCCCCATTACTGGTGAGTTGATACTGTTAGCCTTCATGCAATGTGCCTGAAGCTGAAACTTCTGGAGGGAAAAATCTTAGAGGTGGATGCTTTGTTTGCTTTTGCTAGTTTTCTTGCACCTCAGAGACGTGGCTGTTAAATACGTGCTGTAAATCTGTCCAACCAGACACAAACCATGCCAACATTCAATATGTATGAATCTATTGCTAAATCTTTTAAAGTCTGATTAAAATAACAATAGTTAAATTTAACAACCTAACCGGGATGCATCTTGAAGCCGACCTGAAACCAAAACTAAGCAACCAAATCCTTTCTGTGACGGTTACACCTCATTTCTGCCGTCCTCTCCTGCGTCCACACAGAAAATGTGCGGCGCCTACGTTTACCTCCTGTTCATGGCCGTGGCTCTCGTGGCCTTCGTCTTCACGTGGCTGCGCCTCCCAGAGACGAAGGGTCGCACGTTCGATGACATCGCGGAGGAGTTCAGAGGAGCCGAGGGGATTCCTCTGCACAATAAGACCAGATTCAACACCTTCACCTGACCCACCTGTGTACCCTCAGAGAGCCAGATCAGTCCACTCTTTTTACCTTTTTTTTAAACAAATATAAGTGTTACATCACCATATACATTCTGCATTTTGTTTCTTATATTCATAAACCTCTTAAGTCCTCAGTAAGACCAGTATCATCTCTAGATAGTGATCATTTCAAAACTGGGAATAAATTCCCATTCAATGATTTGGGTGATCTGAGTGAACTTTAATCTTCCCAACACCTATGGGCAAATTGCTCCGTATTTCCCTAATTTCCCTAAACAACACTGTTCTGATCATGCAACCTAAAAGTGTAAACAGATTCATATTTCTAAATATGTTATTTGAGGCATTTTGGAACCATTAAATTGTGATTTTGTAAAGACATGGAGGCTTTAGAAGACCAGACAGCATTTACAGTATTTTAACTTTAAACTTGCACATTGTGATCTGACAGACTCAGAGAAATCATTTATGAATGTTGTTCATTTATCTCACAGTGTTGAGCTGCAGCATCTTTTTGAGATGTTGCAGAAATGATTAAGAGCATCGTCATGGGTTTGTGTCTTTCTGTAAATAAACATATTCATATGTCATGTGGGCCAAGATCTCCAGTGGCTTTTCACAACACTGAATACTCTTACAGTAAATTAAAGGTAGAAATACATGAAGAAATATAGTTTTGTGGTTTCTCTTTTTCCTGGTCAAGTGAAACAAATGCTATGTTGTACGGAAGTTGTACTGTGTCTATTAAAGCCTGCATTTGTGGAAGAAAACTGCTGTTCTCACCAGACGACTTTCAGTCTTTCCTTGCAGTGGGGATGGGGCAGGCTGCTGCTCCTCATTACTGGTCTGTGAAATCTCACATATCTCTGAACTGTGTACACTTGTAAGACGTCTGTGAAAACCAACCACAGCTGTGTGAATAAATATTTCATCCAATATGATCCGCAGTCGCTTGTGGGTGCAGACGGAGGAGAAGCCAGATGATCAGAGGGCAGGTTTGGGCTTTAAACCAAGGTTCAAGCATTAGACATAGACGTAGATTACGTGAATGAGTTAATGAATAATGTGATTAACTTTTAATTAGATTTTCAAGTATGACAGGCACACAAGCAATTATTTAATAAGAAAGCAATTAAGATGTGATCAAATTTACAAAAATATTATTTTGGTCATGGGTCTGACTGCTATCACAGTAAAGACAGAGCTATTGAATTTGATAAAAAGAAAAAAAAAGGATGATCATCCTGACTACCAAAGAGAACGAAAGGTTCTGCATCCTTCTCCAAAAGTATGAAAACAGTGCCATCTCCTGGACTGATATGAAAACACAGGAGGAAACACTCCTGCTGGTTGAAATGACTGTGAATGCAGACAGGAGTGATGGACTGTAGGGGGCGCCCTGATTCCAGTTTCACCTCCTTCACAGAAGTCCCGCCTGCAGCTCTACACATCTATGTGTCCGTGAGAAACGAGTGTCATTCATTTCCAGAGGAACATGGGTATCATCCTAAAACAAAGCCTCCTTGGACTAATGAGCTTTGTCCTGTGGACCACAGGTAATTTCCAATTACATTCACAGAGAAGTGTTGCTCTTCAGCGTTCGTTTAGATCATGTTTTTGACTTGTTGCAATGGTTCATCACTTCAAATAAAAGTTATGTTTGCATTTCACACAGGACAAACTGATGGGAGTGATGTCACTCAGACTGACATATTGTGGGAAAATCAAGGTGATAGTACAACAATGAGCTGTAATCACACAAAGGGTGGCAGTTATTTCCAGATGTACTGGTACAGACAGCTGCCAGGAGAAACCATGAAACTCATCGTATATACAACCACCAGCAATCAGGATTTTGGCAGCTTCAGCCAAGAGAAGTTCTCAGCCACCAAACCAAATGCTGAAAGTGGGACATTCACAGTGAAGAATCTGCAGCCTGAGGATAAAGGTGTTTATTTCTGCGCTGTGAGTGAACACAGTGATACAAGCACATGTAGTAGATAAACAAAAACCCCAGCACACTATTTGCACTTTAATCTTCATGAGGAATGAACTGCAGGGGGACCTCAGGGACCACAGATTCTCACACTCACAGTTTAATCACATGTCACATAATAAACGACACTCCCACCTGCAGCTCTTTATCTCTGACACTTCACTGTTGGTGATGCTTTTGACTGTTGCTTTGATGAACAGAAACATTGTCAGCTTGTCACACTTTTTGCTCTCAGATAAAAGGAAGGAGCTTGTCTATTGTTCCATGACCTGGACAGACCCCCCACATGGCTCCTCTTCAATGTCAGGTGTGACAATCGGTCTGACCCTGTTATCCAGCATCTTGCAGTAACCTTTCCTTTGGAGGCTGAGTAGTGTGGAGACCCTGAAAATGCCGCACACCCTCTGGTCTCCTTTTCTAAATACAGGGACCACCAGCATGATCTGCCACCCCTTCAGCACTGTCCCAATATGTCTCAATATTGAGAAGACATGTCAGTCATGACAGCCCCTCAACACCCAGAATTTCAGCATTTCTGGAGGTATCTCATCAACCCTGGGGGCCTTGTCATCACAGCAATGACCTCACTGAGGAAATTGATGACGATCCCCCATCATCCTCTGCCTCTGTCTCTGCAATAGAGGTTGGATTACTTGGGTTCCTAAGTTCACCAAAGTACTCTTTCCATCATTCTACCATCTCCAGCGGTCCATCCTTGATGTCCACAACGTGGATGGTCCCCCACTTCTCCATACTAAGATGGTAGAGGGTTTTTCAGAAACATCTTGGTGATACTTGAAAGTCCTTCTCTATAGCTTTGTTGAACTTGTCCCATACCGGCTGCTTTGCCTCTGCCATTCTTTGGGCCTCCTTCTAGAGTCCCCTGAGACAACATGTCTCTGTTAGAGTCCTTCTCAAGTTGGAAGGCTTCCCTGACAGCCAGGGTCCACCTCTGTGTTAGCAGCATATTCTTGAGGCCCCTAAGACACTTAGAGCACAAGACACAGCCTCACTTTCAGCAATGCAAGCTTTGAACATCCCACTCAAGTTTGATGCCCCCTATCTCCACAGGGATGAGGGAAAAGCTAGCAGTTATACAAAAGATATTACACTGACAGTGAATGTGAACATGATGTTACTCAGCTTGAACACAGAGGAGGAAACACTCCTGCTGGTTGACATGACTGTGAATGCAAACAGGAGTGATGGACTGTAGGGGGCTCCCTGATTCCAGTTTCACCTCCTTCTCAGAAGTGCCGCCTGCAGCTCTACACATCTATGTGTCTGTGAGACACGAGTGTCATTCATTTCCAGAGGAACATGGGTGTCATCCTAAAACAAAGCCTCCTCGGACTAATGATCTTTGTCCTGTGGACCACAGGTAATTTACATTTACATTCACAGAGAAATGTGACTCTTCAATGTGCTTTTTGATCATGTCTTTGACTTGTTGCAATGGTTCATCACTTCAAATAAAAGTCATGTTTGCATTTCACACAGGACAAACTGATGGGAGTGATGTCACTCAGACTGACATATTATGGGAAAATCAAGGTGACAGTGCAACAATGAGCTGTAATCACACGAAGGGTGGCACTTATTTCCAGATGTACTGGTACAGACAGCTGCCAGGAGAAACCATGAAACTCATCGTATTTACAACAACAACCACCAGCAATCATGATTTTGGCAGCTTCAGCCAAGAGAAGTTCTCAGCCACCAAACCTAATGCTGAAAGTGGGACATTCACAGTGAAGAATCTGCAGCCTGAGGATAAAGGTGTTTATTTCTGCGCTGTGAGTGAACACAGTGATACAAGCACATGTAGTAGATAAACAAAAACCCCAGCACACTATTTGCACTTTAATCTCCATGAGGAATGAACTGCAGGGGGACCTCAGGGACCACAGATTCTCACACTCACAGTTTAATCACATGTCACATAATAAACGACACTCCCACCTGCAGCTCTTTATCTCTGACATGTTAGTCTTGGTAATGCTTTAGACTGCTTTTGGTTAAAAGTTTATAAATAAACAATTTCCATGATGAATAATAATAATTACTATTGCCACCATTAATATATTTTTTTAATAATATAATTTGAAAATCAGTACTGTATACAAAGTAATGACAGACGTCATTGTGACAGGTCACAGAGTGCAAAAAGTGGAGGAATTTATCATGAGCAGTTGTACAAAAGATGCTAAACTGACAGTGAATGTGAACATGATGTTACTCAGCTTGAACATAGAGGAGGAAACACGACTGTTGGTTGAAATGACTGTGAATGCAGACAGGAGTGATGGACTGTAGGGGGCTCCCTGATTCCAGTTTCACCTCCTTCTCAGAAGTCCCGCCTGCAGCTCTACACATCTATGTGTCTGTGAGACACTAGTGTCATTTATTTCCAGAGGAACATGGGTGTCATCCTAAAACAAAGCCTCCTCAGACTAATGATCTTTGTCCTGTGGACCTCAGGTAATTTACATTTACATTCACAGAGAAATGTTACCTTTTAATGTCCTTTTTGATCATGTCTTTGACTTGTTGCAATTGTTCATCCCTTTAAATAAAAGTCATGTTTGCATTTCTCTTGTGGTTCACTCAGGACAATCTGATGGGAGTGATGTCACTCAGACTGACATAATATGGAAAGATCAAGGTGACAGTGCAACAATGAGCTGTAATCACACAAAGGGTGCCCTTTATTACCAAATGTACTGGTACAGACAGCTGCCGGGAGAAACCATGAAACTCATCGTATTTACATCAACAACCACCAGCAAACATGATTTTGGCAGCTTCAGCCAAGAGAAGTTCTCAGCCACCAAACCAGATTTTCCCAGTGGGACATTCACAGTGAAGAATCTGCAGCCTGAGGATAAAGGTGTTTATTTCTGTGCTGTGAGTGAACACAGTGATACAAGCACATGTACGAGATAAACAAAAACCCCAGCACACTATTTGCACTTTAATCTCCATGAGGAATGAACTGCAGGGGGACCTCAGGGACCACAGATTCTCACACTCACAGTTTAATCACATGTCACATAATAAACGACACTCCCACCTGCAGCTCTTTATCTCTGACACTTCACTGTTGGTGATGCTTTTGACTGTTGCTTTGATGAACAGAAACATTGTCAGTTTGTCACACTTTTTGCTCTAAAATAAAAGGAAGGAGCTTATCTATTGTTCCATGACCTGGACAGACCCCCCACATGGCTCCTCTTCAATGTCAGGTGTGACAATCGGTCTGACTCTCTTATCCAGCATCTTTGAGTAACCTTTCCTTTGGAGGCTGAGTAGTGTGGAGACCCTGAAAATGCCGCACACCCTCTGGTCTCCTTTTTTAAATACAGGGACCACCAGCATGATCTGCCACTCTTTCATTACTGTCCAACTTCTGCATAATGTTGAGAAGACATGTCAGTCATGACAGCCCCTGAACACCCAGAACTTCAGCATTTCTGGAGGTATCTCATCAACCCCAGGGGCCTTGTCATCACAGCAATGACCTCACTGAGGAAACTGATGACGATCCCCCATCATCCTCTGCCTCTGTCTCAGCAATAGAGGTTGGATTACTTGGGTTCCTAAGTTCACCAAAGTACTCTTTCCATCATCCTACCATCTCCAGCGGTCCATCCTTGATGTCCATAACGTAGATGGTCCCCCACTTCCCCATACTAAGATGGTAGAGGGTTTTTCAGAAACATCTTGGTGACACTTGAAAGTCCTTCTCTATAGCTTTGTTGAACTTGTCCCATACCAGCTGCTTTGCCTCTGCCATTCTTTGGGTCTATGGGTAACTCAAACCTCCTTCTAGAGTCCCCTGAGACAACATGTCTCTGTTAGAGTCCTTCTCAAGTTGGAAGGCTTCCCTGACAGCCAGGGTCCACCTCTGTTAGCCGCATATTCTTGAGGCCCCTAAGACACTTAGAGCACAAGACACAGCCTCACTTTCAGCAATGCAAGCTTTGAACATCCCACTCAGGTTTGATGCCCCCTGTCTCCACAGGGACGAGGGAAAAGCTAGCAGTTATACAAAAGATGTTACACTGACAGTGAATGTGAACATGATATTACTCAGCTTGAACACAGAGGAGGAAACACTCCTGCTGGTTGACATGACTGTGAATGCAGACAGGAGTGATGGACTGTAGGGGGCTCCCTGATTCCAGTTTCACCTCCTTCTCAGAAGTGCCGCCTGCAGCTCTACACATCTATGTGTCTGTGAGACACTAGTGTCATTCATTTCCAGAGGAACATGGGTGTCATCCTAAAACAAAGCCTCCTCGGACTAATGATCTTTGTCCTGTGGACCACAGGTAATTTACATTTACATTCACAGAGAAATGTGACTCCTCAATGTGCTTTTTGATCATGTCTTTGACTTGTTGCAATGGTTCATCACTTTAAATAAAAGTCATGTGTATATTTCTCTTGTGACACACACAGGACAAACTGATGGGAGTGATGTCACTCAGACTGACATAATATGGAAAAATCAAGGTGACAGTGCAACAATGAGCTGTAATCAGAAAAAGGGTGCCTTTTATTACCAGATGTACCGATATAGACAGCTGCCAGGAGAAACCATGAAACTCATCGTATATACATCAACCAGCATCACCAATCATGATTTTGGCAGCTTCAGCCAAGAGAAGTTCTCAGCCACCAAACCTAATGCTGAAAATGGGACATTCACAGTGAAGAATCTGCAGCCTGAGGATAAAGGTGTTTATTTCTGCGCTGTGAGCGAACACAGTGATACGAGCACATGTAGTAGATAAACAAAAACCCCAGCACACTATTTGCACTTTAATCTCCATGAGGAATGAACTGCAGGGGGACCTCAGGGACCACAGATTCTCACACTCACAGCTCAATCACATGTCACATGATAAACAACACTCCCACTGCAGCTCTACACATCTATGCGTCTGTGAGACACTAGTGTCATTCATTTCCAGAGGAACATGGGTGTCATCCTAAAACAAAGCCTCCTCGGAATATTGAGCTTTTTCCTGTGGACCACAGGTAATTTACATTTACATTCACAGAGAAATGTTACTCTTCAATGTGTTATTCGATCATGTTTTTGACTTGTTGTAATGGTTCACCACTTTAAATAAAAGTCATGTTTACATTTCTTTTGTGGTTCACACAGGACAAACTGATGGGAGTGATGTCACTCAGACTGACATAATATGGAAAAATCAAAGTGACAGTGCAACAATGAGCTGTAAGCACTCAAAGAGTGCCAGTTATTACCAGATGTACTGGTACAGACAGCTGCCAGGAGAAACCATGAAACTCATCGTATTTACAACAACAACCACCAGCAAACATGATTTTGGCAGCTTCAGCCAAGAGAAGTTCTCAGCCACCAAACCAGATTTTCTCAGTGGGACATTCACAGTGAAGAATCTGCAGCCTGAGGATAAAGGTGTTTATTTCTGTGCTGTGAGTGAACACAGTGATACAAGCACATGTACGAGATAAACAAAAACCCCAGCACACTATTTGCACTTTAATCTCCATGAGGAATGAACTGCAGGGGGACCTCAGGGACCACAGATTCTCACACTCACAGTTTAATCACATGTCACATAATAAACGACACTCCCACCTGCAGCTCTTTATCTCTGACACTTCACTGTTGGTGATTCTTATGACTGCTCTGGGGTAAAAGGTTAATCATAAGCAATTTCTATGAATAATCATAATAATTATAATTGTTACATTTGGTGTACATTTTTAATAATGTATTTTGTAAATCAGGAATTAAAATATATACAAAGTAATAATAGACATCATTTGGACAGTTTACAAAATGTAAAATGTGGAGGAATTAATCATGAGCAGTTCTACAAAAGATGTTACACTGACAGTGAATGTGAACATGATATTACTCAGCTTGAACACAGAGGAGGAAACACTACTGTTGGTTGAAATGACTGTGAATGCAGACAGGAGTGATGGACTGTAGGGGGCTCCCTGATTCCAGTTTCACCTCCTTCTCAGAAGTCCCGCCTGCAGCTCTACACATCTATGCGTCTGTGAGACACTAGTGTCATTCATTTCCAGAGGAACATGGGCATCATCCTAAAACAAAGCCTCCTCGGACTAATGATCTTTGTCCTGTGGACCTCAGGTAATTTACATTTACATTTACAGAGAAGTGTTACTCTTCAACATTCGTTTAGATCATGTTTTTGACTTGTTGCAATGGTTCATCACTTCAAATAAAAGTCATGTTTGCATTTCACACAGGACAAACTGATGGGAGTGATGTCACTCAGACTGACATATTATGGGAAAATCAAGGTGACAGTGCAACAATGAGCTGTAATCACACAAAGGGTGCTGGCTATTACCAGATGTACTGGTACAGACAGCTGCCAGGAGAAACCATGAAACTCATCGTACTTGCACAATCACCCAGCAATCATGATTTTGGCAGCTTCAGCCAAGAGAAGTTCTCAGCCACCAAACCTAATGCTGAAAGTGGGACATTCACAGTGAAGAATCTGCAGCCTGAGGATAAAGGTGTTTATTTCTGTGCTGTGAGTCAACACAGTGATACAAGTACATGTAGTAGATAAACAAAAACCCCAGCACACTATTTGCACTTTAATCTCCATGAGGAATGAACTGCAGGGGGACCTCAGGGACCACAGATTCTCACACTCACAGTTTAATCACATGTCACATAATAAACGACACTCCCACCTGCAGCTCTTTATCTCTGACACTTCACTCTCGGCGATGCTTTTGACTGTTGCTGTACAGAGAGAGTACATATTTGTCAGCTTGTCACACTTTTTGATCTGGGAGTAACAGTTTATCACAACAATATTACCATCAATAATCATACAACAGCAACCATAATAATCTGACAGGTCTAACAAAGCTAATGGTAATTTTTCACATACCTGACTAATGAAAGGATGGATTAGATAAAGAAAGAAGTGACCATGCCTCTATAAACTGCACGCAGCCAGACAGGCTCAATGCTACCCTGGAGCAGACGGCACCACAATAGAATTCAGGAAACTCACTGACAAAACCAGTGGTGTAAAGTGCAAGGATACACACTGTAGGGGAAGCACAAACACCATAAAAAGTAGGGACACTCCCCAAGCACATTTTGAAGGCACAAGTCTATTGTCATAGATTGCCTGGCATACAGAGAGGCTGTCACAGAAGAAAGAAAGTGCAACTGCACGCTTGTCCACAGGTTTTAAGCTGAGAGACGAAGAAATCATGATCCTCATTATCTTCATATTTCTCTCCTTTCATTTGCCTAAACTCACAAGTGAGGAACACAACAATATTGGAAAAAGACAACAAAGACATTTCCCAGGGATTGAGTATTTTTAATCTATAATCTGTTCTGCTCTTTTTTTCCACAGGTGCCTCAAATGCCAAACTTGTCTTTCAAATACCACGAGGAATCATTAAGAAAGCTGGTGAATCTAGTGACAATGAGATCCAATGTTCACACCAATTACAAAATCACGACCTCATCTTGTGGTACAAACAAGATGAACGCAAGACTTTAAAGCTGCTGGGATACTTAAATCGGCAGTACAAATACCCCGAGGACGACGTGAAAGATAAAATCAGCTTCAATGGAAATGGCCAGACCGCCTCGAATCTCACCATTAACAATATTACACAGAGTGACAGTGCAGTGTATTTCTGTGCTGCCAGATACCACAGTGCTGCACGTTCGCCTCACATCAATACAAAAACTCTCCGTCATCTGTCAGCACCACAGACGAGACTCTCCTGAACACCTGCAGGCCGCCTATGTACAGCACAACTCAAACCTCAGAACGTTTAATAAGCTCCGGCCTCAGCTTCCACTCAGCTACGGCCCTGATATCAGCCCAACATTATAATAAATAAATAGATAAATAAAAATACGGGTAACATGACATTTGGATGTGCAGAGCTAAGTGTTTATGAAATACTGTATGTCTGTAGATTAGGTAACTGGTAGATCCACTAGTTAGACTTTCACTGTCAGTATAGAAGCATGTTCCATGTTCTGTTTTCATACATAAGTAAAAAATATTGAGTCTATCACCTCTAAGACTGATCCCAGTTACAGGTTGCATTTTGGTGATGAAGTGAGGTATTAAAGTGTTCAGCGCTGTTTTGTTAGACAACAGGGTTCGCGGTTTGACTTGGAGCTGTGGAGTTTACATGTTCTCCATGGATCTGGGTACATTTGGTTTCCTACCACAGACCAAATAACTGAGTCAGGAGATACAGACGGTTGATGAAATTCACTAATTTGAATTCCATCCAACTTCACCAATCAGCAAAGATGTTTGCTTTTAATCACGCCTTAAGGAACTTCAGCATCGGCAACACTCTGAAGTCATGTCATCCTCTGATGCACTGCTGTAATGAACTGCAGGGGGACCTACAGCACCACATATGTGTACTGTGCTCTCATCTACACAATGACAATGTGTGACTTTCAATGACTTTCTATGGTATCTCTGAAAAGGTCAGGTTTATGTCTGGTCGTCAAACAAAATCTCATGATTGAACAAGATTTCATATTATATAAAATATAGACAAAAAATTTATCACACCAAGTATTATCTGTCAAACCAAAGTTGATTATCTTTGACGGAGGAGATGTGACATAACAAAACAGAAAGAAAAGAATAAATTATAAGGCTCAGCACTGATCCGCTTTGACAGAATAATAGATTGATCCTTGATCCTCGTGGCTCATTGTTGACCAGGCTAATTGATATACAGCACACAGGCATATGAAGTGAGGTGCAGACAACCCCCCCACCCACCCACACACACACACACACTTTGACGCACCATGTGGTTTTGGCAGAGCAACTTACAGGATGTCACACAAGATTGACACTGCCACCACACACTTTCTCACAGTTACTGAGCTTAAAGGACCTGAAAAGAAAACTGACAGTCAACTTGGATAACATGATCTTAATTATGTTTTGCTACCTTTATCTGCCAGGAGTTACAGGTGAGGGACACAATGACATGGATTACTTAATATTTTCTCAGATTGTAGTTTCAATCTAAAATATCTTGCACTTTTTCTACAGCTACCTCGAGAGCCATCAGTTTGGTCCAAACACCTCGTTACATGTTGAAAAACATTGACGAATCTGTTGTGAAGGGGATCAGCTGTTCACACAATCAGACAAGTTATGATCGAATGCTCTGGTACAAACAGGATGAAGGAAAGACTCTAAAGCTGCTGGGGTTTATCAACGTGCACCTGCCATCCGTTGAGGAGGATGTGAAAGGAAAAGTCCTCATTGATGGAAATGCCCAAAAAAACTCCAGCCTCACCATTTTCAATCTTACACTACATGACAGTGGTGTGTATTTCTGTGCTGCTGTACACAGTGCTGCAGATTCCCATCAGGTTGGTACAAAAACCCCCCTGTGCCTCTGAGCCCGACAGAGAGTACTGTGTGTTCAGCCACTCAAACACCTGCAGGCAGTCTGCAAGACTTGGTCTCAGTTTCTCTGTCTTTTTCTGAGGTTGTGTTGTGCGCCCAGTGTTCAATAAAATAAACAAATAATACAACATCACAATGTGGAGAGGTTAATATTTGTGATACTACATCTCAAAATAAAGTCTTGAATGACAAACAGTTTTACCAGAGATTAGTGTATTTCACTAACAAGCTAGACAAATGGGGATGTTCCTACACAGTTCTGACTGCAGGGGGACCTACAGCACCACGTAGACTCCTCATCTTTACATTGTCAGTGTGAATGTAGTGACACACCTGCAACACTTCACATCTCTGAAACTCAACAAAGCTCTGGTAGTTACTGACTCCCAGAGCATCAAGTCATTATCAAACAGATGTGGGCAGCAGGTAAAAAAGCAGGTAAATAAGAGCTGTAAGCTACTGACTCAGTTAACAAGGGGCTCTCAAAATATTTAGATCTATTTTCAATCTACAGGACACAGTGACGGACGAAAAAGAAAAAAGGCAAAAACTGCAACAATGAGCTGCATCCACACAAAGACTGGCAGCTTTTGCCACTTGTACTGGTGTAGACAGCCTCCAAGAGAAAGCATGAAACTCATCATATTTACAATAACAAGGAACCACCAACAATAATGACTCTGAGGTTCTCAGCCTGCAAACCTGATGCTCACACAGAGCAGCCTGAGGATAAAATCTTGTCCTGCATGTGTGTGGTGTGAGTTAGCTCTGCATGCTCACATACTGCAGGAGCACCTCAAGCACCATATGGAGTAAAGACACTCCCCAAACATCAGGTGGTTTTGCATGTGACAGATTGAGAGGACGTCGCAGAAGACTTTTTTTTTTTTTTAAACTGGACTCTTCCACACAGGAGCTGAGCAAACAGGACCTGTAAAGAGAACTGGAAGAATTTCATTGTAACTTTGTCAACATGATATTCATGGTATTCATGTTTTGTTTCCTTCAACTATCAGGATTTACAGGTGAGGAATTAATAAGCAACTATGAAGGAGAAAGACCTTTGATACTGTATTTCACTTTTCTCATTTAACTTCCCTCGTCTTTCCACAGGTGCCTCGAATGCCAACAGTGTGTTCCAGACGCCACATTTTATCATAAAGAGAGTAAATGAAACGGTTGAAAATGGGATTGAATGTTATCACAATGTGCCAAATTGTCTTAGGATCCTGTGGTACAAACAAGATGAACATAAAACTCTGAAGCTGCTGGGATTTATACGTTATCAATACGAAAACCTAGAGGATGATGTGAAAGACAAATTCAGTTTTTCAGGAAATGGAGAGAGAAATTCAAATCTAACCATTTCCAAACTCACAATAGATGACAGTGGTGTGTATTTCTGTGCTGCTAGTATCCACAGTGCTACAGATTCCTATCACGTCAAACAAAAACTTTCTTTCATCTGTCAGAGCAGCAGATGAATTGTTCAGTCTCTTGAACTCCTGCAGGCAGCCTCCATTTGAATCAAACGTGAGAACATTTTTACCAGTTTATGAGTTTGAACAGAGAGTAAAACAGCTCAGTGGAAAAAGACACAAAACAAAAACATAGCTCGATTACACCAGATACATGTTCAATATTTAGCTTTTATTGCAAAATGCAATGTAAAAACATTCGTTCTGCACCAACTCAATTCAATTCAGTTCTATTCAATCCAGTCCAATCTAATTCCTCCATCCTTCCATCCATCTATCTATGTAAAGTTCAATCCAGAAATTAGCCTTTCACACACCACGGACGGTATGACCAGTACTAAAGTACCCACCTGTCTCTGAAACTCAACAAAACTCTTCCTGTAACTGACCTTCTCATATTGCCTGACACTTTTCTGTGAGCCTCAGGTTTACAATAAAGCCAAGTTGGGGGGGAAAAAAGTTATATTAAAGTACAGTTGATGTTTTTAATCTACATATAAATTAATGTGTTGGAGATTGTCTCAGACATATTGATGGGAGTGATGTCACACAGACTGACATACTATGAGAAGAAAAAGGCAAAACTGCAACAATAAGCTGCATTCCCCACACAGAAATCCCACTGTATCATTGTTGCCTTATGAACTGCAGTGATCTTATGAACTGTAGGGGGACCTCGAGGACCACAAATGCTCACTATGAAAAGACAATTATTTGGCAGGTTCACAACACAACCACCTGCAACTCTTTATCTTTGTAACTTTATTAAATTTCTGTAGCCTCTGAATAAAGGCTTGCATGCTTGTGCTGTGAGTTGTGAGTACCTCAAGCCCCATATAGAGTAGGGACACTCCTCAAACACATGTTAATGCCACGAATGGTTTTGGTGGAGCATGTTGAGACAGGTTGAGACGTCACAGAAAACAGATTTCGTAATTGGACTCTTCTTCACATGTACTGCAGCAAACAAGACATAAAAAGAAAGCAGAAATTCTTAAATCTGTACTTTGTCAACATGGTGTCCATGCTGGTCTACATCTTTTGCTCCCTTCAACTGCCAAGATGTATATGTGAGGAAAACACAGATATCTACAGCATAAAGGACTAAGTCATTTCTTTATGTATAATTTCTTCCTTTAAATATCTTCTTTTTCCACAGGAGATGGCAGTTCATCTTCGAGTTTCAACATTTTAAGTCTCAGATTAAATGACAGTGGTGTGTATTTCTGTGCTGCCAGTCCACACAGTGCAACAGATTCTCTTCAAGTCAATACAAAAACCCTCTTTCATCATCTTTCATCGTCCGCACAACAGATGAAATGTTCTCACCTGCAGGAAGCCTCCATCTGAATCAAGCCTCCAAACATTGTATCAGTGACTTTAAACAGAGAAACAAAGTGCTTAGTGTTAGCCTGGGATTTCGATGAATCGTCTTATAATATGTCAGCCAGACTGACATATTATGAAATGATGAAGTCAAAACTGCAACAATCAACCTCATTCCCATTATGAACTGTAGGGGGACCTCAAAGACCACAAATTCTCACTATTAAATGATATTTGACTGGCAGGTTCACAACACAACCACCTGCATCTCTGTAGCTTCAGTCATATTCTCCAGCATCTAAATTTTGGTGGAGCATGTGACAGGTTGAGAGGGCGTCACAGAAAACAGATAATATAATCAGACTCCTCTACACAGGCACTGAGCAAACAGTGCCTAAAACACAGGACCTAAGAAGAAAGCTGGAATTGATTAATCTGTACTTTGTCAGAATGATGTTCATGCTGGTTTTCATGTTTTGCTCAGTTCACCTACCAACAATTAAAGGCAAGGAATACAAGGATATGTAAAGTACAGTGGACACAGACATTTTAACGTTCACATTTTCTTTATTTAAAATCTCTTCTTGTTTTTCCACAGGTGCCTCAAATGCCAACAGTGTGTCCCAGACACCTCCTGCCATCATAAAGACAGTTGATCAGTCTGTTGAAAACGGGATAAAATGTTCTCACAAAGTGCCAAGTTATGATACCATCCTGTGGTACAAACAAGATGGACACAAGACTCTAAAGCTGTTGGGATACATGAGGTACAAAACCCCATACCGAGAGAAAGACCTGAAAGCCAATATCAGTTTTTCAGGAGATGGCGAGACAGACTCAAGTCTCACCATATCCAAACTCGAATTTGAGGACAGTGGTGTGTATTTCTGTGCTGCTAGTGAACACAGTGCTACAGATTCCCCTCAAGTCAATACAATAACTCTCTTTCATCTGTCAGAGCAAGAGACATGGTTATCCTCTTGAACACCTGCAGGCAGCCTCCATCTATATCAAGCCTCAGAAAATATGACTGGTCCCTGAGTTTGTGTCATTGCTTTACAGATGTATGATATGTAGCCACCATGCAGTACTCTACTGTAAACTACAGGCTCATGCACTAGATGGAGACCTTGAGAACCAGATGAAGAGAGGACACTCCCCACGTCCACTGTGATGCACCAAAGACAAGCTGACAGGATGAGAGGGCGTCACACAAGACACATTTTACAACTGCACTATTGTTCACAGCTACTGAGCTGACAGGACCTGGACACAAAGCTCAACCTGGTGAACATGACTTTCATTGTCTCTTTATTTTGTTTCCTTCATCTAGCAAGAATTACAGGTGAACACAACAACATTATCAAAGGACTGAGATATTTACAAAGCAATGATTTCACTATTCACAAAATCTGTACTTTTTTAACAGGTGCCTCGAATGCCAACAGTGTGGTCCAGACACCACGTTTCATCATCAAGAGAGTTGATGAATCTGTGGAAAATCAGATCAAATGTTCTCATAAAGTGCCAAATTATCAAGTTATCCTCTGGTACAAACAAGATGACCACAAGACCCTGAAACTGCTGGGAAATGTATACACCACATCCAAAAACCCTGAAAAAGATCTTAAAGACACAATCAGTCTTTCTGGAGATGGCCGTACAGATTCGACTCTCACCATTTCCAAACTCACACTGGATGACAGTGGTGTGTATTTCTGTGCTGCTAGTGAACACAGTGCTACAGATTCCCCTCAAGTCAATACAAAAACTCTCTTTCATCTGTCAGAGCAAGCGACTGCAGGGGGACCTACAGTACCACGAATAGTCTCATTTACACACTGACAATGTGAATGCAGTGACACACCCATCTGCATCACTTCATGTGTGTGGTTCATTATGAGAGTCTGGCAGCTCATGAGTCACAGAGCATGGAGTCCATCACTAAACAAGATCTCCTCATAGTAACAGCTTGTTTGCTGTGGGCAGCAGATAAATTAAAATAGAATCACATATTAACAATTTGTATTTTGCCTAAATGTCATTTTTTTCTGTTGTAAATGATCTGTGATGTCAGATTTCAGATGTGACACGCCCACCTGCAAAGCTTCATGGGTCTGGATCTTCACAAGGTCAAGTCAGAGACTTCACTCCTGTTCACAGCTACTGAGCTGAAGGGACTTGGAAAGGAAGCTCAACTTGGTGAACATGATTTTCACTATATTTGTATTTACTGTCCTTCAACTAGCAGGAATTACAGGTGAGAAACACAAGAGTGTCATAAATAGACTACAACATTGACCAGTCAGTTGTTTCATGATTCAAAATATTGTCTGTACTTTTTTTAACAGGTGCATCAAATGCCAACAATGTGGACCAGACACCACGTTTCATCATGAAGAGAGTTGATGAATCTGTTGAAAATGTGATCAAATGTTCTCACAGTGTGCCAACGTATTATGCTACCCTGTGGTACAAACAAGATGAACGCAAGACTCTAAAATATTTGGGATACATTAATATGCAAACACCAAAGCCTGAGGATGAGCTGAGAGGCAAAATCAGTTTTTCAGGAAACGGCCAGAATAACTCAAGTCTCACCATTTCCAAACTTGGATTAAATGACAGTGGTGTGTATTTCTGTGCTGCTAGTGAACACAGTGCTACAGATTCCCCTCAAGTCATTACAAAAACTCTCTTTCATCTTTCATCACAACAGACTGAATGTTCACCCTTGTGAACACCTGCAGGCAGACTTGATATAAACCCAGCTTCATCTGCAATATTTTGTCATCAACATCAGTGATCTCATGAACTGTAGGGGGACCTAGAGGACAGTGAAAGACAGCTATCTGCAACTTCTTGGCTTTTATCAGTGGAAAGACAAAGCACATAAAATGTTTCGTTCACATCACTGTCAGAGATTCACATCCAGTAGCAGGTTCTGCAGCATCCAAATAAAGGCTTGCATGTTTGTGCTGTTAGCTGCTTGTGTAAGCTACATGCTCATGTACTGTAAGAGCACCTCAAGCACCATACAGAGTAGGGACACTCCCCCACTCCCCTTGATGCAACAAATGGTTTTGGTGGAGCATGTGAACAAATTTCATCTGTCGTCACAACACATGAAATGATTCTCTTGACAACCTGCAGGCAGCCTCCATCTAAATCAATCCTCAGAAAATATGACTGAGTTTGTGTTGTTGGCCCTCTATGACACATACTCATCATGCAGTACTTGGCATGTATTTCAGTACTCGGCTGAAAAAGTGTAAACTACAGGCTCATGCACTAGATGGAGACCTCAAGAACCAGACGAAGAGAGGACACTCCCCACGTCCACTGTGATGCTCCAAAGACAAGCTGACAGGATGAGAGGGCGTCACACAAGACACATTTTACAACTGCACTATTGTTCACAGCTACTGAGCTGACAGGACCTGGACACAAAGCTCAACCTGGTGAACATGACTTTCATTGTCTATTTATTTTGTTTCCTTCATCTAGCAGGAATTACAGGTGAATACAAGTCATCATCAAATGACTGAGATATTTCCTGAGCAATGATTTCACTATTCACAAAATATTTTCTGCACTTTTTTAACAGGTGCCTCGAATTCCAACAGTGTGGTCCAGACACTACGTTTCATCATGAAGAGAGAGGATGAATCTGTGGAAAATCAGATCAAATGTTCTCATCAAGTGTCAAGTTCTAATCAAATCATCTGGTACAAACAAGGTGAACACAGGACTCTGAAGATCCTGGGATACATATTGTACAAAAAGGAAAACCGTGAGACGGACTTGAAAGACGAAATTAGTTTTTCAGGAAATGGCCAGAAAGAGTCGACTCTCACCATTTCCAAACTCACATCAAATGACAGTGGTGTGTTTTTCTGTGCTGCCAGTCAACACAGTGCGACAGATTCCCCTCAAGTCAATACAAAAACTCTCTTTCATCTGTAAGAACAACAGATGAAACACCTGCAGACAGCCTCCATCCATATCAAGCCTCAGAAAATATGACTGGTCCCTGAGTTTGTGTCATTGGTCCACAGATGTATGATATGTAGTCATCATGCAGTACTTGACAAAGTGTAAACTACAGGCTCATGCACTAGATGGGGACCTCAAGAAGCAGATGAAGAGAGGACACTCCCCACGTCCACTGTGATGCACCAAAGACAAGCTGACAGGATGAGAGGGCGTCACACAAGACACATTTTACAACTGCACTATTGTTCACAGCTACTCAATAACTCAAGACTCACCATTTCCATTTCATCACAATAGACTAAATGTTAACACTTATAAACAGCTGCAGGCAGACTCAATATAAACCAAACTTCATCTGCAATATTTTGTCATCAAAAGCAGTGATCTCATGAACTGTAGGGGGACCTAGAGGAGAGTGAAACACAGCAATCTGCAACTTCTTGACTTTTTTCAGTGGAAGCACATAGCACATGGAGCACATAAAATATGATAGTCACATAACTGTGGGACATTCACATTGTAGGTTCTGCAGTCTCTGAATAAAGGCTTGTACGTTTGTGCTGTTAGTAGACTCAGTGTAAACTGCATGCACGTGTTCTGTAGGAGCACCTCAAGTACCATATAGGGTAGGGACACTCCCCAAACACATGTTGATGAAACAATTGGTTTTGGTGGAGCATGTGACAGGTTGAGACGTCACAGAAAAGAGATTTTGTAAATAAACTCTTTTACACAGGTACTGAGCAAACAGGACCTAAAAAGAAAGCTGGAAATCTCTTCTTCGTCAACATGATATTCATGATGTTCCTAATGTTTTGCTTCCTTCAACTGCCAAGATCAATAGGTGAGGGACAAAAGGATATCTCCAGTATACATGTTGTATACATTTCTTTATTTCCTCTTTGAATTTTTTTTCTCTTTTTCCACAGGAGCCTCAAATGCCAACAGTGTGTTCCAGAAACCTCCCTTCATCATCAAGAGAGTTGATGAGTCTTTTGAAAATGGGATCAAATGTTCTCATCAAGTGTCAGGTTATAATCAGATCCTCTGGTACAAACAAGGTGAACAGAGGACTCTAAAGCTGCTTGGATACGTATACACCACCTCCAAAACCCGTGAGAAAGACTTGAAGGATGAAATCAGTTTTTCAGGAGATGGACGAACAGATTCGAATCTCACCATTTCCAAACTCACATTAGAAGACAGTGGTGTGTATTTCTGTGCTGCTAGTGAACACAGTGCTACAGATTCCCTTCCAGTCAATACAAAAACTCTCTTTTATCTTTCATCACAACAGACTAAATGTTCACCCTTGTGAACACCTGCAGGCAGACTTGATATAAACCCAGCTTCATCTGCAATATTTTGTCATCAACATCAGTGATCTCATGAACTGTAGGGGGACCTAGAGGACAGTGAAAGACAGCTATCTGCAACTTCTTGGCTTTTATCAGTGGAAAGACAAAGCACATAAAATGTTTCGTTCACATCACTGTCAGAGATTCACATCCAGTAGCAGGTTCTGCAGCATCCAAATAAAGGCTTGCATGTTTGTGCTGTTAGCTGCTTGTGTAAGCTACATGCTCATGTACTGTAAGAGCACCTCAAGCACCATACAGAGTAGGGACACTCCCCCACTCCCCTTGATGCAACAAATGGTTTTGGTGGAGCATGTGAACAAATTTCATCTGTCGTCACAACACATGAAATGATTCTCTTGACAACCTGCAGGCAGCCTCCATCTAAATCAATCCTCAGAAAATATGACTGAGTTTGTGTTGTTGGCCCTCTATGACACATACTCATCATGCAGTACTTGGCATGTATTTCAGTACTCGGCTGAAAAAGTGTAAACTACAGGCTCATGCACTAGATGGAGACCTCAAGAACCAGACGAAGAGAGGACACTCCCCACGTCCACTGTGATGCTCCAAAGACAAGCTGACAGGATGAGAGGGCGTCACACAAGACACATTTTACAACTGCACTATTGTTCACAGCTACTGAGCTGACAGGACCTGGACACAAAGCTCAACCTGGTGAACATGACTTTCATTGTCTATTTATTTTGTTTCCTTCATCTAGCAGGAATTACAGGTGAATACAAGTCATCATCAAATGACTGAGATATTTCCTGAGCAATGATTTCACTATTCACAAAATATTTTCTGCACTTTTTTAACAGGTGCCTCGAATTCCAACAGTGTGGTCCAGACACTACGTTTCATCATGAAGAGAGAGGATGAATCTGTGGAAAATCAGATCAAATGTTCTCATCAAGTGTCAAGTTCTAATCAAATCATCTGGTACAAACAAGGTGAACACAGGACTCTGAAGATCCTGGGATACATATTGTACAAAAAGGAAAACCGTGAGACGGACTTGAAAGACGAAATTAGTTTTTCAGGAAATGGCCAGAAAGAGTCGACTCTCACCATTTCCAAACTCACATCAAATGACAGTGGTGTGTTTTTCTGTGCTGCCAGTCAACACAGTGCGACAGATTCCCCTCAAGTCAATACAAAAACTCTCTTTCATCTGTAAGAACAACAGATGAAACACCTGCAGACAGCCTCCATCCATATCAAGCCTCAGAAAATATGACTGGTCCCTGAGTTTGTGTCATTGGTCCACAGATGTATGATATGTAGTCATCATGCAGTACTTGACAAAGTGTAAACTACAGGCTCATGCACTAGATGGGGACCTCAAGAAGCAGATGAAGAGAGGACACTCCCCACGTCCACTGTGATGCACCAAAGACAAGCTGACAGGATGAGAGGGCGTCACACAAGACACATTTTACAACTGCACTATTGTTCACAGCTACTCAATAACTCAAGACTCACCATTTCCATTTCATCACAATAGACTAAATGTTAACACTTATAAACAGCTGCAGGCAGACTCAATATAAACCAAACTTCATCTGCAATATTTTGTCATCAAAAGCAGTGATCTCATGAACTGTAGGGGGACCTAGAGGAGAGTGAAACACAGCAATCTGCAACTTCTTGACTTTTTTCAGTGGAAGCACATAGCACATGGAGCACATAAAATATGATAGTCACATAACTGTGGGACATTCACATTGTAGGTTCTGCAGTCTCTGAATAAAGGCTTGTACGTTTGTGCTGTTAGTAGACTCAGTGTAAACTGCATGCACGTGTTCTGTAGGAGCACCTCAAGTACCATATAGGGTAGGGACACTCCCCAAACACATGTTGATGAAACAATTGGTTTTGGTGGAGCATGTGACAGGTTGAGACGTCACAGAAAAGAGATTTTGTAAATAAACTCTTTTACACAGGTACTGAGCAAACAGGACCTAAAAAGAAAGCTGGAAATCTCTTCTTCGTCAACATGATATTCATGATGTTCCTAATGTTTTGCTTCCTTCAACTGCCAAGATCAATAGGTGAGGGACAAAAGGATATCTCCAGTATACATGTTGTATACATTTCTTTATTTCCTCTTTGAATTTTTTTTCTCTTTTTCCACAGGAGCCTCAAATGCCAACAGTGTGTTCCAGAAACCTCCCTTCATCATCAAGAGAGTTGATGAGTCTTTTGAAAATGGGATCAAATGTTCTCATCAAGTGTCAGGTTATAATCAGATCCTCTGGTACAAACAAGGTGAACAGAGGACTCTAAAGCTGCTTGGATACGTATACACCACCTCCAAAACCCGTGAGAAAGACTTGAAGGATGAAATCAGTTTTTCAGGAGATGGACGAACAGATTCGAATCTCACCATTTCCAAACTCACATTAGAAGACAGTGGTGTGTATTTCTGTGCTGCTAGTGAACACAGTGCTACAGATTCCCTTCCAGTCAATACAAAAACTCTCTTTTATCTTTCATCACAACAGACTAAATGTTCACCCTTGTGAACACCTGCAGGCAGACTTGATATAAACCCAGCTTCATCTGCAATATTTTGTCATCAACATCAGTGATCTCATGAACTGTAGGGGGACCTAGAGGACAGTGAAAGACAGCTATCTGCAACTTCTTGGCTTTTATCAGTGGAAAGACAAAGCACATAAAATGTTTCGTTCACATCACTGTCAGAGATTCACATCCAGTAGCAGGTTCTGCAGCATCCAAATAAAGGCTTGCATGTTTGTGCTGTTAGCTGCTTGTGTAAGCTACATGCTCATGTACTGTAAGAGCACCTCAAGCACCATACAGAGTAGGGACACTCCCCCACTCCCCTTGATGCAACAAATGGTTTTGGTGGAGCATGTGAACAAATTTCATCTGTCGTCACAACACATGAAATGATTCTCTTGACAACCTGCAGGCAGCCTCCATCTAAATCAATCCTCAGAAAATATGACTGAGTTTGTGTTGTTGGCCCTCTATGACACATACTCATCATGCAGTACTTGGCATGTATTTCAGTACTCGGCTGAAAAAGTGTAAACTACAGGCTCATGCACTAGATGGAGACCTCAAGAACCAGACGAAGAGAGGACACTCCCCACGTCCACTGTGATGCTCCAAAGACAAGCTGACAGGATGAGAGGGCGTCACACAAGACACATTTTACAACTGCACTATTGTTCACAGCTACTGAGCTGACAGGACCTGGACACAAAGCTCAACCTGGTGAACATGACTTTCATTGTCTATTTATTTTGTTTCCTTCATCTAGCAGGAATTACAGGTGAATACAAGTCATCATCAAATGACTGAGATATTTCCTGAGCAATGATTTCACTATTCACAAAATATTTTCTGCACTTTTTTAACAGGTGCCTCGAATTCCAACAGTGTGGTCCAGACACTACGTTTCATCATGAAGAGAGAGGATGAATCTGTGGAAAATCAGATCAAATGTTCTCATCAAGTGTCAAGTTCTAATCAAATCATCTGGTACAAACAAGGTGAACACAGGACTCTGAAGATCCTGGGATACATATTGTACAAAAAGGAAAACCGTGAGACGGACTTGAAAGACGAAATTAGTTTTTCAGGAAATGGCCAGAAAGAGTCGACTCTCACCATTTCCAAACTCACATCAAATGACAGTGGTGTGTTTTTCTGTGCTGCCAGTCAACACAGTGCGACAGATTCCCCTCAAGTCAATACAAAAACTCTCTTTCATCTGTAAGAACAACAGATGAAACACCTGCAGACAGCCTCCATCCATATCAAGCCTCAGAAAATATGACTGGTCCCTGAGTTTGTGTCATTGGTCCACAGATGTATGATATGTAGTCATCATGCAGTACTTGACAAAGTGTAAACTACAGGCTCATGCACTAGATGGGGACCTCAAGAAGCAGATGAAGAGAGGACACTCCCCACGTCCACTGTGATGCACCAAAGACAAGCTGACAGGATGAGAGGGCGTCACACAAGACACATTTTACAACTGCACTATTGTTCACAGCTACTCAATAACTCAAGACTCACCATTTCCATTTCATCACAATAGACTAAATGTTAACACTTATAAACAGCTGCAGGCAGACTCAATATAAACCAAACTTCATCTGCAATATTTTGTCATCAAAAGCAGTGATCTCATGAACTGTAGGGGGACCTAGAGGAGAGTGAAACACAGCAATCTGCAACTTCTTGACTTTTTTCAGTGGAAGCACATAGCACATGGAGCACATAAAATATGATAGTCACATAACTGTGGGACATTCACATTGTAGGTTCTGCAGTCTCTGAATAAAGGCTTGTACGTTTGTGCTGTTAGTAGACTCAGTGTAAACTGCATGCACGTGTTCTGTAGGAGCACCTCAAGTACCATATAGGGTAGGGACACTCCCCAAACACATGTTGATGAAACAATTGGTTTTGGTGGAGCATGTGACAGGTTGAGACGTCACAGAAAAGAGATTTTGTAAATAAACTCTTTTACACAGGTACTGAGCAAACAGGACCTAAAAAGAAAGCTGGAAATCTCTTCTTCGTCAACATGATATTCATGATGTTCCTAATGTTTTGCTTCCTTCAACTGCCAAGATCAATAGGTGAGGGACAAAAGGATATCTCCAGTATACATGTTGTATACATTTCTTTATTTCCTCTTTGAATTTTTTTTCTCTTTTTCCACAGGAGCCTCAAATGCCAACAGTGTGTTCCAGAAACCTCCCTTCATCATCAAGAGAGTTGATGAGTCTTTTGAAAATGGGATCAAATGTTCTCATCAAGTGTCAGGTTATAATCAGATCCTCTGGTACAAACAAGGTGAACAGAGGACTCTAAAGCTGCTTGGATACGTATACACCACCTCCAAAACCCGTGAGAAAGACTTGAAGGATGAAATCAGTTTTTCAGGAGATGGACGAACAGATTCGAATCTCACCATTTCCAAACTCACATTAGAAGACAGTGGTGTGTATTTCTGTGCTGCTAGTGAACACAGTGCTACAGATTCCCTTCCAGTCAATACAAAAACTCTCTTTTATCTTTCATCACAACAGACTAAATGTTCACCCTTGTGAACACCTGCAGGCAGACTTGATATAAACCCAGCTTCATCTGCAATATTTTGTCATCAACATCAGTGATCTCATGAACTGTAGGGGGACCTAGAGGACAGTGAAAGACAGCTATCTGCAACTTCTTGGCTTTTATCAGTGGAAAGACAAAGCACATAAAATGTTTCGTTCACATCACTGTCAGAGATTCACATCCAGTAGCAGGTTCTGCAGCATCCAAATAAAGGCTTGCATGTTTGTGCTGTTAGCTGCTTGTGTAAGCTACATGCTCATGTACTGTAAGAGCACCTCAAGCACCATACAGAGTAGGGACACTCCCCCACTCCCCTTGATGCAACAAATGGTTTTGGTGGAGCATGTGAACAAATTTCATCTGTCGTCACAACACATGAAATGATTCTCTTGACAACCTGCAGGCAGCCTCCATCTAAATCAATCCTCAGAAAATATGACTGAGTTTGTGTTGTTGGCCCTCTATGACACATACTCATCATGCAGTACTTGGCATGTATTTCAGTACTCGGCTGAAAAAGTGTAAACTACAGGCTCATGCACTAGATGGAGACCTCAAGAACCAGACGAAGAGAGGACACTCCCCACGTCCACTGTGATGCTCCAAAGACAAGCTGACAGGATGAGAGGGCGTCACACAAGACACATTTTACAACTGCACTATTGTTCACAGCTACTGAGCTGACAGGACCTGGACACAAAGCTCAACCTGGTGAACATGACTTTCATTGTCTATTTATTTTGTTTCCTTCATCTAGCAGGAATTACAGGTGAATACAAGTCATCATCAAATGACTGAGATATTTCCTGAGCAATGATTTCACTATTCACAAAATATTTTCTGCACTTTTTTAACAGGTGCCTCGAATTCCAACAGTGTGGTCCAGACACTACGTTTCATCATGAAGAGAGAGGATGAATCTGTGGAAAATCAGATCAAATGTTCTCATCAAGTGTCAAGTTCTAATCAAATCATCTGGTACAAACAAGGTGAACACAGGACTCTGAAGATCCTGGGATACATATTGTACAAAAAGGAAAACCGTGAGACGGACTTGAAAGACGAAATTAGTTTTTCAGGAAATGGCCAGAAAGAGTCGACTCTCACCATTTCCAAACTCACATCAAATGACAGTGGTGTGTTTTTCTGTGCTGCCAGTCAACACAGTGCGACAGATTCCCCTCAAGTCAATACAAAAACTCTCTTTCATCTGTAAGAACAACAGATGAAACACCTGCAGACAGCCTCCATCCATATCAAGCCTCAGAAAATATGACTGGTCCCTGAGTTTGTGTCATTGGTCCACAGATGTATGATATGTAGTCATCATGCAGTACTTGACAAAGTGTAAACTACAGGCTCATGCACTAGATGGGGACCTCAAGAAGCAGATGAAGAGAGGACACTCCCCACGTCCACTGTGATGCACCAAAGACAAGCTGACAGGATGAGAGGGCGTCACACAAGACACATTTTACAACTGCACTATTGTTCACAGCTACTCAATAACTCAAGACTCACCATTTCCATTTCATCACAATAGACTAAATGTTAACACTTATAAACAGCTGCAGGCAGACTCAATATAAACCAAACTTCATCTGCAATATTTTGTCATCAAAAGCAGTGATCTCATGAACTGTAGGGGGACCTAGAGGAGAGTGAAACACAGCAATCTGCAACTTCTTGACTTTTTTCAGTGGAAGCACATAGCACATGGAGCACATAAAATATGATAGTCACATAACTGTGGGACATTCACATTGTAGGTTCTGCAGTCTCTGAATAAAGGCTTGTACGTTTGTGCTGTTAGTAGACTCAGTGTAAACTGCATGCACGTGTTCTGTAGGAGCACCTCAAGTACCATATAGGGTAGGGACACTCCCCAAACACATGTTGATGAAACAATTGGTTTTGGTGGAGCATGTGACAGGTTGAGACGTCACAGAAAAGAGATTTTGTAAATAAACTCTTTTACACAGGTACTGAGCAAACAGGACCTAAAAAGAAAGCTGGAAATCTCTTCTTCGTCAACATGATATTCATGATGTTCCTAATGTTTTGCTTCCTTCAACTGCCAAGATCAATAGGTGAGGGACAAAAGGATATCTCCAGTATACATGTTGTATACATTTCTTTATTTCCTCTTTGAATTTTTTTTCTCTTTTTCCACAGGAGCCTCAAATGCCAACAGTGTGTTCCAGAAACCTCCCTTCATCATCAAGAGAGTTGATGAGTCTTTTGAAAATGGGATCAAATGTTCTCATCAAGTGTCAGGTTATAATCAGATCCTCTGGTACAAACAAGGTGAACAGAGGACTCTAAAGCTGCTTGGATACGTATACACCACCTCCAAAACCCGTGAGAAAGACTTGAAGGATGAAATCAGTTTTTCAGGAGATGGACGAACAGATTCGAATCTCACCATTTCCAAACTCACATTAGAAGACAGTGGTGTGTATTTCTGTGCTGCTAGTGAACACAGTGCTACAGATTCCCTTCCAGTCAATACAAAAACTCTCTTTTATCTTTCATCACAACAGACTAAATGTTCACCCTTGTGAACACCTGCAGGCAGACTTGATATAAACCCAGCTTCATCTGCAATATTTTGTCATCAACATCAGTGATCTCATGAACTGTAGGGGGACCTAGAGGACAGTGAAAGACAGCTATCTGCAACTTCTTGGCTTTTATCAGTGGAAAGACAAAGCACATAAAATGTTTCGTTCACATCACTGTCAGAGATTCACATCCAGTAGCAGGTTCTGCAGCATCCAAATAAAGGCTTGCATGTTTGTGCTGTTAGCTGCTTGTGTAAGCTACATGCTCATGTACTGTAAGAGCACCTCAAGCACCATACAGAGTAGGGACACTCCCCCACTCCCCTTGATGCAACAAATGGTTTTGGTGGAGCATGTGAACAAATTTCATCTGTCGTCACAACACATGAAATGATTCTCTTGACAACCTGCAGGCAGCCTCCATCTAAATCAATCCTCAGAAAATATGACTGAGTTTGTGTTGTTGGCCCTCTATGACACATACTCATCATGCAGTACTTGGCATGTATTTCAGTACTCGGCTGAAAAAGTGTAAACTACAGGCTCATGCACTAGATGGAGACCTCAAGAACCAGACGAAGAGAGGACACTCCCCACGTCCACTGTGATGCTCCAAAGACAAGCTGACAGGATGAGAGGGCGTCACACAAGACACATTTTACAACTGCACTATTGTTCACAGCTACTGAGCTGACAGGACCTGGACACAAAGCTCAACCTGGTGAACATGACTTTCATTGTCTATTTATTTTGTTTCCTTCATCTAGCAGGAATTACAGGTGAATACAAGTCATCATCAAATGACTGAGATATTTCCTGAGCAATGATTTCACTATTCACAAAATATTTTCTGCACTTTTTTAACAGGTGCCTCGAATTCCAACAGTGTGGTCCAGACACTACGTTTCATCATGAAGAGAGAGGATGAATCTGTGGAAAATCAGATCAAATGTTCTCATCAAGTGTCAAGTTCTAATCAAATCATCTGGTACAAACAAGGTGAACACAGGACTCTGAAGATCCTGGGATACATATTGTACAAAAAGGAAAACCGTGAGACGGACTTGAAAGACGAAATTAGTTTTTCAGGAAATGGCCAGAAAGAGTCGACTCTCACCATTTCCAAACTCACATCAAATGACAGTGGTGTGTTTTTCTGTGCTGCCAGTCAACACAGTGCGACAGATTCCCCTCAAGTCAATACAAAAACTCTCTTTCATCTGTAAGAACAACAGATGAAACACCTGCAGACAGCCTCCATCCATATCAAGCCTCAGAAAATATGACTGGTCCCTGAGTTTGTGTCATTGGTCCACAGATGTATGATATGTAGTCATCATGCAGTACTTGACAAAGTGTAAACTACAGGCTCATGCACTAGATGGGGACCTCAAGAAGCAGATGAAGAGAGGACACTCCCCACGTCCACTGTGATGCACCAAAGACAAGCTGACAGGATGAGAGGGCGTCACACAAGACACATTTTACAACTGCACTATTGTTCACAGCTACTCAATAACTCAAGACTCACCATTTCCATTTCATCACAATAGACTAAATGTTAACACTTATAAACAGCTGCAGGCAGACTCAATATAAACCAAACTTCATCTGCAATATTTTGTCATCAAAAGCAGTGATCTCATGAACTGTAGGGGGACCTAGAGGAGAGTGAAACACAGCAATCTGCAACTTCTTGACTTTTTTCAGTGGAAGCACATAGCACATGGAGCACATAAAATATGATAGTCACATAACTGTGGGACATTCACATTGTAGGTTCTGCAGTCTCTGAATAAAGGCTTGTACGTTTGTGCTGTTAGTAGACTCAGTGTAAACTGCATGCACGTGTTCTGTAGGAGCACCTCAAGTACCATATAGGGTAGGGGCACTCCCCAAACACATGTTGATGAAACAATTGGTTTTGGTGGAGCATGTGACAGGTTGAGACGTCACAGAAAAGAGATTTTGTAAATAAACTCTTTTACACAGGTACTGAGCAAACAGGACCTAAAAAGAAAGCTGGAAATCTCTTCTTCGTCAACATGATATTCATGATGTTCCTAATGTTTTGCTTCCTTCAACTGCCAAGATCAATAGGTGAGGGACAAAAGGATATCTCCAGTATACATGTTGTATACATTTCTTTATTTCCTCTTTGAATTTTTTTTCTCTTTTTCCACAGGAGCCTCAAATGCCAACAGTGTGTTCCAGAAACCTCCCTTCATCATCAAGAGAGTTGATGAGTCTTTTGAAAATGGGATCAAATGTTCTCATCAAGTGTCAGGTTATAATCAGATCCTCTGGTACAAACAAGGTGAACAGAGGACTCTAAAGCTGCTTGGATACGTATACACCACCTCCAAAACCCGTGAGAAAGACTTGAAGGATGAAATCAGTTTTTCAGGAGATGGACGAACAGATTCGAATCTCACCATTTCCAAACTCACATTAGAAGACAGTGGTGTGTATTTCTGTGCTGCTAGTGAACACAGTGCTACAGATTCCCTTCCAGTCAATACAAAAACTCTCTTTTATCTTTCATCACAACAGACTAAATGTTCACCCTTAGAAACACCTGCAGGAAGACTTGATATAAACCCAGCTTCATCTGCAATATTTTTTCATCAAAAGCAGTGATCTCATGAACTGTAGGGGGGACTAGAGGACAGTGAAAGAGAACAATCTGCAACTTCTTGGCTTTTTTCAGTGAAAAGACAAAGCACATAAAATATGATATTCACATCACTGTGGGAGATTCACATTGCAGGATATGTGGCCTCCCAATAAAGACTTGTATGTTTGGTCATGTACTGTGGGGGCACCTCATGCACTATATAGAGTAGGGACACTCCCCAAACGCATGTTGATGCCACAATTGGTTTTGGTGGAGCATGTGACAGGTTGAGACGTCACAGAAAAGAGATTTTGTAATTAGACTCTTTTACACAGGTATTGAGCAAACAGGACCTAAAAAGAAAGCTGGAAATCTTGAATCTCTACTTTGTCAACATGATATTCATGATGTTCCTAATGTTTTGCTTCCTTCAACTGCCAAGATCTATAGGTGAGTACCACAACGATATCTCCAGTATAAAGGTCGTACACAGTTCTTTTATTTCCTCCTTGAATTTTTTTTCTCTTTTTCCACAGGTGCCTCAAATGCCAATAGTGTGTTCCAGACACCTCCTTCCATCATCATGGGAGTTGATGAGTCCATTGAAAATGGAATCAAATGTTCTCACAAAGTGCCAAATTATAATACCATCCTGTGGTACAAACAAGATGAACACAAGACTCTTAAGCTGCTGGGATACATGTTAAACAACATCCAGAACTCTGAGAAAGACCTGAAAGAGACAATCAGTTTTTCAGGAGATGGCCAGAAAGAGTCGACTCTCACTATTTCTAAACTCGCATCAAATGATAGTGGTGTGTATTTCTGTGCTGCTAGTCGACACAGTGCTACAGATTCCCCTCAAGTCAATACAAAAACTCTCTTTCATCTGTCAGAACAACAGATGAAACACCTGCAGGCAGCCTCCATCTATATCAAGCCTCAGAAAATACCATTAGTTCCTAGTTTGTGTCATTGGTCCACAGATGTAGGATATGTAGTCATCATGCAGTACTTGACAAAGTTGACAAAGTATAAACTACAGGCTCATGCACTAGATGGAGACCTCAAGAACCAGATGAAGAGAGGACACTCCCCACGTCCACTGTGATGCACCAAAGACAAGCTGACAGGATGAGAGGGCGTCACACAAGACACATTTTACAACTGCACTATTGTTCACAGCTACTGAGCTGACAGGACCTGGACACAGAGCTCAACCTGGTGAACATGACTTTCATTGTCTCTCTAGTTTGTTTCCTTCATCTAGCAGGAATTACAGGTGAATATAAGAACATTGTCAAAAGAATGAGTTATTTCCGAAGCAATGATTTCACTATTCACAAAATATTTTCTGCACTTTTTTAACAGGTGCCTTGAATGCCAACAGTGTGGTCCAGACACCACGTTTCATCATAAAGAGAGTTGATGAATCTGTGGAAAATGTGATCAAATGTTCTCATAAAGAACCAAATTATGATAGAATCCTCTGGTACAAACATGGCGAAGATAGGACTCTAAAGCTGTTTGGATATGTATTCACCACCTCCAAAACCCGTGAGAAAGACTTGAAGGATGAAATCAGTTTTTCAGGAGATGGACGAACAGATTCGAATCTCACCATTTCCAAACTCACATTAGATGACAGTGGTGTGTATTTCTGTGCCGCTAGTGAACACAGTGCTACAGATTCCCTTCAAGTCAATACAAAAACTGTCTTTCATCTTTCATCACAACAGACTAAATGTTCACCCTTGTGAACACCTGCAGGAACACTTGATATAAACCAAGCTTCATCTGCAATATTTTGTCATCAAAAGCAGTGATCTCATGAACTGTAGGGGGACTAGAGGACAGTGAAACACAGCAATCTGCAACTTCTTGGCTTTTATCAGTGGTAGGACAAAGAAAGACAAATCAGTGTGGGCGATTCACATAGCAGGTTCTACAGTCTCTGAATAAAGGCTTGTATGCTTGTGCTGTGAGTTGTCTCAGTGTAAACTGCATGCTCATTTACTCTAGGAGCACCTCATGTACCATATAGGGTAGGGACACTCCCCAAACACATGTTGATGCAAATAATGGTTTTGGTGGAGCATGTGACAGGTTGAGACGTCACAGAATAATATGACTCTTGCACACAGGTACTGAGCAAACAGGACCTACAAAGAAAGCTGGAATTCTTGAATCTCTATTTCGTCAACATGATATTTATGATTGTCTTTATGTTTTGCTTCCTTCAACTGCCAAGATTTATAGGTGAGGACCACAAGGATATCTAAAGTATAGAGGACATATACACAGTACATTTTATTGTTCGTAATTTCCTCCTTTACGTATTTTCTTCTTTTTCCACAGGTGCCTCAAATGCCAACAGTGTTTTCCAGACACCTCCTTCCATCATCAAGAGAGTTGATGAGCCTTTTGAAAGTGGGATCAAATGTTCTCACAAAGTGAAAGATTATAATACCATCCTGTGGTACAAACAAGATGAACACAAGACTCTTAAGCTGCTGGGATACATTTTTCTAGACAAACCATATCCTGAGGCTGATCTGATTGGAAAAAATATCAGCTTTGATGGAGATGGTCGTAAAGAGTCAAGTCTCACCATTTCCAGTCTTAAGCTGAATAACAGTGGTGTGTATTTCTGTGCTGCCAGTTACCACAGTGATGCACGTTTCCTTCGGTTCAGTACAAAAACTGACAACCATCAAACAAGATGTTCACGTTTGAGAACACCTGCCAGCAGCCTCCATCTATATCAAGACTGAGAATATTAATCCAGTCTCTAATATTCAACCTAACTGAGGTCGCGCTAAAGAATTTGAATAAAACATAGTCATCATTGGACATTCAGATGGTCAGCATTAAATGTTGATGAATATGTCAGAATTGGACTCAACTCTACCAGAGCTCTGTCAGTACAGATGTATATTCATGTCTTTGTCTCATGTGTGTTGGAGATCACCAGCAGACCCCACAACACCACTGGCTACTAATCAGGAACCCAATCTGTCCTCCTCTGATCTAACATCCAGTTTATGTTCCTGTGCTGAACTGCAGGGGGACCTACAGTACCACGTATACTCTCATCTACACACTGACAATGTGAATGCAGTGACACACCCACCTGCAACACTTCATGTGTGTGCTTCATTATGAGACTATGGCAGCTCCTGAGTCACAGAGCATGGAGTCCATCACGAAACAAGATCTCCTCATAGTAACCGCTTGTTTGCTGTGGGCAGCAGGTAATTTAAGATGAAATCCTTTCTAGAAAGTTTATTCACAGTTCATGTATGATTTGTATTTTTAACTGTTCGTGTTTTCTGTTGCAAATAATCTGATTTTAATGGAGTCACATAATACTGAGTGCAAAGCTTTAATTGAAAACTTCCTTTTTTAATCACAGGTATATTTCTTGGAAGTCATGGTCTGCAGACTGAGTATCATGGAAAGACAAGGGTGACATTGTTTTCTCATTTAAAATCTCTTCTTGTTTTTCCACAGCAACTTCAAACGCCAACAGTGTGTCACAGACACCTCCTTCCATCATCATGGGAGTTGATGAGTCTATTGAAAGTGGAATCAAATGTTCTCACAAAGTGCCATATTATGATACCATCCTGTGGTACAAGCAAGATGAACACAAGACTCTTAAGCTGCTGGGATACATGTTAAACAACTTCCAGAACTCTGAGAAAGACCTGAAAGAGACAATCAGTTTTTCTGGAGATGGCCGTACAGATTCGACTCTCACCATTTCTAAACTCGCATCAAATGACAGTGGTGTGTATTTCTGTGCTGCTAGTCGACACAGTGCTACAGATTCGCCTCCAGTCAATACAAAAACTCTCTTTTATCTTTCATCACAACAGACTAAATGTTCACCCTTGTGAACACCTGCAGGAACACTGGGTATAAACCAAATTTCATCTGCAATATTTTGTCATCAAAAGCAGTGATCTCATGAACTGTAGGGGGACTAGAGGACAGTGAAACACAGCAATCTGCAACTTCTTGCCTTTTTTCAGTGGAAGGACAAAGAAAGACAAATCAGTGTGGGTGATTCACATAGCAGGTTCTACAGTCTCTGAATAAAGGCTTGTATGCTTGTGCTGTGAGTTGTCTCAGTGTAAACTGCATGCTCATTTACTCTCGGAGCACCACCATATAGGGTAGGGTCACTCCCCAAACACATGTTGACGCAAATAATGGTTTTGGTGGAGCATGTGACAGGTTGAGACGTCACAGAATAATATGACTCTTGCACACAGGTACTGAGCAAACAGGACCTACAAAGAAAGCTGGAATTCTTGAATCTCTATTTCGTCAACATGATATTTATGATTGTCTTTATGTTTTGCTTCCTTCAACTGCCAAGATGTATAGGTGAGCATCACAAGGATATCTAAAGTATAGAGGACATATACACTGTACATTTTATTGTTCGTAATTTCCTCCTTTACATATTTTTTTCTTTTTCCACAGGTGCCTCAAATGCCAACAGTGTTTTCCAGACACCTCCTTCCATCATCAAGAGAGTTGATGAGCCTTTTGAAAGTGGGATCAAATGTTCTCACAAACTGAAAGATTATCAAATCATCCTGTGGTACAAACAAGATGAACACAAGACTCTTAAGCTGCTGGGATACATATTTTACGAAAAAGAAAACCGTGAGACAGACTTGAAAGACGAAATCAGTCTTTCTGGAGATGGCCGTACAGATTCGACTCTCACCATTTCCAAACTCACATCAAATGACAGTGGTGTGTATTTCTGTGCTGCTAGTCGACACAGTGCTACAGATTCCCCTCAAGTCAATACAAAAACTCTCTTTCATCTGTCAGAACAACAGATGAAACACCTGCAGGCAACCTCCATCTATATCAAGCCTCAGAAAATACCATTGGTTCCTAAGTTTGTGTCATTGGTCCACAGATGTAGGATATGTAGTCATCATGCAGTACTTGACAAAGTTGACAAAGTATAAACTACAGGCTCATGCTCTAGATGGAGACCTTGAGAACCAGATGAAGAGAGGACACTCCCCACGTCCACTGTGATGCATCAAAGTCAAGCTGACAGGATGAGAGGGCGTCACACAAGACACATTTTACAACTGCACTATTGTTCACTGCTACTGAGCTGACAGGACCTGGACACAGAGCTCAACTTGGTGAACATGACGTTCATTGTCTCATTAATTTGTTTCCTTCATCTAGCAGGAATTACAGGTGAACACAACAACATTATCAAAGGACTGAGACATTTCCAAAGAAATGATTTCACTACTCACAAAATCTGTACTTTTTTAACAGGTGCCTCGAATGCCAACAGTGTGGTCCAGACACCACGTTTCATCATCAAGAGAGTTGATGAATCTGTGGAAAATCAGATCAAATGTTCTCATAAAGTGCCAAATTATCAAGTTATCCTCTGGTACAAACAAGATGACCACAAGACCCTGAAACTGCTGGGAAATGTATACACCACATCCAAAAACCCTGAAAAAGATCTTAAAGACACAATCAGTCTTTCTGGAGATGGCCGTACAGATTCGACTCTCACCATTTCCAAACTCACACTGGATGACAGTGGTGTGTATTTCTGTGCTGCTAGTGAACACAGTGCTACAGATTCCCCTCAAGTCAATACAAAAACTCTCTTTCATCTGTCAGAGCAAGCGACTGCAGGGGGACCTACAGTACCACGAATAGTCTCATTTACACACTGACAATGTGAATGCAGTGACACACCCATCTGCATCACTTCATGTGTGTGGTTCATTATGAGAGTCTGGCAGCTCATGAGTCACAGAGCATGGAGTCCATCACTAAACAAGATCTCCTCATAGTAACAGCTTGTTTGCTGTGGGCAGCAGATAAATTAAAATAGAATCACATATTAACAATTTGTATTTTGCCTAAATGTCATTTTTTTCTGTTGTAAATGATCTGTGATGTCAGATTTCAGATGTGACACGCCCACCTGCAAAGCTTCATGGGTCTGGATCTTCACAAGGTCAAGTCAGAGACTTCACTCCTGTTCACAGCTACTGAGCTGAAGGGACTTGGAAAGGAAGCTCAACTTGGTGAACATGATTTTCACTATATTTGTATTTACTGTCCTTCAACTAGCAGGAATTACAGGTGAGAAACACAAGAGTGTCATAAATAGACTACAACATTGACCAGTCAGTTGTTTCATGATTCAAAATATTGTCTGTACTTTTTTTAACAGGTGCATCAAATGCCAACAATGTGGACCAGACACCACGTTTCATCATGAAGAGAGTTGATGAATCTGTTGAAAATGTGATCAAATGTTCTCACAGTGTGCCAAGTTATTATGCTACCCTGTGGTACAAACAAGATGAACGCAAGACTCTAAAATATTTGGGATACATAAATATGCAAACACCAAAGCCTGAGGATGAGTTGAGAGGCAAAATCAGTTTTTCAGGAAACGGCCAGAATAACTCAAGTCTCACCATTTCCAAACTTGGATTAAATGACAGTGGTGTGTATTTCTGTGCTGCTAGTCAACACAGTGCTACAGATTCCCCTCAAGTCATTACAAAAACTCTCTTTCATCTTTCATCACAACAGACTGAATGTTCACCCTTGCGAACACCTGCAGGCTGACTTGATATAAACCCAGCTTCATCTGCAATATTTTGTCATCAACATCAGTGATCTCATGAACTGTAGGGGGACCTAGAGGACAGTGAAAGACAGCTATCTGCAACTTCTTGGCTTTTATCAGTGGAAAGACAAAGCACATAAAATGTTTCGTTCACATCACTGTCAGAGATTCACATACAGTAGCAGGTTCTGCATCATCCAAATAAAGGCTTGCATGTTTGTGCTGTTAGCTGCTTGTGTAAGCTACATGCTCATGTACTGTAAGAGCACCTCAAGCACCATACAGAGTAGGGACACTCCCCCACTCCCCTTGATGCAACAAATGGTTTTGGTGGAGCATGTGAACAAATTTCATCTGTCGTCACAACACATGAAATGATTCTCTTGACAACCTGCAGGCAGCCTCCATCTAAATCAATCCTCAGAAAATATAACTTATCCCTGAGTTTGTGTTGTTGGCCCTCTATGACACATACTCATCATGCAGTACTTGGCATGTATTTCAGTACTCGGCTGAAAAAGTGTAAACTACAGGCTCATGCACAAGATGGAGACCTCAAGAACCAGATGAAGACACTCCTCACATCCACTGTGATGCACGAGATGCAAGACAAGCTGACAGGATGAGAGGGCGTCACACAAGACACATTTTACAACTGCACTATTGTTCACTGCTACTGAGCTGACAGGACCTGGACACAAAGCTCAACTTGGTGAACATGACTTTCATTGTCTATTTATTTTGTTTCCTTCATCTAGCAGGAATTACAGGTGAATACAAGGTCATTATCAAATGACTGAGATATTTCCTGAGCAATGATTTCACTATTCACAAAACATTTTCTGCACTTTTTTAACAGGTGCCTCGAATGCCAACAGTGTGGTCCAGACACCACGTTTCATCATGAAGAGAGTTGATGAATCTGTTGAAAATCAGATCAAATGTTCTCACAAAGTGAAAGATTATAATACCATCCTGTGGTACAAACAAGATGAACACAAGACTCTTAAGCTGCTGGGATACATATTTTACGAAAAAGAAAACCGTGAGACAGACTTGAAAGATGAAATCAGTTTTTCTGGAGATGGCCGTACAGATTCGACTCTCACCACTTCCAAACTCACATCAAATGACAGTGGTGTGTTTTTCTGTGCTGCTAGTCGACACAGTGCTACAGATTCCCCTCAAGTCAATACAAAAACTCTCTTTCATCTGTCAGAACAACAGATGAAACACCTGCAGGCAGCCTACATCTATATCAAGCCTCAGAAAATATGACTGGTCCCTGAGTTTGTGTCATTGGTCCACAGATGTATGATATGTACTCATCATGCAGTACTTGACAAAGTGTAAACAACAGGCTCATGCACTAGATAGGGACCTCAAGAACCAGATGAAGAGAGGACACTCCCCATGTCCACTGTGATGCACCAAAGACAAGCTGACAGGATGAGTGGGCGTCACACAAGAGACATTTTACAACTGCACTATTGTTCACAGCTACTCAATAACTCAAGACTCACCATTTCCATTTCATCACAATAGACTAAATGTTAACACTTATAAACAGCTGCAGGCAGACTCAATATAAACCAAACTTCATCTGGAATATTTTGTCATCAAAAGCAATGATCTCATGAACTGTAGGGGGACCTAGAGGAGAGTGAAACACAGCAATCTGCAACTTCTTGACTTTTTTCAGTGGAAGCACATAGCACATGGAGCACATAAAATATGATAGTCACATAACTGTGGGACATTCACATTGTAGGTTCTGCAGTCTCTGAATCAAAGCTTGTTTGTTTGTGCTGTTAGTAGACTCAGTGTAAACTGCATGCTCATGTTCTGTAGGAGCACCTCAAGTACCATATAGGGTAGGGACACGCCCAAAACACATGTTGATGCAACAATTGTTTTTGGTGGAGCATGTGACAGGTTGAGACGTCACAGAAAAGAGATTTTGTAATTAAACTCTTTTACGCAGTTACTGAGCAAACAGGACCTAAAAAGAAAGCTGGAAATCTTTTCTTCGTCAACATGATAATCATGATGTTCCTAATGTTTTGCTTCCTTCAACTGCCAAGATCAATAGGTGAGGAACAAAAGGATGTCTCCAGTATACATGTTGTATACATTTCTTTATTTCCTCCTTGAATTTTTTTTCTCTTTTTCCACAGGTGCCTCAAATGCCAATAGTGTGTTCCAGACACCTCCTTCCATCATCAAGAGAGTTGATGAGTTTATTGAAAATGGGATCAAATGTTCTCATCAAGTGTCAACTTATGACCAAATCCTCTGGTACAAACAAGATGAACATAAGACTCTAAAGCTGCTTGGATATGTATTCACCACCTCCAAAACCCGTGAGAAAGACTTGAAGGATGAAATCAGTTTTTCAGGAGATGGCCGTACAGATTCGAATCTCACCATTTCCAAACTCACATTAGACAACAGTGGTGTGTATTTCTGTGCTGCTAGTCAACACAGTGCTACAGATTCCCCTCCAGTCAATACAAAAACTCTTTTATCTTTCATCACAACAGACTAAATGTTCACTCTTAGAAACACCTGCAGGCTGACTTGATATAAACCCAGCTTCATCTGCAATATTTTGTCATCAACATCAGTGATCTCATGAACTGTAGGGGGACCTAGAGGACAGTGAAAGACAACCATCTGCAACTTCTTGGCTGTTTCAATGGAAAAACAAACCAGATAAAATATGATATTCACATCAGTGTAGGTGATTCACATAGCAGGTTCTGCAGTCTCTGAATAAAGGCTTGTATGTTTGTTCTGTGAGTTGATTCAGTGTAAACTGCATACTCATGTACTGTAAGAGCACCTCATGTACCATATAGGGTAGGGACAATCCCCAAACGCATGTTGATGCCACAATTGGTTTTGGTGGAGCATGTGACAGGTTGAGACGTCACAGAAAAGAGATTTTGTATTTGGACTCTTGTACACAGGCACTTCTTGAATCTCTATTTTGTCAACATGATATTCATGATGGTCTTTATGTTTTGCTTCCTTCAACTGCCAAGATCTATAGGTGAGGAACAAAAGGATATCTCCAGTATACATGTCGTATACATTTTATTGCTCATAATTTCTTCATTTAAACTTTGTCTTTTTTTTCCACAGGAGCCTCAAATGCTAACAGTGTGTTCCAGAAACCTCCCTCCATCATCAAGAGAGTTGATGAGCCTTTTGAAAGTGGGATCAAATGTTCTCATCAAGTGTCAGGTTATAATCGAATCCTCTGGTACAAACAAGGTGAACAGAGGACTCTAAAGCTGCTTGGATACGTATACACCACCTCCGAAACCCGTGAGAAAGACTTGAAGGCTGAAATCAGTTTTTCAGGAGATGGCCGCACAGATTCGAATCTCACCATTTCCAAACTCACACTGGATGATAGTGGTGTGTATTTCTGTGCTGCTAGTGAACACAGTGCTACAGATTCCCCTCCAGTCAATACAAAAACTCTCTTTTATCTTTCATCACAACAGACTAAATGTTCACCCTTTGAAACACCTGCAGGAAGACTTGATATAAACCCAGCTTCATCTGCAATATTTTTTCATCAAAAGCAGTGATCTCATGAACTGTAGGGGGACTAGAGGACAGTGAAAGAGAACAATCTGCAACCTCTTGGCTTTTTTCAGTGGAAGGACGAAGCACATAAAATATGATATTCACACCACTGTGGGAGATTCACATTGCAGGATATGTGGCCTCCGAACAAAGACTTGCATGTTTGCTCATGTACTGTGGGGGCACCTCATGCACTATATAGAGTAGGGACACTCCCCAAACGCATGTTGATGCAACAATTGGTTTTGGTGGAGCATGTGACAGGTTGAGACGTCACAGAAAAGAGATCTTTTTTCTTTTTTTCTTTTTTCTACCTTTTACACAGGCATTGAGCAAACAGGACCTAAAAAGAAAGCTGGAAATCTTGAATCTCTACTTTGTCAACATGATATTCATTATGTTCCTAATGTTTTGCTTCCTTCAACTGCCAAGATCTATAGGTGAGTACCACAACGATATCTCCAGTATAAAGGTCGTATACATGTCTTTTATTTCCTCCTTGAATTTTTTTTCTCTTTTTCCACAGATGTAGGATATGTAGTCATCATGCAGTACTTGACAAAGTTGACAAAGTATAAACTACAGGCTCATGCACTAGATGGAGACCTTGAGAACCAGATGAAGAGAGGACACTCCCCACGTCCACTGTGATGCATCAAAGTCAAGCTGACAGGATGAGAGGGCGTCACACAAGACACATTTTACAACTGCACTATTGTTCACTGCTACTGAGCTGACAGGACCTGGACACAAAGTTCAACTTGGTGAACATGACTTTAATAGTCTCACTAGTTTGTTTCCTCCATCTAGCAGGAACTACAGGTGAACATAACAATATTATCAAAAGACTGTGATATTTCCTAAGCCATGATTTCATTATTCACAAAATCTGTACTTTTTTAACAGGTGCCTCGAATGCCAACAGTGTGGTCCAGACACCACGTTTCATCATCAAGAGAGTTGATGAATCTGTTGAAAATCAGATCAAATGTTCTCATAAAGTGCCAGATTATCAAGTTATCCTCTGGTACAAACAAGATGACCACAAGATCCTGAAACTGCTGGGAAACGTATACACCACATCCAAAAACCCTGAACAAGATCTAAAAGACACAATCAGTCTTTCTGGAGATGGCCGTACAGATTCGACTCTCACCATTTCCAAACTCACATTAGATGACAATGGTGTGTATTTCTGTGCTGCTAGTGAACACAGTGCTACAGATTCCCCTCAAGTCAATACAAAAACTCTCTTTCATCTTTCATCACAACAGACTAAATGTTCACCCTTAGAAACACCTACAGGAACACTTGAATTAAACCAAGCTTCATCTGCAATATTTTGTCATCAAAAGCAGTGATCTCATAAACTGTAGGGGGACTAGAGGACAGTGAAACACAGCAATCTGCAACTTCTTGCCTTTTTTCAATGGTAGGACAAAGAAAGACAAATCAGTGTGGGCGATTCACATAGCAGGTTCTGCAGTCTCTGAATAAAGGCTTGTATGCTTGTGCTGTGAGTTGTCTCAGTGTAAACTGCATGCTCATTTACTCTAGGAGCACCTCATGTACCATATAGGGTAGGGACACTCCCCAAACACATGTTGATGCAACTAATGGTTTTGGTGGAGCATGTGACAGGTTGAGACGTCACAGAATAATATGACTCTTGCACACAGGTACTGAGCAAACAGGACCTAAAAAGAAAGCTGGAATTCTTGCATCTCTATTTCGTCAACATGATATTTATGATTGTCTTTATGTTTTGCTTCCTTCAACTGCCAAGATTTATAGGTGAGGACCACAAGGATATCTAAAGTATAGAGGACATATACACAGTACATTTTATTGTTCGTAATTTCCTCCTTTACGTATTTTCTTCTTTTTCCACAGGTGCCTCAAATGCCAACAGTGTTTTCCAGACACCTCTTTCCATCATCAAGAGAGTTGATGAGCCTTTTGAAAGTGGGATCAAATGTTCTCACAAACTGAAAGATTATCAAATCATCCTATGGTACAAACAAAGGGAACATAAGACTCTTAAGCTTCTGGGATACATTTTTCTAGACAAACCATATCCTGAGGCTGATCTGACAGGAAAAAAAATCAGCTTTGACGGAGATGGTCGTAAAGAGTCAAGTCTCACCATTTCCAGTCTTAAGCTGAATGACAGTGGTGTGTATTTCTGTGCTGCCAGTTACCACAGTGATGCACGTTCCCCTCGGTTCAGTACAAAAACTGACAACCATCAAACAAGATGTTCACGCTTGAGAACACCTGCCAGCAGCCTCCATCTATATCAAGACTGAGAAAATTAATCCAGTCTCTAATATTCAACCTAACTGAGGTCGTGCTAAAGAATTTGAATAGAACATAGTCATCATTGGACATTCAGATGGTCAGTATCAAATGTTGATGAATATGTCAGAATTGGACTCAACTCTACCAGAGCTCTGTCAGTACAGATGTATATTCATGTCTTTGTCTCATGTGTGTTGGAGATCACCAGCAGACCCCACAACACCACTGGCTACAAATCAGGAACCCAATCTGTCTTCCTCTGATCTAACATCCAGTTTATGTTCCTGTGCTGAACTGCAGGGGGACCTACAGTACCACGTATACTCTCATCTACACACTGACAATGTGAATGCAGTGACACACCCACCTGCAACACTTCATATGTGTGCTTCATTATGAGACTCTGGCAGCTCCTGAGTCACAGAGCATGGAGTCCATCACTAAACAAGATCTCCTCATAGTAACAGCTTGTTTGCTGTGGGCAGTAGGTAATTTAAGATGAAATCCTTTCTAGAAATGAAGAAGTTTATTCACAGTTCATGTATGATTTGTATTTTTAACTGTTAGTGTTTTCTGTTGCAAATGAACTGATTTTAATGGAATCACATAATACTGAGTGCAAAGCTTTAATTGAAAACTTCCTTTTTTAATCACAGGTATATACTCAATCATGGTCTGCAGACTGAGTATTATGGAAAGACAAGGGTGACATTGTTTTCTCATTTAAAATCTCTTCTTGTTTTTCCACAGCAACTTCAAACGCCAACAGTGTGTCACAGACACCTCCTTCCATCATCATGGGAGTTGATGAGTCTATTGAAAGTGGGATCAAATGTTCTCACAAAGTGAAAGATTATGATACCATCCTGTGGTACAAACAAGATGAACACAAGACTCTTAAGCTGCTGGGATACATATTTTACGAAAAAGAAAACCGTGAGACAGACTTGAAAGACGAAATCAGTTTTTCTGGAGATGGCCGTACAGATTCGACTCTCACCATTTCCAAACTCACATCAAATGACAGTGGTGTGTATTTCTGTGCTGCTAGTCGACACAGTGCTACAGTTTCCCCTCAAGTCAATACAAAAACTCTCTTTCATCTGTCAGAACAACAGATGAAACACCTGCAGGCAGCCTCCATCTATATCAAGCCTCAGAAAATACCATTAGTTCCTAAGTTTGTGTCATTGGTCCACAGATGTAGGATATGTTGTCATCATGCAGTACTTGACAAAGTTGACAAAGTGTAAACTACAGGCTCATGCACTAGATGGAGACCTCAAGAACCAGATGAAGAGAAGACACTCCCCATGTCCACTGTGATGCACCAAAGACAAGCTGACAGGATGAGAGGGCGTCACACAAGACACATTTTACAACTGCACTATTGTTCACTGCTGCTGAGCTGACAGGACCTGGACACAGAGCTCAACTTGGCGAACATGACTTTAATAGTCTCACTCGTTTGTTTCCTTCATCTAGCAGGAACTACAGGTGAACATAACAATATTATCAAAAGACTGTGACATTTCCTAAGCCATGATTTCACTATTCACAAAATATTCTCTGTACTTTTTTAACAGGAGCCTCGAATGCCAACAGTGTGGTCCAGACACCACGTTTCAACATCAAGAGAGTTGATGAATCTGTTGAAAATCAGATCAAATGTTCTCATAAAGTGCCAGATTATCAAATTATCCTCTGGTACAAACAAGATGAAAACAGGACTCTAAAGCTGCTGGGAAATGTATACGCCACATCCAAAAACCCTGAAAAAGATCTTAAAGACACAATCAGTCTTTCTGGAGATGGCCGTACAGATTCGACTCTCACCATTTCCAAACTCACATTAGATGACAGTGGTGTGTATTTCTGTGCTGCTAGTCGACACAGTGCTACAGATTCCCCTCAAGTCAATACAAAAACTCTCTTTTATCTTTCACCACAACAGACTGAATGTTCACCCTTAGAACCACCTGCAGGAACACTTGATATAAACCAAGCTTCATCTGCAATATTTTGTCATCAAAAGCAGTGATCTCATGAACTGTAGGGGGACTACAGGACAGTGAAATACAGCAGTCTGCAACTTCTTGCCTTTTTTCAGTGGTAGGACAAAGAAAGACAAATCAGTGTGGGCGATTCACATAGCAGGTTCTACAGTCTCTGAATAAAGGCTTGTGTGTTTGTTCTGTGAGTTGATTCAGTGTAAACTGCATGCTCATTTACTCTAGGAGCACCTCATGTACCATATAGGGTAGGGACACTCCCCAAACACATGTTGATGCAACTAATGGTTTTGGTGGAGCATGTGACAGGTTGAGACGTCACAGAATAATATGACTCTTGCACACAGGTACTGAGCAAACAGGACCTACAAAGAAAGCTGGAATTCTTGAATCTCTCTTTCGTCAACATGATATTTATGATTGTCTTTATGTTTTGCTTCCTTCAACTGCCAAGATTTATAGGTGAGGACCACAAGGATATCTAAAGTATAGAGGACATATACACTGTACATTTCATTGTTCGTAATTTCCTCCTTTACGTATTTTCTTCTTTTTCCACAGGTGCCTCAAATGCCAACAGTGTTTTCCAGACACCTCCTTCCATCATCAAGAGAGTTGATGAGCCTTTTGAAAGTGGGATCAAATGTTCTCACAAAGTGAAAGATTATAATACCATCCTGTGGTACAAACAAGATGAACACAAGACTCTTAAGCTGCTGGGATACATTTTTCTAGACAAACCATATCCTGAGGCTGATCTGATTGGAAAAAATATCAGCTTTGATGGAGATGGTCGTAAAGAGTCAAGTCTCACCATTTCCAGTCTTAAGCTGAATGACAGTGGTGTGTATTTCTGTGCTGCCAGTTACCACAGTGATGCACGTTTCCTTCAGTTCAGTACAAAAACTGACAACCATCAAACAAGATGTTCACGTTTGAGAACACCTGCCAGCAGCCTCCATCTATATCAAGACTGAGAAAATTAATCCAGTCTCTAATATTCAACCTAACTGAGGTCGCGCTAAAGAATTTGAATAAAACATAGTCATCATTGGACATTCAGATGGTCAGTATTAAATGTTGATGAATATGTCAGAATTGGACTCAACTCTACCAGAGCTCTGTCAGTACAGATGTATATTCATGTCTTTGTCTCATGTGTGTTGGAGATCACCAGCAGACCCCACAACACCACTGGCTACTAATCAGGAACCCAATCTGTCCTCCTCTGATCTAACATCCAGTTTATGTTCCTGTGCTGAACTGCAGGGGGACCTACAGTACCACGTATACTCTCATCTACACACTGACAATGTGAATGCAGTGACACACCCACCTGCAACACTTCATGTGTGTGCTTCATTATGAGACTCTGGCAGCTCCTGAGTCACAGAGCATGGAGTCCATCACGAAACAAGATCTCCTCATAGTAACCGCTTGTTTGCTGTGGGCAGCAGGTAATTTAAGATGAAATCCTTTCTAGAAAGTTTATTCACAGTTCATGTATGATTTGTATTTTTAACTGTTCGTGTTTTCTGTTGCAAATGATCTGATTTTAATGGAGTCACATAATACTGAGTGCAAAGCTTTAATTGAAAACTTCCTTTTTTAATCACAGGTATATTTCTTGGAAGTCATGGTCTGCAGACTGAGTATCATGGAAAGACAAGGGTGACATTGTTTTCTCATTTAAAATCTCTTCTTGTTTTTCCACAGCAACTTCAAACGCCAACAGTGTGTCACAGACACCTCCTTCCATCATCATGGGAGTTGATGAGTCTATTGAAAGTGGAATCAAATGTTCTCACAAAGTGCCATATTATGATACCATCCTGTGGTACAAGCAAGATGAACACAAGACTCTTAAGCTGCTGGGATACATGTTAAACAACTTCCAGAACTCTGAGAAAGACCTGAAAGAGACAATCAGTTTTTCTGGAGATGGCCGTACAGATTCGACTCTCACCATTTCTAAACTCGCATCAAATGACAGTGGTGTGTATTTCTGTGCTGCTAGTCGACACAGTGCTACAGATTCGCCTCCAGTCAATACAAAAACTCTCTTTTATCTTTCATCACAACAGACTAAATGTTCACCCTTGTGAACACCTGCAGGAACACTGGGTATAAACCAAATTTCATCTGCAATATTTTGTCATCAAAAGCAGTGATCTCATGAACTTTAGGGGGACTAGAGGACAGTGAAACACAGCAATCTGCAACTTCTTGACTTTTTTCAGTGGAAGGACAAAGAAAGACAAATCAGTGTGGGTGATTTACATAGCAGGTTCTACAGTCTCTGAATAAAGGCTTGTATGTTTGTGCTGTGAGTTGTCTCAGTGTAAACTGCATGCTCATTTACTCTCGGAGCACCACCATATAGGGTAGGGTCACTCCCCAAACACATGTTGACGCAAATAATGGTTTTGGTGGAGCATGTGACAGGTTGAGACGTCACAGAATAATATGACTCTTGCACACAGGTACTGAGCAAACAGGACCTACAAAGAAAGCTGGAATTCTTGAATCTCTATTTCGTCAACATGATATTTATGATTGTCTTTATGTTTTGCTTCCTTCAACTGCCAAGATGTATAGGTGAGCATCACAAGGATATCTAAAGTATAGAGGACATATACACTGTACATTTTATTGTTCGTAATTTCCTCCTTTACATATTTTTTTCTTTTTCCACAGGTGCCTCAAATGCCAACAGTGTTTTCCAGACACCTCCTTCCATCATCAAGAGAGTTGATGAGCCTTTTGAAAGTGGGATCAAATGTTCTCACAAAGTGAAAGATTATCAAATCATCCTATGGTACAAACAAGATGAACACAAGACTCTTAAGCTGCTGGGATACATATTTTACGAAAAAGAAAACCGTGAGACAGACTTGAAAGACGAAATCAGTCTTTCTGGAGATGGCCGTACAGATTCGACTCTCACCATTTCCAAACTCACATCAAATGACAGTGGTGTGTATTTCTGTGCTGCTAGTCGACACAGTGCTACAGATTCCCCTCAAGTCAATACAAAAACTGTCTTTCATCTGTCAGAACAACAGATGAAACACCTGCAGGCAACCTCCATCTATATCAAGCCTCAGAAAATACCATTGGTTCCTAAGTTTGTGTCATTGGTCCACAGATGTAGGATATGTAGTCATCATGCAGTACTTGACAAAGTTGACAAAGTATAAACTACAGGCTCATGCTCTAGATGGAGACCTCAAGAACCAGATGAAGAGAGGACACTCCCCACGTCCACTGTGATGCACCAAAGACAAGCTGACAGGATGAGAGGGCGTCACACAAGACACATTTTACAACTGCACTATTGTTCACTGCTACTGAGCTGACAGGACCTGGACACAGAGCTCAACTTGGTGAACATGACGTTCATTGTCTCATTAATTTGTTTCCTTCATCTAGCAGGAATTACAGGTGAACACAACAACATTATCAAAGGACTGAGACATTTCCAAAGAAATGATTTCACTACTCACAAAATCTGTACTTTTTTAACAGGAGCCTCGAATGCCAACAGTGTGGTCCAGACACCTCCTTCCATCATCAAGAGAGTTGATGAATCTGTTGAAAATCAGATCAAATGTTCTCATAAAGTGCCAGATTATCAAGTTATCCTCTGGTACAAACAAGATGACCACAAGACCCTGAAACTGCTGGGAAACGTATACACCACATCCAAAAACCCTGAAAAAGATCTTAAAGACACAATCAGTCTTTCTGGAGATGGCCGTACAGATTCGACTCTCACCATTTCCAAACTCACACTGGATGACAGTGGTGTGTATTTCTGTGCTGCCAGATAACACAGTGCTGCAGATTCCCCTCAAGTTAATACAAAAACTCTCTTTCATCTGTCAGAGCAAGAGACTGCAGGGGGACCTACAGTACCACGAATACTCTCATCTACACACTGACAATGTGAATGCAGTGATACACCCACCTGCAACACTTCATATGTGTGGTTCACTATGAGACTCTGGCAGCTCCTGAGTCACAGAGCATGGAGTCCATCACTAAACAAGATCTCCTCATAGTAACAGCTTGTTTGCTGTGGGCAGCAGATAAATTAAAATTAAATCACATATTAACAATTTGTATTTTGCCTAAATGTCTTTTTTTTCTGTTGTAAATGATCTGTGATGTCAGATTTCAGATGTGACACGCCCACCTGCAAAGCTTCATGGGTCTGGATCTTCACAAGGTCAAGTCAGAGACTTCACTCCTGTTCACAGCTACTGAGCTGAAGGGACTTGGAAAGAAAGCTCAACTTAATGAACATGATTTTCACTATATTTGTATTTACTGTCCTTCAACTAGCAGGAATTACAGGTGAGAAACACAAGAGTGTCATAAATAGACTACAACATTGACCAGTCAGTTGTTTCATGATTCAAAATATTGTCTGTACTTTTTTTAACAGGTGCATCAAATGCTGATCCTCTGGTACAAACAAGATGAACATAAGACTCTAAAGCTGCTTGGATACGTATACACCACCTCCGAAACCCGTGAGAAAGACTTGAAGGCTGAAATCAGTTTTTCAGGAGATGGACGAACAGATTCGAATCTCACCATTTCCAAACTCACACTGGATGACAGTGGTGTGTATTTCTGTGCTGCTAGTGAACACAGTGCTACAGATTCCCCTCCAGTCAATACCAAAACTCTCTTTTATCTTTCATCACAACAGACTAAATGTTCACCTTTTGAAACACCTGCAGGAAGACTTGATATAAACCCAGCTTCATCTGCAATATTTTGTCATCAACATCAGTGATCTCATGAACTGTAGGGGGACTAGAGGACAGTGAAACACAGCAATCTGTAACTTCTTGGCTTTTATCAGTGGTAGGACAAAGAAAGACAAATCAGTGTGGGTGATTCACATAGCAGGTTCTACAGTCTCTGAATAAAGGCTTGTATGTTTGTGCTGTGAGTTGTCTCAGTGTAAACTGCATGCTCATTTACTCTAGGAGCACCTCATGTACCATATAGGGTAGGGTCACTCCCCAAACACATGTTGATGCAAATAATGGTTTTGGTGGAGCATGTGACAGGTTGAGACGTCACAGAATAATATGACTCTTGCACACAGGTACTGAGCAAACAGGACCTAAAAAGAAAGCTGGAATTCTTGAATCTCTATTTCGTCAACATGATATTTGTGATTGTCTTTATGTTTTGCTTCCTTCAACTGCCAAGATTTATAGGTGAGCACCACAAGGATATCTAAAGTATAGAGGATATATACTGTACATTTTATTGTTCGTAATTTCCTCCTTTACGTATTTTCTTCTTTTTCCACAGGTGCCTCAAATGCCAACAGTGTTTTCCAGACACCTCTTTCCATCATCAAGAGAGTTGATGAGCCTTTTGAAAGTGGGATCAAATGTTCTCACAAAGTGAAAGATTATCAAATCATCCTATGGTACAAACAAAGGGAACATAAGACTCTAAAACTTCTGGGATACATTAATCTAGACAAACCATATCCTGAGGCTGATCTGACAGGAAAAAAAATCAGCTTTGACGGAGATGGTCGTAAAGAGTCAAGTCTCACCATTTCCAGTCTTAAACTGAATGACAGTGGTGTGTATTTCTGTGCTGCCAGTTACCACAGTGATGCACGTTTCCTTCAGTTCAGTACAAAAACTGACAACCATCAAACAAGATGTTCACGCTTGAGATCACCTGCCAGCAGCCTCCATCTATATCAAGACTGAGAAAATTAATCCAGTCTCTAACATTCAACCTAACTGAGGTCGTGCTAAAGAATTTGAATAAAACATAGTTATCATTGGGCATTCAGTTGGTCAGTATTAAATGTTGATGAATATGTCAGAATTGGACTCAACTCTACCAGAGCTCTGTCAGTACAGATGTATATTCATGTCTTTGTCTCATGTGTGTTGGAGATCACCAGCAGACCCCACAACACCACTGGCTACAAATCAGGAACCCAATCTGTTCTCCTCTGATCTAACATCCAGTTTATGTTCCTGTGCTGAACTGCAGGGGGACCTACAGTACCACGTATACTCTCATCTACACACTGACAATGTGAATGCAGTGACACACCCACCTGCAACACTTCATATGTGTGCTTCATTATGAGACTATGGCAGCTCCTGAGTCACAGAGCATGGAGTCCATCACTAAACAAGATCTCCTCATAGTAACAGCTTGTTTGCTGTGGGCAGTAGGTAATTTAAGATCAAATCACTTTTTAAAATGAAGAAGTTTATTTCCAGTTCATGTGCAGTTTGTTGTTGGAAATTATCTGATACTAGTGGAATCCAAAAAGTACTAAGTGAGAAGCTATGATTAAAATTAATTAATCTTTTTTTTTTAACACAGGTCTAATTAATGGGAATGAAGTCTCCCAGGCTGATTTACCCTGGAAAGATGAGGGCGACAATGCAACAATGAGCTGTAGCCACAAAAAGACTGTTGATTTTAACCAGATGTACTGGTACAGACAGCTACCAGGGGAAAACATGAAGCTCGTCGTATTCTCAACAACATCAAGACAAGTTTATGAATTTGGCCAAGAGAAGTTCTCAGCCACCAAACCTGATGTTTTCAGTGGGACATTAACAGTGAAGAACGTGCAGCCTGAGGATAATGCCGTGTATTTCTGTGCTGTCAGCAAACACGGTGAAACAGACAGGTGGGAGAGATGAACAAAAACCTCAGCGCATTGCTATCAACAGTATTTATTGGCTCTACTTTATATCAACCTCAAACACAGAACATCCCATGATGAAGCCACACCTGCGACTCTCCACACCTCCTCCCATCACACGCACTGACAGCCTGCTCTCCAAGATCATTCTGCTTCAGAGCTCAATCATGATCACACTTGCTGCAGCTCTCCTCTGTGTCATAGGTACTGCACATTATGAGGCTTCACTCCTGTGAGATTATGAAAATGAAGAGATTTTGTTTAATCAGGTGCATGACGTGACTGTTTGTTGACCACCCGACAGGTTTGATCGACGGTAATGATGTGAACCAGGAACATCTGCTTTGGGGGGTCGAGGGTCAATCTGCCACAATGTACTGCAGTCACACTAAGGACAGCACATATCAACAAATGTACTGGTACCGACAGCTGCCAGGGCAGGGGATGAAGCAAATAGTTCTTACGACTGCATACAGCGACCATGATTATGAGAAAGGCTTCAACAAGGACAAGTTTCCAGCACTGAAGAAACATTTTCATAACGGATCACTGACAGTCACCAAGCTGACGCCTGGAGACGGTGGAGTGTATTTCTGTGCTGTGAGGCAGCACCGTGATGCAGACAACTCAGACAGCTGTACAAATACCCACATGGCTGGTAGATTACAGTCTCTTTGAAGTTCTGTAGAGGCAAATATCCACATTAATATGTTGTCTTTTGGCAAAGCCTTTTTTTTTCTTTAAAAAAAAGTCTTTATTGTAAATGTCGGTTGCATTACTATTTTTTCTTGAATAAAACGAAAATATTCAATGCATGAATGTCATATAAGTTCAAGTCTGTTTACTTTTCCTCATTCAACCATATGTATGATTGAGAGCTCAGCTAAACCTGAGCTATAGGAATACTTTTTTCAAACCTCTCTTAAGGGTCCCCACTTGTTGGTTACAACAGTAGCTCCAAATTCTGTTCAAGAAGTGACTGAAATGTGCAACTGAAAACATTTCTGCTGACCAGCAGGGTCCGCCAAATATCAGCGAGTGTTGTGAAGCCATTGTAACTGTTGTGGGAGAGGATTAAAGCGCTGAAAACAAAGCAGTGGGCTTCGACCTCATTTCATTCATTTCATTGGAGAAAACTGAAAGACCAAAGGAGTAAGCTTAAAGGGACATTGTTGACTGTCTTTTTGTTGTTTTTTTACTGGCCTTGCGAACCAATAGCCTGTAGGCAACAGCCTTGTCCAGCATGGAAATGTACAGTAAGTCCTCAAATACACAAAGGTCATAAAACTGTGATGCAGAATGGTCCAGAAAACACTGGTAAATATTGCCCTTAGTCTTTGTTTCATCATTGCATGTGTTGCCTTAACCTCCATCATTTTGAGAGCTGTGTTCAGTTCAAAGCGTCGATCTCTTAACCTCATTTTGTTTACTGGTCTGAATAATTGGAACATCTACAACCACTTAGAAAGGACCCAGCTTATGTCAGCTGACAATGAAGGTTTTTTACAAAGCAGTTTACTGGATGAGAGGACAGCATTGACACACCTCCCTGCAGCTCCCCACATTTCTCTAACACTACTTGCAGAGTGAAACTTTGGGCTTTAAAGGATGGACCTCATCAAACACAGTCTCATTTTGCTGGTGTTTGTAATCTGGAACCAAGGTTAATTCCTACAACATCTGAATTTTTCTCAGATTAAATGTCCCTGTACAATAACTATACTCTTTTACACTCAGGCCAGGCAGATGGAAGCGATGTCACCCAGACTCCCAGAGTGTTGCAAATGGCCGGGAAAAGTGCAGAGATGTCCTGCGATCACACAAAGCCAGCTGGCCATAACCAGATGTACTGGTTCAGACTGCGGCCAGGAGAAACAATGCAACGGATAGTGTTCACGTCTTATGGCATAGAAAAGCATGGTTTTGGAAGTTTTAGCCAAGAAAAATTCTCAGTCACCAGACCTACTTTTCAGAATGGGACATTCGAAGTGAAGAATCTGGTGCCCGAAGACAGCGGCTTGTACTTCTGTGCTGTGAGTCAACACAGTAATACACGCAGATGTGAGAGCTGAACAAAAACCCCAGGCACTTAATGTCACTATTTCATTTATCTCATATTGTGGGGGAAGCTGCAGCACCACAAATCCTCCCACTTACAAAAGCTAAAGGAGCCTTGAACGCTGAACAAATGGCACACTAGTGCTGTACTATATTATGATATATATCATGGTGTAATGCAAAAATGTCAACTGTATGATATAACCTTCGATCTTTTGGATGCTCTATTGTGTCTTATTTCCATTTCACCTTTATTTATTTAATTACAGTGCTTAGTAATTTTTCCCAAGTAGTAACTAGAGCGATTCAGTGATACAGCCAGTGAGTATGCAGTGTGTATACATCCAGTCTTAAACGAGAGATGATGCTTCACAGCAAAAAAACAAACAAACAAAAAAAACAATGTGGAGAGTGCAGCAGTGAGAATGATGTTGACACCTCCTCTTCCTCTGCTTCCTTAACATCCAGGTCACCGTCTGTTCAGCTTGCACTTTCATTCTCACCTGTAGAACCATGATGATAAGGCTCATTTTACATTTAGCAGCTCTGACATTCTGCTTAACAGGTATTTATATGTATATATACATACATTATTGTATCGATGACTGAAAATTGTTTTCTTGACGCAAGCATTTGTTTTGTATTTGTTGCAGAAAAATCAAAAGAGCAGGTCGACCAGGCGCCGAGTGCCGTCATCAAACATGCAGGAGAAGAACTCGAGCTGCACTGCAACCATTCAAGCTCTAAATTTGACATGATCCAGTGGTATAAACAACCTGCTGGGAAAAACGACATGATTCTAATCGCCTATGTTAGATTTTCTGCCCTAAATGTTGGAGGCCAGTTCACAGAGACACATAAAGTGAGTGGTATTGGGGGAAATTGGTCGAGACTTAGTTTTCTCAAGCTGAATCCGTTGAGCGACACCGCAGTATATTTTTGTGGTGCCAGTGAAGCACAGTGCTACACAACATCCTCTGTCTCCTACAAAAATGTTCTCAGACAGTTAGAAAATATGCAAAAACCACACATAAACCACACTGAGAGCACCTGAATCATGCAGTGTGATTCTTATTTTATCCATTAGAGGGCAATGTTTTGGTAAGCTATCTTACAGTGTCACATCAATAAAAACTACATTTTGTGTCCATTCATATTTAATAAAGCACATTTTAGAAGTAAGGGTAAATGTAAAAAAAGCTTCTAAAACATGTGTTCTGCAACACAGTATTTGTTTTCTTACCTCATATTCATTCATTTATTCTATTTTGGAATAGTTTTAAAAAGTACATTTTGAAGCATGGATTTTGTAAACTGTTGTGGAATATTAACTTTGGAGGGGTTGTTTAAGGTCATGGATGTTTTGCTTCCTCTCTGAAAGTGTCAGAGCCAGCTGTGCTAGCAAGGAGGAAACACTGACCCCCCCACCCCCCACCCCCATCCCTCCACCCTCCTCATAAAAGGTGGCAGCTCTTTTCCTGATAAGTGAGTACACACAGAAGTGGAGTGAGAGACTGTCACTATACAAGCTTGTGATGAAAACATAGCAGCTACTACTAGGATGAAAGGGAAACACAGCATGATTGTTTTCCTCTTTTCAATCGTTAATGTTGTGCTGGTGTCAGGTAATGAAACTGTGACTTCTCGAAATTCCACAGAATTTAATGTAAAAACAGGTCAAGGGAAAGTACTAATTCTGGCTTTTGTTTTCTTCCGTATTTTAAAACCTTTCAGCAGGTGATGTCAAGCAAGTCAAGCAGACCCCACGAGAGATGATCAAGCAGCTTGGAGAAAAAGCCCAAATCAGATGTTCCCACAATATTCAGGACTACACCCGAATCCTCTGGTACAGCCAGTCAAGCAATGGGCAGTTGAAACTCCTGGGTTACATGAATGTAAAGGATGATTATCCTGAGGCTGGAGTGGCTGTGAAGATAGAAGGCCGTGCAACCAAAGACGAGACCTGCACATTGACAATTGAAAATCTTGAGCTGAAAAGCAGTGCAGTTTACTTCTGTGCAGCTAGTGACACAATGCTTCATATCAATGCTGCTGCATACAAAAACCTCCGCACATTTATCTCGGTATTAGGGGCTGATAATTTCTTAAAGCTGCAGTAACCCAGTCTAACATTGTTTCTCCCCCTTAAGATGAGGCATTTGATGTTCCGTTCTGTGATGCTTTCAGATACAGTATACATTATGTCTGCTTTGGCTGCTTTTTTTCTTAGTAAGATCAGTATTAAGACAGTATTAAGTTGTCAACACACTAACATTTGTTTTTCATTATAAAGGTCAAAGAGATTTTTAATATGTACATATTTTAGCCCTAACTGGTCAGTGAAGATTTTGGTCAACATAAGTGGGAAATACATAAAAATACAATATACTGTATGAAATGCAAATACATCAAGATGCAACTGAGAAAAAGACATTTTTTCAGAAGAGTATATTCAGGAAATATTAAGGCATATTAATAAAGGCATGTTTGTGTTTTCTATTCCATTCTCAAATCTTGCAAAACAAATCTTGCTTTTGAGAAGAAATAAAAATGATATTACAATGTTTGCTTTTCCGCATAAGAGGATGTCACTCGGAACCAAATTATCCATGCGTTATAGTTATAGTATACTTGAACTAAAGCGACAAAATGTTACTCATAGCCAGAGGACAGGATGATCATGATCCTCAGTGTCTTCACAGTATTTGTTGAACAACCAGACTAAAAAACAAATAGAGAGCGAACAAAGACAAAACAAAAACACTTATACTGTGAAAGACAGGACAGAAGTGGGTATCTGTGTTTTACCAGCTAAAGAATTCATGGGAAACCCACTTCTGGCATCTCCATCACTCCAGTAGGTGGAGCTGGATCTCCAGAAATCCTCATCAGTGCACCACAGAGTCCTGTGACAGCGAAGATGGGAGGGCGTCGATCAAGAGTCAGCAGCTACCATAAGACACTCGAGGTTCTCTCACAAGGAGGGCAACATGCGGACATTGCTCTTTCTGACTTTGCTCTTTGGTAATCACTTCAACCATCCAAAAAGATCTATTTTATTTATAGCTTCTGTGCAACTCTCTCATTTTCCTTTTCTGCAGGTGTTTGTCTGGGCATTGTTGAGATCAACCAGTCTCCTCCTGTCCTTTTCGCAAGACCTGGAGACAATGTCCAGCTGGTCTGCAGCCACGGGAAGACTGACTACACTAACATGTACTGGTTCCAGAAATCACCTGGAGACCAGGCTTTGAAACGCATCGGACATGTGTATTACGACAAAAAATACTATGAAGATGCCTTTAAGAAACATTTCAACATCACTGGTGATTTGAGTGGAGAAACAGCAAAGAATGGTTCTCTGTTCATAGTCGACCTGAAGGCCCCTGATCACAGTGCAGTGTATTACTGTGCAGCTAGCTATGCACGCTGACTACAGATCCCCACGTCTTTGTACAAAAACTATGAACCAAATCTTATCAATGTCTTTGTCTTTGAAGTGTAGCCCAAACAGGCTCCTCCCCTCAGGCTTGATCTGATCCGGTTGTCATTGAAGCTGGTGCACAGTGATGTTTCTCTGTCACTCCCATGTCCTTTTCAAGCTTTGAGCAACCAGTTCACTGTGAGGAAAATCAAAATGATCAGTTTTCTCCTTCTCTGTTGCCTGCCAGGTAGTAACAACAATAAGCTCTGAATAGTGTGTGCTTTTATGTCTCACTATTCTGTAAATTTCATATTTGTCTGCTTTTTTCTGTCCAGGTGTTTGCCTGGGCATTGAGGTCCATCAGACTCCATCTGAACTCATCGCAGAACAAGGCATCAGAGTGAACATTTTCTGCAACCACAGTGAAATTGACTACAGATTGATGTACTGGTTCCAGAAATCTCCTGGAGATCAGACTTTGAAACGCATCGGACATGTGTATCAGAGCAAGATATACCAAGAGGAGGCCTATAAGGAACATTTTACCATCACTGGAGATATGAGCAAACAAACAGAAAAGAACGGTTCTCTGTCTATAGTCGACCTGAAAGCCCCTAATCATAGTGCTGTGTATTACTGTGCAGCTAGCTATGCACGCTGACTACAGATCCCCACGTCTTTGTACAAAAACTATGAACCAACTCTTATCAACAACTTTGAAGCATAGCTAAAAACAAGCTCCTCCCCTCCAGCTTCACTTGAGTTGATGCTGTTGTTATTGAAGCTGGTGCACGTTGGTTTTTCATCCTCTCCTCCCTGCCCTGTTCAAACCAGAATCTGTCAGGCTGATCTGGAGTCACATCTCATCATCTTAACCTGTTCAACTGTATACTTTATACACGGTATGAAAAGGCTTTTGAGCTACCGGTTTATTGTGACGAACTCAAAATGATCAGTTTGCTCCTCTTCTGTTGCCTGCCAGGTAATAACAACAATACTTCTTATCAGTGTATTTTTCATGTCCCATCAATCTGTGAATTTGTTGTTGATTACTTTTTTTCTGTCCAGGTGTTTGCCTGGGCATTGAGGTCCATCAGACTCCATCTGAACTCATCAGAGAACAAGGCGACAGAGTGAACATTTTCTGCAACCACAATAAAACTGACTACAGGTTGATGTACTGGTTCCAGAAATCTCCTGGAGATCAGACTTTGAAACGCATCGGACATGTGTATTACAGCAAAATAGATCAAGAAGAGGCCTTTAAGGAGCACTTCAACATCACTGGGGATATGAGTAAAGAAACAACAAAAAGCGGTTCTCTGCTTATAGTCGATCTAAAAGCGCCCGATCACAGTGCTGTGTATTACTGTGCAGCTAGCTATGCACACTGACTGCAGCACCCCACTCCTTTATACAAAAACTATGAACCAACTTCTATCAACAGCTTTGGCTTTCGAATAGAGGCCAAACAGGCTCCTCCCCTTCAGCCTCATGTGATTTGATGCCGTTGGTGTAGCTGGTGCACAGTAGTCACCTTCTCTCCTCTGTCCTGTTCACACCTGAGTCAGTCAGGCTGATCTGAGGTCTGAGCTGAACTTTTCTGAGGTCTGAGCTGAACTTTTTCATTAAATGAAAAGTTGGGCAAGGGGTCCATTGTTACGAAATGATCAGCCTTCTCTTTCTCTGTTGCCTGTCAGGTAATAACAACAATAAGTTGACACCAGTATAATTTTCAGTTTAGGTTGCATCATGATGGAAATGTGTTTTTTATTTGCTTTTTTCTCCAGGTGTTTGTCTGGGTGTTGAGGTCCGTCAGACTCCATCTAATCTTGTCACACAACGCGGTGCTGAAGTGAATATTTTCTGCAGCCATGAAAAAACTGACTACAGGACGATGCTCTGGTACCAGCAGTCACCTGGAGACACAGCTATGAAACTGATTGGATATCTGTACTTCAAAGACGTCAAGATGGAAGGGCCATATAAAAAAGACTTCAACATGTCTGGAGATTTGTCTGCAAATGATAGGAAGAACGCTTCTCTGATCATTCAAGTCTCAAGCGTTGAACAGAGTGCCCTTTACTACTGCGCAGCCAGTGATGCACACTGACAAAAGTCCCCTCTGATCCAGACAAAAACTCTTCACAGCTCTTTATCAATAGTGGTTTGGAATAAACTGAGATGCCAGGCACCTGCTTTTGTGGTTGAATATCGCTTTATGTGATCAAAGATGCATCAACTAACATGACTGTGAATGCAGGAAGGTTTCCTTGTGCAGGATCAGTACCAGTACTGGTTTATCAAAGGAATTCCCTCAGTTTTTAACTCACACCTTGTGTTTCATAGGCTTCACATCTCCAGTCACGTTTGCATCACAGAGATGAGATCAGAGCACTGCTAATGTTATGCCACACGTCACAAACGAAGTGGCAGCGATTGTTGATTCATGGAGAGACTCCTCCCAGCTTCATCACTTCCCTCTTTTTTCTTTAGCCATCAGACAGTTTCAGCACCAACTACCATCAGAATCTGAAAACTGAGGTCCATGAAACTCTGACCATAGTTTTTTATGTCACTTTAAAGGACCTCTTCACATATTCTTGTATAGGATGATCCACGTTCTGATTTTCTCCTTCCTGTCAGGTAATAACTTACAAACAGCTTTGAAAATAACGTTTTTTTCTCATTTGTTTTGTTGTTTGTAATCAATCTGTCACAATATATAGATTTTTTTTCTTGATTGTCTCTGTCTCTGTCCAGGTGTTTGTCTGGGATTTGAGGTCCGTCAGACTCCATCTAATCTCATCAGACAACCTGGTGACAAAGTGAACATTATCTGCAGCCATGATAAAACTGACTACAGGGTGATGCTCTGGTACCAGCAGTCACCTGGAGACACAGCTATGAAACTGATTGGATATCTGCAAAACAGTAAAGACAACATAGAACAGACATATAAAAAAGACTTTAGTATGGAGGGGGATTTGTTGCCTGAAAAAGCAAAGACCGCTTCTCTGATCATTCAAGTCTCAACCACTAACCAGAGTGCAGTTTACTACTGTGCAGCTAGTGAAGCACGTTGACAAAAGTCCCCTCTGATCCAGACAAAAACTCTTCACAGCTCTTTATCAATAGTGGTTTGGAATAAACTGAGATGCCAGGCACCTGCTTTTGTGGTTGAATATCGCTTTATGTGATCAAAGATGCATCAACTAACATGACTGTGAACGTAGGAAGGTTTCCTTGTGCAGGATCAGTAGTATTGAAATGCAGCACTTCAGAAATCTCACCGAAGCAGTGTTGTCCATGGTGTATTAAAGACAATTTGCTGATATTCTCTGTTTTTAACTCAGACCTTTGTTTCATAGGCCTCACATCTCCAGTCACGTTGGCATCACAGAGATGAGATCAGAGCACAGCCAATGTTATGCCACACGTCACAAACGTCATCACAGTGACTGTTATTTCATGGGGAGACTCCTCCCAGCTTCATCACTTCCCCTCTTTATTCTTTAGGCATCAGACAGTTTCAGCACCAACTACCATCAGAATCTAAAAATTGACATCCATGAAACTCTGACCATAGTCTTATACTTTATAGGACTTATTCACATATTCTCATACAGGATGATCCACATTCTGTTCTTCTCCTTCCTGTCAGGTAATAACTTACAAACAGCTCTGAAAATAATGTTCTTTTCTCATTCATTTTGTCATTTGTGATCTATCTTTCACAATATATAGATTTTTTTCTTGATTGTCTCTGTCTCTGTCCAGGTGTTTGTCTGGGTGTTGATGTCCGTCAGACTCCATCTAATCTCATCAGACAACCTGGTGACAAAGTGAACATTTTCTGCAGCCACGATAAAACTGACTACAGGGTGATGCTCTGGTACCAGCAGTCACCTGGAGACACAGCTATGAAACTGATTGGATATCTGTACTACAAAGATGTCACCATGGAACAACCCTATACAAAAGATTTCAATATGTCTGGAAATTTGTTTGGAGATAATACAAAGAATGCTTCTCTGATCATTCAAGTCTCAAGCGTTGAACAGAGTGCAGTTTACTACTGTGCAGCTCGTGAAGCACGTTGACAAAAGTCCCCTCTGATCCAGACAAAAACTCTTCACAGCTCTTTATCAATAGTGGTTTGGAATAAACTGAGATGCCAGGCACCTGCTTTTGTGGTTGAATATCGCTTTATGAGATCAAAGATGCATCAACTAACATGACTGTGAACGTAGGAAGGTTTCCTTGTGCAGGATCAGTAGTATTGAAATGCAGCACTTCAGAAATCTCACCGAAGCAGTGTTGTCCATGGTGTATTAAAGACAATTTGCTGATTTTTTCTGTTTTTAACTCACACCTTGTGTTTCATAGGCTTCACATCCCCAGTCACATATTTGCATCACAAAGATGAGATCAGAGCACAGCTAATGTTATGCCACACGTCATCACAGCGATTGTTGATTCATGGGGAGACTCCTCCCAGCTTCATCACTTCCCCTCTTTATTCTTTAGCCATCAGACAGTTTCAGCACCAACTACCATCAGAATCTGAAAACTGAGGTCCATGAAACTCTGACCATAGTTTTTTATGTCACTTTAAAGGACTTGTTCACATATTCTCATACAGGATGATCCACGTTCTGATTTTCTCCTTCCTGTCAGGTAATAACTTACAAACAGCTTTGAAAATAACGTTTTTTTCTCGTTTGTTTTGTTGTTTGTAATCAATCTGTCACAATATATAGATTTTTTTCTTGATTGTCTCTGTCTCTGTCCAGGTGTTTGTCTGGGTGTTGAGGTCCGTCAGACTCCATCGAATCTCATCAGACAACCTGGTGACAAAGTGAACATTATCTGCAGCCATGATAAAACTGACTACAGGGTGATGCTCTGGTACCAGCAGTCACCTGGAGACACAGATATGAAACTGATTGGATATCTGCAAAACAGTAAAGACAACATAGAACAGACATATAAAAAAGACTTTAGTATGGAGGGGGATTTGTTGCCTGAAAAAGCAAAGACCGCTTCTCTGATCATTCAAGTCTCAACCACTAACCAGAGTGCAGTTTACTACTGTGCAGCTAGTGAAGCACGTTGACAAAAGTCCCCTCTGATCCACACAAAAACTCTTCACAGCTCTTTATCAATAGTGGTTTGGAATAAACTGAGATGCCAGGCACCTGCTTTTGTGGTTGAATATCGTTTTATGTGATCAAAGATGCATCAACTAACATGACTGTGAATGCAGGAAGGTTTCCTTGTGCAGGATCAGTAGTATTGAAAAGCAGCACTTCAGAAATCTCACTGAAGCAGTGTTGTCCATGGTTTATCAAAGGAATTCCCTCAGTTTTTGACTCACACCTTGTGTTTCATAGGCTTCACATCCCCAGTCATATGTTTGCATCACAAAGATGAAATCAGAGCAGTGCTAATGTTATGCCACACGTCACAAACATCATCACAGTGATTGTTGATTCATGGGGAGACTCCTCCCAGCTTCATCACTTCCCCTCTTTATTCTTTAGGCATCAGTTTCAGCACCAACTACCATCGGAATCTGAAAATTGACATCCATGAAACTCTGACCATAGTCTTATTTGTCACTTTATAGGACTCACGCATTCTCATACAGGATGATCCACATTCTGTTCTTCTCCTTCCTGTCAGGTAATAACTTACAAACAGCTCTGAAAATAATGTTCTTTTCTCATTCATTTTGTCATTTGTGATCTATCTTTCACAATATATAGAGTTTTTTCTTGATTGTCTCTGTCTCTGTCCAGGTGTTTGTCTGGGTGTTGAGGTCCGTCAGACTCCATCTAATCTCATCAGACAACCTGGTGACAAAGTGAACATTATCTGCAGTCGTGATAAAACTGACTACAAGATGATGCTCTGGTACCAGCAGTCACCTGGAGACACAGCTATGAAACAGATTGGATATCTGTACTACAAAGATGTCACCATGGAACAACCCTATACAAAAGACTTCAATATGTCTGGAAATTTGTTTGGAGATACAAAGGGTGCTTCTCTGATCATTCAAGTCTCAAGCGTTGAACAGAGTGCAGTTTACTACTGTGCAGTGAGCCGAGCACACTGACTAAAATCCCCTCTGATCCACACAAAAACTCTGCACAGCTCTTTGAAGGAATCACAAGCACCTGTTTTTATGTGGTTATACGTTGGCTTAAGGTGATCATATCAGTATTAACCAACAAAACCCGATTTCAGCCCAGTCATGTAACCGGGAAAGATCCAGACATTGGCTTGACCACTCAAAACAGGTCAAGTCACTTCTCCCTCCCCAGGGTTGGAGAACTCAAGCTCAAATGCATTTTTCACCAACTAAATAATGCAAAGGCAGATTGATACTTTGTCTAAATGTAGCTGTGTCTGCTTGGCAGATTTTGAACTTGTGAAATACTACCTCTATTTTACTCAGGGAGAAGACTCCGCCCAGAATTTTACCTCTGGCTGTTGTGTGTTTTCATATTCTTTCCTCTACATCCACCAGTCTGTCTCAGCACTGACTGATGTCAGTCATTGAAGGGCTTCTTCGCACGTTCTTATACAGGATGATCCATCTTCCTTCCTGTCCAGTAATACCTTATAAAACCGCTCTGAACATAATGTTCTTTTCTCACAATGTTTGCCTTTGTTGTCTATCTATCATAATGTAAAGCATTTCCGTGAATGTCTCTCCGTCCAGGTGTTTGTCTCCGTGTTGAGGTGCGTCAGACTCTGTCTAATCTCATCAAACACAAATCTTAATCACAAGTGGTTGGGACAAAATGTGGTCTCAGCTACCTGTTTTTGTATTTTGGTTCATTGTGATCAGATCAGCATTAACTACAGTAACATGAATCTGTGAATAGAGGAAGGTTCCCTTTGTGCTCATTGAAGCAGTGTTTTCCATGATGTATTAAAGTAAAGGTGTTGATATTCCCTCAGTTTTCAATTCACATCACTTATTTCATAGGTTTCACATCCCCAATTACATGGTTTGCATCACAGAGATGAGATCAGAGTGTTAATGTAACACGTCACAAGCGTAGTGGCAGCGACTGCTGATTCAGGGGGTCCAGACTCCTCCCAGCGAGTGACATTCACCCTCAGGTTCTGCATGAGGCCTTGTCACTTCTCCTCCTTCCTCTCAAGCCATCAGCCACTTACAGCTCCAACTAATTTCAGAATGTGAAACTCTGGCTGCTTGTTCACACATTCTTATACAGGATGATCCACCTTCTGTTTTTCTCCTTCCTGTCAGGTAATAACTTACAAACAGCTCTGAACATAATGTTCGTTTCTCGTTTGTTTAGATTTCTTCGTCACTGTGCATATTGTTCCTCTGTTTTTCTTTTTTTTACATCTCTATCCAGGTGTTTGTCTGGGATTTGAGGTCCACCAGACTCCAACCGATCTCATCACACACCGTGGCAGCAACGTTAATATTATCTGTCACTACAACAGAACTGACTACAGGATGATGCTGTGGTACCAGAGGTCATTGGGAGACACAGCTATGAACCTTATTGGATATCAGAACTTTCAAGCTGTTTCAATGGAAACACCATATGAGGACCAGTTCAGTATCTCTGGAGAAATGACTGGTCCAACAAAGAAAGGCTCTCTCACCATAAAACACGTAGACCAAAACACCAGTGCAGTTTACTACTGTCTAGCACGAGAAGCACAATGACAAAAATCTCCCTTAGAGCTTGACAAAAACTACACGTATATTCCTTGTGGTTTTGGCATAGTATATGCAGCTGCCCAGGCACCTGTGTTTGCTGTACATTACTCAGTAGTGTGTGTTAGTTATGGAGATAGAAATTCACTTGGAACGTGTCTTAAATAAAATATAACATAAGTGAATTCTTTCAGCTTGCACTGTGAAATGAAAATTGCCAAAGTGAATCATGTGGGGGAGTTGAGTGAAGGGAGGAGAATAAGATCAAGCATAATGACGTCAAGCCACACCCTCCAAGTCTCTTATGGTTGGCCCTGAAATGTGATTTGGTTTAGTGAGAAAACACAAGTTGCACCACACAGCTCAGCAGAGCTCTGTCAGACCCCTGCACGATGATTAGATTTCTTTTCTGCCAGTTTCTCACAGGTAACAACTGCTTCAAGACCTAAAGCTGTTAATTTATCAGTCTGAAAACAAACACTAACCTGTAAAACTTTGTTTACAGCAGGTTTTTCACTGGGCATTCAGGTCTATCAGACTCCTGCTGTCATCAAAAATGCCGGTGATGATGTACAACTGCTCTGTACTCGCGAAGAGAGTGACTACAGAGTTATGCTGTGGTACCAGCAGCTGCCTGGAGTCAAGGCTCTGACTCTCATTGGATATGGATACGGAAAAATGACAAATGACAGTGTGGAAAAGCCATTTGAAAAACACTTCAGATTAAATGGAGATCTGACTGGGAATGAAAAGAATGGTTCACTTTCCATATTCAACCTCAAAGCACTTGAACACACTGCAATGTACTTCTGCGCTTTCCGTTCCCCACAATATATCAAACAGCCATCCGCTCTTGACAAAAACCTCTTCCCCTCTTGCCTTGGAGGGCAGGCCTGAGTCTAAATCCACCAGTGATTACTTCTGTGTCAGCTTCACTGGGGGGAAACGAGACCCTGAGGGTAACTCATCTACAGCACATCTACTTAAATAAGCAATTCAAAAAGACAGAGCTGAACTATCTCTAGAACAAACCCAACCCAGAGACTGTGATGTCATTACCTGCGGTCACATCTCCAGTGTTCCTGTTGATTGGTCTTTCACATTTATTTCATTTTCAAGTCAAAATGCTCAGAGGTTTCACCACCTTGACTTTCCTCACACTTTGGGCTGCAGGTAGAGTTAACATCTAGAAATCTTAGTACTTCTTTTATATATATAAAAAAAAACTTGCAGAAGTGTTATCTGGCTACCTCATGTGAAATTGTTGATTAAGTATTTCTGTTATTTACACAACATGTATACAACATGTACTCCATTGAAAATGGATTTGATTTTAGGCATTTTGAAATCTTTCACGTGATCAAATCTATCTGTATTTTCTGTGCTTTTCAGATGTGACTCAGTCTGTGCTGATCACTCAGTGGCCAAAAGTCATCACCAGTCTTCCCAGTGGTTTGGCAGAAATCCACTGCTACCAGAATGATACAGACTACCCATATATGTATTGGTACAGGCAGCAAGGGGGGAAAGGATTTCAGTTGATAGTAACTATAGTGGGAGAATCAAAGACCTTTGAAGAAGGATTCGAATCAGGGTTTCAGGCGGAAAGCAGCGGGAAGCTATGGACCCTGAAAATACCTGAGGTGAAGAGGGAAGACGAGGCATTTTATCTGTGCGCTACCAGTCTACACAGTGATGTGGCTGATCCCAAGTCTGCGACAAAAACATACAGGAAGGAGGCTGTTTGTTGATCCAAGAGCTGACTCATATGATGGAGAAAACCACTGTGCCCCAAGCCATATTTTCTCTTACCTCGACTACATGTATCATGTTCTGTATGTTGGGAGAAAGGACAATGTAAGGGGAACCGCAGCTCACGAAATATGTTATTAATTTGCTTCGCATTTCAAGTAATCTATCAAAGCTCCACCTTTTTTCTAGACATTTCCAGGACTTTTCCAGGACATTTTCAGCCACGACAATACATCGACAAACATCTCGCCTCACGCCTTGGAGATATTTCATTTTCTCCACTTGTACCTTAAACTTTGTACATCTACTCAGATGCTGCTCATGTTTATTCCTCTCTCACCCCAAAAGATGTGCAGTCTACTATAACTCATCTATGTGTCATCTTTTATCAAATAATTTCTTACAGATACATTTTCAAACTATGCTTATGCTTGTGTTTTCTCACAGAAAGGTTAAGAGAGGAGAAATAATTTCCCAGGTCAACTCTCTTCCAGGAAACAAAGAGAATCTGTCTACTGTATATCTATTTTACTTGCAACAATAAATAGATGCAGTCTGTTTATGCTGATAGATAGGAAATGTTACGTACAATAACAATGCCATTAATAAGTTCAACCAATAGGTGGAGACACAGACATGACATGCAAGCTTTGTTACAATGTTGTAAGGATGACACACACACACAAAGCTATCCCCCATCGTCCCAAGCCTCATTTTTCACACAGTGATACATTGTTCCTCATATGAGCTTTGACAATGTCTTTATTGCTGCGCATTGTTGTTTCTCTCTTTCTCTGGTTCTCATGTAAGATCTCAAACTTTGTCCTGAACTACAAATAACTTCTCAGCTGCAATGTTTAATACTTTCCACATTTTCCACATTTCTCTGCCTCTATAGTAACTGTTTCATCTCTTTCCTCAACAGATCCAGTGAACGCTGTTACGTTTCAGAAGTTTTCCCCTCAGATAGTGAATGAGGGCAGAGAAGTCCAAATGAACTGCAAACATGATGATCCCAACTTTCCGGTTTTGTACTGGTATCAGCAAAAAGAGGACAGCCCGTCACTGACCCTCATTGGATATGGATATCTAAACTCCCCAAACTACGAGGGCAGGTTTGAGGAACAATTCAAGATGACGAGAGACAGTGTAGAGAGTGGAAAGCTGATTGTTCGGAGGGCAAACCTGTCACACTCGGCTGTTTACTTCTGCGCTGCTAGTACACAGTGATGTGGTTTAATGCCACTCCCTCACCAAAAACCCTCATTGTTTTTCCACTAGGTGAAGCCTACAGTCTTACAGATGAGGTGGAGTGTCTCGACGCAGCTTCTCAGTGAAGGAGGAAGAAGAGCAGACCTTCAGGATGTATCCAGCTCTGATCACATTTCTTCTTATTTTGCTGCCATGTACGTGACTGAACTAACTGCTAGGACATCAACAAGAACTTCACACTGAAATTATGATACTGCTTTTTACCTTTTTACCTTTTAAATTTGTGTTTTTCTTCCTGCAGATGCTGCCCAGAGTGTAACATTTAAAGAATATCCACCAAAGATAGTCACTGAAAAGTCCAACGTGAACTTTAAATGCAGTCACGATGATGCAGATCTTGATGTAATGCTCTGGTACCAGCAAATGGAAAATGGGCTGATGAATCTTATTGGGTACAACTATGTAAGCAGTCCTCCAGTCCCTGAGAAGAACTTCACACAACGATTTAAAATGACAAGAGCTGATGTTAAAACAGGAGATCTGACTATTGAGGATGCAAAACTGTCAGACTCTGCCGTTTACTTTTGTGCCGGCAGAGCACAGTGATGTGGTTTAATGCCTCCCTGTGATCAAAACCTTCCTCTCTTTATTTTTCACTGTTGTTTTCATGTTAAACCTGCTGAGAGGCAGACTGGTGGAATCAGCCTCAACAAGCTGCATGTTCATATGCCGAAGAAAGTTAGCTCGGCAACATATTTAAATAAGGATCCAGCCCACAATTAACCCCACTATAAACAAACATCTTAACAAAGTAATCAAAGCCTGGTTAATAGCATGGTTAATTAGAAGTGCAAGAATATTACAATTGGATGGATATTCTGTACAATCGGGCAGTATAATGTGCATATTTTTGTTTCAACTTTTTGTCAATCATGAGTATATTTCATGGCACTTTGCATCCTATTATCTGTACCAGTGGCAGTTGGTGGTGAAATGGGTTGGGTGAGATGACAACTAAATTATAGCTGTAGAACTGTTAAAGTAAAAGTAACATCCCCATTTTATCTCTTTCTCTCTGTCTCTCCCTCTCTCTCTCTCTCTCTCTCTCTCTCTCACACACACACACACACACACACACACACACACACACACACACAGAGTCCTCCCTCATCATCCCAGGCCGATACAATCGTTCCTCACATGAGCCTTTGAAAATGTCTCCATTGCTGCACACCGTTGGTTTTCTCTCTCTCTGGTTCTCATGTAAGATCTCAAACTTTTTCCTAAACTACATATAACTTCTCAGCTGCAATGTTTAATACTTTCCAGAATCATCTGGTATTAACATTTCTCTGCCTCTATAGTAACTGTTTCATCTCTTTCCTCAACAGATCCAGTGAACGCTGTTACGTTTCAGAGGTTTCCCCCTCAGATAGTGAATGTGGGCAGAGAAGTCCAAATGAACTGCAAACATGATGATTCCAACCTTCTGGTTATGTACTGGTATCAGCAAAAAGAGAACAGCCCGTCACTGACCCTCATTGGATATGGATATCAAAACTCCCCAAACTACGAGGGCAGGTTTGAGGAACAATTCAAGATGACGAGAGACAGTGTAGAGAGTGGAAAGCTGATTGTTCAGAGGGCAAACCTGTCACACTCGGCTGTTTACTTCTGCGCTGCTAGTACACAGTGATGTGGTTTAATGCCACTCCCTCAACAAAAACCCTCATTGTTTTTCCACTAGGTGAAGCCTACAGTCTTACAGATGAGGTGGAGTGTCTCGACGCAGCTTCTCAGTGAGGAAGGAAGAAGAGCAAACCTTCAGGATGTATCCAGCTCTGATCACATTTCTGCTCATTTTGCTGCCATGTACGTGACTGAACTAACTGCTAGGACATCAACAAGAACTTCACACTGAAATTATGATACTTCCTTTTGACCTTTTAATGTTTTAAATTTGTGTTTTTTCTTGCAGATTCCACCCAGACTGTCACATTTAAAGAATATCCTCCAAAGATAGTCACTGAAAAGTCCAATGTGAACTTTAAATGTAGTCACGATGATCAAAATCTTAATGTAATGCTCTGGTACCAGCAAATGGAGAATGGACAGATGAATCTTATTGCATACAGCTATGTAGGCAGTCCTCCAGTCCCTGAGAAGAACTTTACACAACGATTTAAAATGACAAGAACAGATGCTAAAACAGGAGATCTGACTAATGAGGATGCAAAACTGTCAGACTCCGCCGTTTACTTCTGTGCCGGCAGAGCACAGTGATGTGGTTTAATGCCTCCCTGTGATCAAAACCTTCCTCTCTTTATTTTTCACTGTTGTTTTCATGTTAAACCTGCTGAGAGGCAGACTGGTGGAATCAGCCTCAATAAGCTGCATGTTCATATACTGAAGAAAGTTGTTTAGGCAGCATATTTAAATAAGCTTCCAGCTCACTATAAACATAGATTAATTTTGACTAACAAAAGCCTTTTGTGACCATTTTGAAAAGTATGTCAAAGCATAAAAACATCGTCATCAAGATAGAAAGACACACGTTCGCTTAATTTGAAACTCACTGCAAGTAGGTTGCTGGTACCCATCCTATAATTGCCCTAGATGTGGGTGTAAGACTGAGAGGTATTTGACTAAAGTGCTGAGCAACTAATGACATGAAAGCAACAATGCAGAAATACTAAAGAAGAATACCACGGAGACACAAAAAAATGCTACATATTTTAAATGATACAGACATGTTATCTAATATTGTAACTTGGTGTAAGAGTAGAGGAGATTCTCAATCCTGACCATAGGAATCCAGGACGCAGCCAACCACGGTCTCAAGATTTCAGGAAAAAACAAACAAACAAAGAAAACAGCGACAACTAAAACAATGACCAGAATGACAACAGCAATAACATCAAAGACAGTAGAGGTAACAATAACAAAACTAAATCAGTGACAAAGATAACATGGACAACAACTTTAATATCCGCAGTAGCCAAAGGAACATTATTAGAAGCAACAGTGATGTCAGCAGCAGCAGTCTGACCTATTGGATCCAAATCATACTGATCATTATTGCATAATAATCAATACACCACAGACCAAATACAGTAGTTCATAATCAGGGTCAAGAGAAAAAAGAGGCCTGGGTCTGAGAGATTGTGTGTGTGTGCCCAAACAATGAATAAGTAAATACACACTGTTTGTGCTTTAAAATAGGAAATGAGCTGCCGTCTACATCAGTAATGCTCTGAATAGATCCAACCAATAGGTGGAGACGCAGAGACATGACATGAATTTTTTATCACAATGTTGTGGTACACAGCCCTCCCTCATCGTCCCAAGCCTCATTTTTCACAGAGTGATACAATCGTTCCTCACATGAGCCTTTGACAATGTCTTCATTGCTGCACACCGTTGGTTTTCTCTCTCTCTGGTTCTCACGTAAGATCTCAAACTTTGTCCTGAACTACATATAACTTCTCAGCTGCAATGTTTAATACTCTCCAGAATCATCTGGTATTAACATTTCTCTGCCTCTATAGTAACTGTTTCATCTCTTTCCTCAACAGATCCAGTGAACGCTGTTACATTTAAGAGGTTTCCCCCTCATATAGTGAATGAGGGCAGAGAAGTCCAAATGAACTGCAAACATGATGATTCCACCCTCATAACTATGTACTGGTATCAGCAAAAAGAGAACAGCTTGTCTCTGACCCTCATTGGATATGGATATCAAGGCTCCCCAAACTACGAGGGCAAGTTTGAGGAACAATTCAAGATGACGAGAGACAGTATAGAGAGTGGAAAGCTGATCGTTCAGAGGGCAAACCTGTCAGACTCGGCTGTTTACTTCTGCGCTGCTAGTACACAGTGATGTGGTTTAATGCCACTCCCTCAACAAAAACCCTCATTGTTTTTCCACTAGGTGAAGCCTACAGTCTTACAGATGAGGTGGAGTGTCTCGATGTTGCTTCTCAGTGAAGAAGGAAGAGGAGCAAACCTTCAGGATGTATCCAGCTCTGATCACATTTCTTCTTATTTTGCTGCCATGTACGTGACTGAACTAAGTGCTAAAATATCAACAAGAACTTCACACTGAAATTATGATACTGCCTTTTCACCTTTTAATGTTTTAAATTTGTGTTTTTTCCCACAGATTCCACCCAGACTGTAAAATTTGAAGAATATTCTCCAAAGATAGTCACTGAAAAGTCCAACGTAAACTTTAAATGTAGTCATGATGATCAGTCTCTAAGTACAATGCTCTGGTACCAGCAAATGGAGAATGGACTACTGAATTTCATTGGATACAGCTATGTAGGCAGTCCTCCAGTCCCTGAGAAGAATTTTACAGAGCGATTTAAAATGACAAGAACCAATTATGAAACAGGGGATCTGACTATTGAGGATGTAAAACTGTCAGACTCGGCTGTTTACTTCTGCGCTGCTAGTACACAGTGATGTGGTTTAATGCCACTCCCTCAACAAAAACTCTCATTGATTTTCCACTAGGTGAAGCCTACAGTCTTACAGATGAGGTGGAGTGTCTCGATGCAGCTTCTCAGTGAAGGAGGAAGAACAGCAAACTTTCAGGATGTATCCAGCTCTGATCACATTTCTGCTAATTTTGCTGCCATGTACGTGACTGAACCTACTGCTAAAATATCAACCAGAACTTCACATTAAAATGATACCACTACCTTTTACCTTTTTAACATTGCGTTTAACATATGTTTTTTCTTCCAGATTCCACTCAGACTGTAAAATTTGAAGAATATCCTCCAAAGATAGTCACTGAAAAGTCCAACGTGAACTTTAAATGCAGTCACGATGATCAAAATCTTGATATAATGCTCTGGTACCAGCAAATGGAAAACGGGCTGATGAATCTTATTGGATACAGCTTTGTAGGCAATGACCCAAATCCAGAGAAGAACTTTACACAACGATTTAAAATGACAAGAACAGATGCTAAAAGAGGAGATCTGACTATTGAAGATGCAAAACTGTCAGACTCAGCCGTTTACTTCTGTGCCGGCAGAGCACAGTGATGTGGTTTAATGCCACTCCCTCAACAAAAACCCTCATTGATTTTCCACTAGGTGAAGCCTACAGTCTTACAGATGAGGTGGAGTGTCTCGATGCAGCTCTTCAGTGAAGGAGGAAGCAGAGCAAACCTTCAGGATGTATCCAGCTCTGATCACATTTCTTCTTATTTTGCTGCCATGTACGTGACTGAACTAACTGCTAGGACATCAACAAGAACTTCACACTGAAATTATGATACTGCCTTTTCACATTTTAATGTTTTAAATGTGTGTTTTTTTCCCCCACAGATTCCACCCAGACTGTAAAATTTGAAGAACATCCTCCAAAGATAGTCACTGAAAAGTCCAACGTTAACTTTAAATGCAGTCATGATGATCAGTCACTTAATGTAATGCTCTGGTACCAGCAAATGGAAAATGGACAGATGAATCTCATTGGATATAGCTTTGTCGGCAATGACCCTAACCCTGAGAAGAATTTCACACAGCGATTTAAAATGACAAGAACTGATGTTAAAACAGGAGGTCTGACTATTGAGGATGCAAAACTGTCAGACTCTGCCGTTTACTTCTGTGCCGGTAGTACACAGTGATGTGGTTTAATGTCTCCCTGTGATCAAAACCCTGACTCTGCCTCAATAAACTGCATGTGCAAATATGTTATTGAAGAAACGTTAAAAAAGATAGATCAAACCCTATTTTTTAAAAAAATATGGATACACAATAAACACTGAGGTAAACAAACCATATATATCTATATCTATACATATTTATATATCTAATACACATAATGCGAAAGTTCTGGATTTAAATGTCAATCAATAGTATGTTACTTGGTACTTTTCACTGATTAATCTAAATTTGTCTTTTTAATATAACCCCTGTTATATCATACATTGCCTATATTTGTACATTTTGTATATTTTGCATGTTGCATTTTTCTACTTTTTTGTTTTAAATCACTACTGCATCTACTGCAGCTTTGAAGATATTATCATTATCTTATTTGTCCAGTGGACAAGCTATTATAACCCGCTGATTTAGCATTGAGTGTATCTACTGTATCTATCAATTATCATTATTATTAGTAGTAGTAGCAGTAGTAGCAGTCATGTTATGTATTTCTATATTAGTTTATACAAGGTATGAGTATCATTTTTTAATTTGCTATTTTCTCACTGTGGGATCAATACAGGCATATTTTATTCTATTCTATTCTATTCTATTCTCTTTCTTCAATCTTTCTAGTCCAGGATGCAGCCCTGGCAACCCAGCCCTGGAAACTCAAGGTTTCAGAAAAAAACTGCTTTGGGCTATCGGCCTCCTGTTCCATAACGTCATATGTTACGTTGCACATTTTGACTTGATGGGTTGTTCGTGGTGAACTCAGTGACGCGGCCTCATTCAGCTGGAGGACGGCCCCGTGCAGACATGCTCATCACTCTCCTCTATCTTCAGTTTCTTTTACACTCAGGTTTGTGTTCCACATTATGTGTGTGTATACATTTGTACGAATAGACAGTTCTGTGCATTGAGATCAAATGCCCTTCACGTGCTGCAGGTCTGACTGTCGTGGTGCTCCAGTCTGGAGATCAGATCAGCCATCGTGGATCCACAGTGACGTTGAAATGCAGCATAGGTCAAGGTGGCAGCATGGGCAGCCAGACCATGTTCTGGTACCGACAAAACTATGCAGGAGGTCCACTGGAGCTTCTGGTCAAAGAGTATGAAGAGAGCGTGGGGCACTTCCAGGGGTCTATCGACACGGCCAAAAACAGCTTCACACTTCAAATTAACAAGCTGTTTTTCAACGACAGCAGCACCTACTACTGCGCTGCCAGTCACAGTGTTGCACACAGAGCAGAAAGCCCTACAAATAATACGTGTCTGGCACAGATGGCACACAGGCAGGAAAGACCTGTGGCGGATAGAAATTATCTCAACCGCTCCTACGACAGATCTAACAACTGCTGGCTGTGTTTGCTGAAGACACTGATTATCATCATCAGGAAACTTATGTTACGAGAGGAAAACTGCGCAACAATGCAGTAATAATACGAGCAGAAGTACCTAATTGAACCACTGCCTTACAGCAAGAAGATCCTTGGTTCAGAACGCCTCTCTGTTATAGTGTTGTCATTACTCGTTCTTGTTCTCACTGTTTGTTACTGCTATGGTTGTCCATCTCTGTTCTTGTCAATGAGATGTTACTGTTGTTGTTGCTCTTGTCATTGCTGTTTATTTCACTGTTCTTGTTGCTGTTGTCATTGGTTTCTTTGTTGTCTCAGTTTGTGGGTGTGTGCCTGTGAGTTTGTTTGTCAATTATTTGGTTAGTTAGCTAGCTGGCTAGCAAGCATGTTGATTTGTTGGCTAGATAGCTAGCTCGCTAGTTAGCTAGCTGCGCTAGCTGGCTAGCAACCTGCAGTTGCAGCCCAGTGTCCACTAGGAGACTGAGGCTCCACAGAGAAATAAAAGACAAGCAGTGGGTAGGTAGGAGGGGGATCAGCAGGAGACAGACCAATAAGACACAGCTACAGCCGTTCAGGCAGACAGAAGACATTACAGTTATTACTGCCCATGAAGACAGAATCACTGTGACAATGATCCTCTTCTTCATTGCAGTTCTTGTCTCATCAAGTAAGAATTTTTATTCAGTTAAGAAAGTCTTTCATCAATTTTTTCTGGTTTACTTATGTTATTTCTGTGTTTTTTCAGATCTCTGCCTCTGCCTAGAAATTCAACTGCCTCCATTTGTATTGAGCCATTTGGGAGACCAGACAGTATCTTTGTCATGCGAACACGATGACGAAGTGTATTTCTACATGTACTGGTACAGACAGCTCAGCAGCGGGGAGCTGCAGATGATTGCGTACTCTCCTGGGAAACATTCGTTCATTATTGAAGAACCTTTCAGCAAAACCAAGTACAACTTGCAGAGGCCTTCAGTGCTGCACTCCACACTGCAGATTCACTCTGCCGAGGCTGCAGACACAGGTGTTTATTACTGTGCGTCTAGGACGGCACAGTGGCTCAGGAAACCTGAGCAGCTACACAACAACCTTAAAGAGCTCCTAGAGGAGGAGGAGGAGGAGGAGCAGGAGGTACACAAGTGAAAGAAAAGAGAGAGGAGGACTGGTATCCTTGGCTAAGAGCCATGACAGGTTAACTACATTACTCACTGTTCTACCCTCGCTAGTATGTAGAGTCTATTTCTAGCTTTGCAGGTAAACATGTTTATGATGTTATCTTTAAAAAGCACTGTGAAACTATAATAACAGGAAAAATAAAAGTCCACAAATCCGAGTCAACACAATTGCAAAGAAACATACACTGAAATTATCAGTGTCTCGGCTACCAACTTCCACCAAAATCTTGACTTAAGTTTGGAGGAACCAATAAAAATGTTGTGTTACATACAGAAAGTGACAGTCATGGAACCTATTAAATGTGGGTATGCTGATGGACAAAGGATTCAGCCAATGACCCAGATTGAGAGGCAACAAGTGGTGCGCCCTTGATCAACAAGGAAAGAGGAAAAAGAATGTATTTATCAAAACATGACAAAAAATGGGAAAAACATGACAGCACATCCATGACTCTTAAACCTAAAAAGGAATTTTGTGTGCATCTTGTTGGGGCATAAGAGTCAAAAAGTCAAAAAGAGAGTCAAAGGCGTTATCTTTATGTGTAGTCGAAGAAAATAATCACACGAAAAGAACAAGAAGAGCTCTTTAAAACATTTTTAAACTGTACTGCATGTGCAGTCTATTTTGCTTTTATTCATGTTTTACTTGTTGCTGTCAAAATGTGTGGTGTTTGCTTGGAAAAGCAGCAAATAAAATGTTTCAAAAATAACAAAGCTTGCAAGTAGCATAACAAACTGCCTCTCCACTGTTGATCAATTCTGATGAGTTCAGATAAGGGAGCAGGTGCATATGCAATATTAATCTGTCCTTCTCTTAAGATTTTATTCTGTGTATGAAAGTATGAAAACATAAAGGCACAATGGATTAAAATGTTTGGCACACACTGACCTCTGCAGGGTTCATGTGAGATTACACTCAGGTGTAGCAGGTGGAAACAAGGTCACTATAGTTTGGTAAAAAGGAGCGCTAGAGCGTCTCAGATCATGTATGTGCACCAGGAAAAAGTATGAAAATGGTCTAAAGCCTCAACCTCAGGTAACATTATTGGAACAAAACATAAAAGAGATGTTTGTAAGTGATGCGATATTTCTCTTCTTTTTATAATGCTAGTTTTTTAGAATAGATTCCATTGACAGATTCATAAAATGATAACAGAAATGGATTGATACCACAGGTGAAAATATTAAAGCAAAAATACTGAGTAACAGCAGTCAAAATGTTCAGATGTTGGCCTTAGATCATCTATTGATATTAATCCTTGATAGTTAGGGAATCAGAGCTCACAATGAGACATTGTTAGATACGACCAGATTAGAACTTAATGCAATAGTGTTGTTTCCTAGGTAACTTATATTTCTGTTTCACTCATCGATGATCAGATTTTTAATTCATTAATTCATTTTTTTTAATTCCACTTTTTTTAACTTCATGTATCATCATTATCTACTTTTGACATCTTCATTTGTTTTTAAACCTTTGGCCACATGGGGGCAAACACACATGTTGTAGCATCTGGTATCATGTCTGCGGATACATGATTGATGATTGCAAGTCCAACAAGAAGAAATGTTTTCTTCCTTTCCCTGCCACCGTCTCCAACAGTCTCCAAAGGGAAAGATTTTCTTCTTGGACTTCACCATGTTCACCATGTTTAGTGCTGGCAGTCTAGGAGAGCAACAACCTCCCTACACTGGCTGAATGACATCCATCCATTCAGCCAGCATCTTACTTGCTTTGTATCCACTGGTATTGTGGGAGTTTCATAATTTCACCCAGCATGAACTGGATTTTATTTGGTATTTGATTGTGACATTTGAATGTATGCACTTTTAATGTATGTGTTTTTTCATATGATTGTATGTATGTGTGCATAATATTGCTTTATTATTTTAATTTTGTAGCACTCTGGGATTTGTCCTCAATTGAAAGGGCAATACAAATAAAATTAATCGTTATTATTATTATTATTACCTTTTTGCTGTACAACAACAGAGTGCAAAAAACTAAAACAGAAAGCTTGAAGATGCTTTTTAGAGCCAAGAGAGACAGACTGCATAGCCAGTACATAATCATCTGTAGCCAAACCGTTGTGACTGAATGGGAGTCAGGATGTGTGTGTCTGAGGAGGGAGATGAAGAGGTGTGACCACCCTGTGTGTCACTTCCTCAGAGGAGTGACAAGCAAATCTCAAGTGAAGATCTCCCCGATCTTCACCTCAGTTCCTTGCTTCTTTTCTTAGCTGTCACAGAAATAGCAGCTGTGGAGTCTGAGCCCGAGCTGCACAGCTGCTCCCACAGTCGCACACGCAGTCAGAGATGGAGGCCGAGATACGGACGCGAAACAGCCGGGTGGGGGAGGGAACTAGTGTAGAGTGGGGAAAAAGACTCTAGGTTTTTGTGTGATGCTTTTTCACCGTGGGGACAGGGGGCCACGGTGATACAAACCCATAAAGGCGCCGTACAAAAACCTCCTCCCATTGACAACCATTGTGCAGACGGTAAAAACACTCTCTGGGAGGCTGCAGAGACCAGAAAGGTGAATAAACTCAATGCAGGTGTAAAGACAAGACATGGTAGCATTGGCAGGTTGATTTATGTGCTGAAATAATGCAGAAAAGTAGTTTTAGAATAAGTTTCAGCTCGGGAATGGAGGTCTCTGCTCTTTTGCTCACAGTGGCAAAAAAACAAAAAAACAGTGGACATTGTGAAGCTCAACCTGTAGGTTTTAACACCCTTCACCCTCTGGATTATTTGGATTTTATCTCAACGTGTTAGTGTTGGAAGGATTTGTGACTTTTTGGTGCAGAGGACGTTCAATGTGACACTGGCTCTGAAGTTTATTTCGGCAAAGGAACCAAATTGACAGTTTTGGGTAAGTGCAATTTCTGTTCAGTGCAACAAACTTTAAAACGCTGTGGTGGAATCAGGCAAAAAACTTGTCGTACAAGAGCTGAAATAATGAACTGAAGTGAAAACACTGTGAGCAACACTCAACCTGCTTACTTTGGACCAGGGACCAAACTCACTGTTTTAGGTAAGTCAGAGCATTTGCAAAGTGATTTCACTGTTACAAAGAACAAAAAGATTCACAAAGTGGGGAAAAACCTGTTGTCACGAAAAAGGGTAAAATATTGTACTGAAGTAAAAACACTGTGACCAGTTCGTTGCCTGCTTACTTCGGCCCAGGAACCAAACTCACAGTTTTGGGTAAGTCAAAACTTTTGCATCTTTAGTCACAAGAACAACCTCGAATCCACTGATATGAAAGCAAATGAACACCTGTTGCCATTAAAAACCTTGAATATTGTACTGAAGTGAAGACACTGTGAGCAACTATGAACCTGCTTACTTTGGTCCAGGAACCAAGCTCACAGTTTTAGGTAAGTTGAAGGTCTTGCATCTATTGACACCAGAGCAACCTTAAAAAAGGGTTTCCATTGATATGTAAGCAAACCAAATACTGTTGCCATAAAAAACCTACAATATTGTACTGAAATGAAGACACTGTGAGCAACGTTGAGCCTGCTTACTTTGGCCCAGGAACCAAACTCACAGTTTTAGGTAAGTCGAAGCTTTTACATCTATAGTCAGTAGAACAACCTTTAAAAAGGGTTTCCATTGATATGTAAGCAAACCAAATACTGTTGCCATAAAAAACCTAAAATATTGTACTGAAGTGAAGTCACTGTGAGCGGCTATGACCCAGCTTATTTTGGGAAAGGAACCAAACTCACAGTTTTAGGTAAGTTGAAGCGCTTGCATCTTTATCACTGGAACATACTTTAACAAGGGTTCCCATTGATATGTAAGCAAACCAAATACTGTTGCCATAAAAAACCTAAAATATTGTACTGAAGTGAAGACACTGTGAGCAGTGGCTCTTACCCTCCTTACTTTGGCCCAGGAACCAAACTCACAGTTTTAGGTAAGTTGAAGCTTTCGCATCTTTAGTCACTAAAACAACCTTTAAAAAGGGTTCCCATTGATATGAAAGCAAACCAAATACTGTTGGTTTGCTTTCATATACATAAAAAAACCTTCAATATTGTACTGAAGTGAAGACACTGTGAGTGGCGGCTATAACCCTGTTTACTTTGGCCCAGGAACCAAACTCACAGTTTTAGGTAAGCCAAAGCTTTGGAAACTTGATTTCACTGCTAAAAAGTTTCAAAGAGTATGAAAATGAGTAAAAAAAGGCGGCCATGAAAAAGATAAAATATTGAGCTGAAGTGTAAACACTGTGACCGGCTCATACCCTGCTTACTTTGGCCCTGGAACCAAACTAACAGTTTTAGGTAAGTCAAAGCTTTTCCAGCTCACTTCATTACAACAACCCTTAAAAACAGTCACTGCTGACAAGAAAGTGGAGGAAAACCTCTCGGCTATAATATTGCACTGAGGTAAAATCACCGTGAACTCAGGTCAGCCTGCTTACTTCGGCAAAGGAACAAAACTCACTGTTTTAGGTAAGTCGTAGCTTTAAATGTTCTTTGAAAAGAGTCACTGGTGATGTGAGTGCAAATGAAAAACAGGTTGTCGTGAAAAAGGTGAAATATTGCACTGAAGTGAAAACACTGTGAGCCAGACTAACCCTGCTTACTTTGGGAAAGGAACCAAACTCACCGTTTTAGGTAAGTTGTAGCTTTTGCTGTTTTATTCACTACAAGAAACTTCGAAACGAGTCATTGTCGATAAGGAATCAAACAAAAACATGTCAGTGAAAAAGGTGAAATATTGCACTGAAGTGAAAACACTGTGAGCCAGTCTTACCCTGCTTACTTTGGGAAAGGAACCAAACTCACCGTTTTAGGTAAGTTGTAGCTTTTGCTGTTTTATTCACTACAAGAAACTTCGAAACAAGTCAGTGTCAATAAGGAATCAAACAAAAACATGTCAGTGAAAAAGGTGAAATATTGCACTGAGGTGAAATCACTGTGAACTACAATGAGCCAGCTTACTTCGGCCAAGGAACTAAACTCACTGTTTTAGGTAAGTTGTAGCTTTTGCAGCTTTATTAGCTTCAACAAACTTTTATAAAGAATCACTGTTGATATGAACTCAAACGAAAACATGCAGTTAAGAAAAAGCTGAAATATTGCACTGAGGTGAAATCACTGTGACCAACAATTACCCTGCTTACTTCGGCCAAGGAACCAAACTCACTGTTTTAGGTAAGATGTAGCTTTTGCAGCTTTATTCACTACCACAAAACCTTTGAAAAGAGTCACAGTTGATTTAAACTCAAATGAAAACATGTCAGTGAAAAAGCTGAAATATTGCACTGAGGTGAAATCACTGTGAACACCGGTAATCCTGCTTACTTTGGTCAAGGAACCAAACTCACTGTTTTAGGTAAGTTGTAGCTTTTGGAGCTTTATTAACTACCACAAAACCTTTGAGAAGGTTGAGGTCACTGTCGATATGAGCTCAGAAGAAAACATGTCAGTGAGAAAGCTGAAATATTGCACTGAGGTGAAATCACTGTGAACAATCGTGATCCTGCTTACTTTGGTCAAGGAACCAAACTCACTGTTTTAGGTAAGTTGTAACTTTTGCAGTTTAATTCACTACAACAAACTTTTAAAAAGAGTCACTGTTGATATGAGCTCAAATGAAAACATGTCAGTGAGAAAGTTAAATATTGTACTGAGGTGAAATCACTGTGAACACCGTTAATCCTGCTTACTTTGGTCAAGGAACCAAACTCACTGTTTTAGGTAAGTTGTAGCTTTTGCAGCTTTATTAACTACCACAAAACCTTTGAGAAGGTTGAGGTCACTGTCGATATGAGCTCAGAAGAAAACATGTCAGTGAGAAAGCTGAAATATTGCACTGAGGTGAAATCACTGTGAACAATCGTGATCCTGCTTACTTTGGTCAAGGAACCAAACTCACTGTTTTAGGTAAGTTGTAACTTTTGCAGTTTAATTCACTACAACAAACTTTTAAAAAGAGTCACTGTTGATATGAGCTCAAATGAAAACATGTCAGTGAGAAAGTTAAATATTGTACTGAGGTGAAATCACTGTGAACACCAATACTCCTGCTTACTTTGGGCAAGGAACTAAACTCACTGTTTTAGGTAAGTTGTAGCTTTTGCAGCTTTATTCAATTCAAAAATCATTTAAAAAGAGTCACTGTTGATATGAATTCAATCAAAAACATGTTGTCAGTGAAAAACATGAAATATTGCACTGAGGTGAGATCACTGTGAGCTGGAATAATCCTGCTTACTTTGGTCAAGGAACTAAACTCACTGTTTTAGGTAAGTTGTAGCTTTTGTAGCTTTATTCACTACAATAAGCTTCTAAAAGGAGTTACAGATGATATGAACTGAAATGAAAATATGTCTGTGAAAAAGCTGAAATATTGCACTGAGGTGAGATCACTGTGAGCTATGGCAATCCTGCTTACTTTGGGCAAGGAACTAAACTCACTGTTTTAGGTAAGTTGTAGCTTTTGCAGATTTATTTCACTACATCTTTTACAATATTTGAAAAGAGTCATTGTAAATTTAAAAAGGAGGAACAATCTTATTGCCATGAAAAACCTGAAATATTGTACTGAAGTGAAATCACTGTGAGCGGCGATTATCGTGCCTACTTTGGCTCAGGAACCAAACTCACGGTTTTGGGTAAGTCAGAGGGTTTATAAACTTCAATAATCTATGAAAGTGAAGGGAAGTGAAGGAAAAACTGTTGTCACGATGAAGCTGAAATATTGCACTGAGGTGAAATCGCTGTGAGCTATACTGATCCTGCTTACTTCGGCCAAGGAACCAAACTGACGGTTTTAGGTAAATCCTCCAGTTTTTTTGTGTGTATTATGATCCATTTCACAGTGTGTTAGAGAATTAGTGCATACAGGAGTGTTAGAAAAGCCCAGAGATGCTTTGCCTAGAGGCAGACCCAGAGTTTCTTGCTCAGTATTTCTTCACTGTGACAATGCAAACGAAGCTTACTTTGGGTCTGGAACCAAACTCACTGTTTTGGGTAAGTCTGAGCTTTTAGAGCTTAAATTCACTGCGACAGAAAGTCTCGATGATCTGTTCATTAAGCGAAGGGAAAAAAACTGTTAGTGAAGAAAGCTGAAATATTGCACTGAGGTGAAATCACTGTGACCACCGCTGATCGTCCTTACTTTGGCCCAGGAACCAAACTCACTGTTTTAGGTAAATACTTCAACTTATTCCTTCATTAATGTCACAGTCTTTCTGATTCAGAGGAAGCAGAAGTGTTAGTCAAACTCTTTTCCAGACATTATTCTGTCAGAGATGATCGCTGGGGGGGGGGGTTTAGTGCTTAGTATTTGTGCACTGTGACAATGCTGAGGCTTACTTTGGAAAAGGAACGAAACTCACTGTTTTGGGTAAGTCCAGGACGGCTAAAATTCATTGCATTAATTGTTAGAACGTAGTTGGGACTTTGCCCTTTAAGTGCAAATCAGGGCTTTTTGACGTTAGGTTATAGCACTGTGCCAATTACGAAGCCTATTTCGCCCAAGGGACAAAACTGACAGTCCTAGGTGAGTAAAACAGCAAATGTTTCTCTAGTTGATTTATCTTCTCCAAAAACTGTAAAAACAATTTAAGCAGGTTTACTTTGCTGTGAAAAATGTTAGTTTGTAGAGCAGCAGAAATGTTGGTGTGGGGGTTTATGAAAGTGTGGCATTGATATCAGTAAAGAAGACAAAAGAATAAAACTTAAGAAACAAAGTGAGAGTAGCAGGTTTGGAGCATTGATCAGCTGCACTGTGACAATGATGGTCGTGAAGCTTTCTTCGGTGGAGGAACAAAGTTGACTGTTTTAGGTGAGAGACATATTGTATATAAGAGTCTGTCATAAAAGCTGAGAAGATATGTAGAATCAAGATGATTTCTTTAGCCTTAACGTACTCTGTAACTCTGTAAAGTTAAACTCCTGCTCAGAGCTTTTTGCCCTCGAGCTCAAACACTGTGTCAGAACGAAGCTTATTTCGGCCCAGGAACAAAACTGACAGTTCTCGGTAAGTACGCTAATATAATCAAATCTATTGACTTGTCAGAGAAGTAGAATGTGGAGAAAACCTGGAGAGTAGCAGATTTTTTCATTTAAGAACCAAAAGGCAGCGTGTTTTGGGCATTGATCATTAGCACTGTGACTCTGGGACTACACAAGCTTTGTTTGGTCCAGGAACAAAGTTGACTGTTTTAGGTAAGAGACATGTATTAAATATGAAGTAAGTCTGTGATGACAGGTGAGAAAACATGTAAACTCACTGCTGTTTGTGCACTTCTTTAGCTTTTATGGATTCAAGCTCTGTAAAGTTGAACAAAACTGACTGTTCACAGTAAGTAAGACTGGAAAATCTCTGGAAAAGAAGCAAAATGTAGCAAAGGCAGAGAGGAAAACTAAAAGAATAAGGAGCAGTTTACATTAAGAAACATTAAGAAACAAAATGGGTAGGTTTAATGCATTGATCAGCTGCACTGTGACTGATCGTGAAGCTTTCTTCGGTGGAGGAACTAAGTTGACTGTTTTAGGTAAGAGACGTATGTCATCTATGAAAAAGTCTGTGTTGGTGAGAGGTGAGAAGTGATATAGAGTCACTGTGATTTGTGCATTTCTTTAGCCTTAATCTGCTCAAACTCCTGCTTCAGAGCTTTTATGGTCCAGGGGCAAAACTGAATGTTCTTGATGAGTTAGGACCAGGAAATTTCTTCAAATTAATATATGTAGAAAAACAACTAGAGCTGCGTGTTTGGGTGGAGATAGAAATAGTTTTACAGTAAATAATGTAGATCAACAGATGCTTGTGGTCTTTTATTGGAGAGCCATTAAAGAAGCCACATGTTTTGGGCATTGATCAGCTGCACTATGACTCTGGTGGTTTTAGGTAAGAGACATATCTCATATCATCATATGGTGTAGGTTATAGGGGAAAAACATGTAGCTTTATCTACATGCAGTTTGTGCAGTTCTTTAGCATTAATCTACCCAAACTCTGTTGAGTTTTTGTTGTTGGGCTTGAACACTGTGTCAGTACGAAGCTCATTTCGGCCCAGGGACAAAACTGACAGTTCTGGGTAAGTAAAACTGGGTAAATGTCTTTAAGTGAATCCACGTGGAAGAGAAGTAGAGTGTAGCAGTGTTTGGATGCAGAGAGGGATAGTTTTACATTATAATAAAGCCTGTTTTGGGCATTGAGCCGCTGCACTGTGACTATGGAGCTTCAGAAGCTTTCTTTGGTTCAGGAACAAAGTTGACTGTTCTAGGTAAGAATTTTTTTTATTGTATTGATTTTCAATTCTGTTAGGATATTCCTAACATTGTGTTGTGGATATGTAGAGGTGGTTTGTTAGTATTGGCAGAGTAGAGCAGTTTAACATGCTCACATGTCAAAAAGTGGGTAAATCAGCCTCATTTCTAAGAGGCAGAGACAGAGATAGACAGCAGGAGGGGTTTTTGTCACAGCTGAACGTCTCTGTGCTCTTACTCCAATACATACTTTGGAGCTGGGACTAAACTCACTGTTTTAGGTAAGACAATTTGTAGAAAAAATGTCTACAAGCTTTGGTTTAAGGGTAAATCTATACTCAGGTTGTAAAAATGTTGAAAGAATATAACTCTTATTTTTACCTGCTGCAAAAGTTTGTTATTTTAGTGTGGAAAAAACTGTGAGAAAGTGTTTTTCTGCCTGTAAACTGAAATGCAGTGGATCAAACGTTATCTGTTCTCTAGTGAAAGAGCTTCAGTGGTATAATGTTTGGCTCTATGCCCAGATTATTACTCAGACAGTTCTTATCAGCTCTGGGAAATACTGTGAGTCTTGTCAGAAGCTTTTTTTGGAGCCGGGACTAGACTCACAGTTTTAGGTAAGAGACTAAAAATATTTTACATAGTATTTCATCAAACATATCTTAATTCTACCTCCCGCAGAGGCAAAGTTTTTATTCATTTAAAGTTGAGTTTTATTTAGAGCTTTAGAGTTAGTGTGGAGTGTAGTCGGTTGAGCCGTTAGAAGGTTTTTCCTGCAGCTGCGTCTCAGTGTGAGCAGCTTTCAACCTGCTTACTTTGGTAGGGGCACCAAACTGACAGTGCTGGGTAAGAAAATGAGAAAATTCACACGCTTGCATGCTTGTTTTCTTTGGCTTAACTTGAATGTGCTGTTGGCAACAGCAAACCTGTGCAGTGGCTAGACTAAACTGTGCTTTATTGATTGCTGTTAAACTGAGTTCATTCTGTGAAATTCAGCAGTTGCGCTGAAAGTACTCACTGCAGCAAAAGTCTGCAACCTGATGTCGTTTCACTTGTTGCTGTGTCTGTCTTTATAGTACATGAAACTTAGTTTGTGGTGACTGCCACTGCACCAATGCCTGAAACTCCATCATTTATCTGAAGAACTGTTAGTTTGACTTTCCACGGCCTTTTACCCGTACCCTGATGTAAAACTGCTTGTGTTTCCCAGGATTCTGACGAATCTGTGTTAACCTGTTGATGTCTCATCTTTTCTCCTTGCAGAAAACAATGCTAAAATCAAATATCCAAAAGTTACAGTGCTTGCACCTCCAAGAGAGGAGTGCAAGTACACAAAGACCGACCAGAAAGGGATTGTGACAACGACAAAGAAGAAGACCTTGTTGTGTCTGGCCACTGACTTCTACCCGGACCACATCACTATTTTCTGGCAGAAAACAGGGGAGAAAATCACGTTTGGTGTGGCAACTGACAGCGCTGCTCAGAGGAATGAATCTCATCCGAATTACTCGATCACCAGCAGACTGACGTTACCCATCGAAGACTGGGATGCACCTGACAACATATACACATGCATCGTGACCTTCTATGATGGGAATAAGTCGAATGTCTATGAGGCATCGATTAGTAGTGAGGCAATAACAAATGGTACATGTGTTGTTTTTTCTCTTTATACCTTTGATGACTATAAACCTTTTAACAAAGAGTGACTGAATCACCTGTGTTTGAACCTTCTGCAGGACGATATGTGAAGATCTCCAATAGTGCAAAAGTCTCATACGCCCTTCTCATCTTCAAGAGCTTCATGTATGGAGCCTTTGTGACGTTTCTGGTCTGGAAGTTTCGGGTATGTTCTGCTTTTCCATCCTCTTTGAATTAAAATAAGCCACATAATCAAATGAGGAGAGCTCATGATGTCCTGTTTGTTTTCCCATGTGTTCTCAGGGTTCTTCTCGCAAGCAGAGCAAATGAGTGCCGAGGTCTGAGCCTGTGAAGCTGGGGCTTCACGGATAAACTGTAAATAAAATGAGCAAATGCAGAGATATATCCACAGATTCACGCTTTCCTGCATGTTTGTTCTACAAGCACAATAAGATGATTGGATTCTGCTGAAATAAATGACGTATTCTGCTGTTCACAGAGCTTTGCAATGGCATGTTTATAAATACTGAATGATAACTTGTGTGTGTTTGTGGTTGCAAATGTATTTTTTTAATCTCAATAAAAGTATCTGCGAGGATCATATCCAACATCTTGTGTCATTACTGCCTAAACACTGAGACACAAACACCTTATAGTGACCCTGATGCAATTACAGAGAAATATATATGCAAACAAAACTTTAGAAATAGAAAGAAGAATTTTATCAATATTCACCATGTACTCAAACTAGAAAAGCTTGATTCAGTGTTCACACCTCAATATTCATATGATAGAATCAGTTGCGTCACACTTGTCAGTAACTCGTTGCTTACTACTTACATGCACTAACACCACCTCTGCTTATCTTTTAAGGTATTTTTAGTGACTTATTCTTGGAGGAAAACTGTCATTTTACTTTTATACAGTTTGTTGTTGCTCATTTGGCTCCTCACAGTTTTTATCTCCAATGAGCAAACTGAAAGTTTCCACAGTGACATTTGACTAAAAAGTTATTTTCCATCGACTAATCTGTCAAGAGAAAAAAAAAGGTTTGAAAGAAACAAGCTCTTCCTCCAGCTGAATGTGAGGGAGCGGGTCCACCACAGAGCGACAGGAAGTCTCATCTGTGCGCAGAAGGAGGTCAAAGCTGCCGGTGGCGAGGGAGATGCAGCCCGGCATGGGCGTGGAGAGCAGAGGATGTGGTCTGTGAGCAGCCTGCAGCTCGCTGCCTGCACCGGGAAACACAACCTGCAGCTTCACCGCAACCTCCTGTTCACACCTGCTGCTCCGCGCCAACAACCCCCAAACACACACACACACACACACAGTCTCACATCTGTGAGCAACTGCTCCATTTTGGTGTCAACTGAGGTGCGTTCGGTGTGCTCACGGGTAAATTTAGCTGCACCAGATAAGACAAACATCAGCAGCTTAAACTATTCTGTTGTGTTTTGACTCCTTGGCCTTTCTTTTTGCATGTTCTCTCCATATATATATATATATATATATATATGTGTGTGTTTTCTTCAGGTACTCACAGAGTCCATGAACATGCTTGTTTAGGTCAACTGGAGACTCTAAGCTGCCCCTAGGTGTGAGTGTGAAAGTGAATGTGTATGTGAGAGTGACCAGTGATGGACTGGAGACCTGTCCGGGTTGTATCCCTTGTATTCCTTCACCGTACAGTGTACATAATACATCGTATGATGATGGATGATGATGATGATAATGATGATGCTCCTGCAGACCCCTATGACACTGTTTAGATACAAAGCAGGTCAAGAGCATGGATGGATGCTGTGTTTCTGTGCCTTTTCATCTTTTTAAATAAATGTTATTTCCTCATCAGTGTGGGCAGAAATGATTGCATCATTTGTAGAAGTACAATACATTCAATAAAATGCTCTCTGTCTGTTCAAATCATCTGCATGGCAGTCCAGGTCTAGAGTCAGAGTACACATGCTACCTGACTGGAGTGTTGGTATTTGTCTATGTTTTTTTGAACTTGACATGGTTTTTTAATGATGTGTGCAACAGTGTACAATACGACTTTTCTTATGGGCAGGACTCAATCCACTACAAGCAAGAAGAGTGAAACTTTACTGTTTGATTTGGATATTAATTTTACACTTTAATCTATGCATTCATAGATGCATGCAATGCATTTTATTGTGTGGTCATGTTATGTTGCGTGATGGAATCTGAAGGAGTTATTCCTCCAGTTTTGTTACAGTTGCTATAATCAGTTTCCATGACTTTCACTATTTCTATAAGTTATTTGCCTGTTGTCTTCTCAAAGTCTCATTTGGTCTGTATATATAATATAAATATCTATGAGAGCAACATAAAGATAGTTAGACTTTCATAAGCTGATGAAAGCAGCCATTTCAGACTGTGTGTCTTATTATCAGTATGTAATTATTGATACGTTCATGTGTGTGTCATTTAAAGGTTGCTGTTGTTTATGGTGGATTACACCTAAACCTACTTAATTTTAACGAAGCAGAGAATTTGTAAAAGTGTAAAACAGCAGATCATGAACAAACTGGTTCAATGTTTCAGTATTGTACTGAGCTACAGTCTTGAAATAAATCCATTTTCCAGCACTAAACAAATAAACAAAAAACAACTCTAAATTCCTTTTTGATTGCAATGGGCGTCAAACTGCATGACAAACATTTGTTTTCCATTTGTTTCCTTTAAAAACATTTGTTCTCTGTGGATTCTGACAAACAGGAAACCTCAACAGAAACATGTCGACATCTGTGCGCCGGATAATTATATCTCCTCCTGTGGAGCCTCATCTGACCTGATGTTTTCATCTCTGTTTGTTCGGAAACACAATGTTCTCGTCTCTGCAGTGTCTGCTGGAAGGGCAGGTGGGTGTTAACTGCAAAACTAAGCAGCACTGGTGACAAAAAGAAGTCTACGAACCAGTCTACTAACAACAGGACTCAGCTCCGGTATCTTTCATACTGTTGCATCCTCATTTTGTTCTGGATCAGTCTATCTTGTCCTTTATTCTCTTTTTATAACATGTTAATTATTTGTCATTGTTTTTAACACCGTCCTTCACAAAAATGGCAAACTGTGTATTTTCCCTGGTAGGATGAACAATGTTTCAAGATCAGTTTTCATTTATGTAGCACACTTGAAGGCCAAAATGTTTTATAGTACCAAAATCAATCAATCAATCAATACATACATACATGCAAATAGAAAAACACACACACACACGTACATGTGCATACACACACATATGCATACACAACACTACAGAACAAGATTATATTAAATGAACCACTACATTAGAATAAAACTAGAGCAAGGTTCCTGTAGATCTGAAGGCCAAGGAGAATAGATGAGCAACATGTAGGAAGTGAAGTCTTATTCTTCTAAAGTGTAACGACCCTTTACTCTCAAGTTATAGTGGAGCCAGACCATTTAAAATCTTAAAAACAATCAATAAGACTTTAAGATCAGATCAGAAGCCAGTGAAGGGAGGCTAGTAGAGGCCTTGTTTGATTGATTAGAGACACTAACAAAACACTAACTGATCACTTTAACAGAACGATAGACACCGTGAAGGGAAAACTGCGATGAGTTGTTTCCAGGTTCATGATGAGTTTCTCATAACAGAAGCTTCCAGTTTCACCTGAAAATCATCTTTACCATCAGATAAACGTCTGAATCGGTTTCTCCGAGCAAACACACACACACACACACACACACACACACACGCACACACACACACACACACGTCACTACAGTTATGAGCTGTTTGCATATCTATGTGAGAGCAGAAATAACAAAGACCAGAACTGTAAACTGTTTCTGTAAATTGCAAGAGAACATCAGCTCACTGGGTGTCACATTTACTAATGTATTCTGTTTTTGTGTGATTGTCTCTGTTCTTGTCTTAAACTGAATAAATCTCAAACACAGCAGGAACTATCCACTCCATTACCATAATAGATAAAAAAAGAAAAGAAAACATCTTTAGCCATCCCTCAATAGTGAAATTTTGATGAATGTAGACAGATAAATAAAAGTATAATGGCCTAAAGCCGTTGAAATGAAGTGATGTGGAGTGTAACTGTCAGGACAGAGTGAACAGACGTGATGAGGATCTGCCCACACGATGAGCGACCTCGTGTGGTGGAACGTGAGAACAAGCAGGACCCAATCAGAGTCGAAGCATCCGGAGCTCTTATCAAAATATCTTTATTATCAAATAATTACATTAAAAAATAAACAATACGAGGAGAAAATACAACCCTTTATCAGTGAAATGCCAAAATGCCGATTAGAAAAAGAGCAAAGAGGTCAATAATTCACTAATTCAATAGTGTCCTTAAGAGTAAAAAAAAAAAAAAAAAAATCATCACGATTCTCTAGAAAACAGAGAACATGTGCGGAGGGTCCAGAGAGGAAATAACTTATTATCAAAGATGTGGTGAAGAAAGAAGAAGACGACGTAAAAAGTTGAACTTTGATTCATCGCATGAATGTGATGCATCGTTGGAGGATTTCTAACCCGAGCGGCTTCACTGGTTATTGTGAATCTGATGCTGCTAACGAGCTTCAAGTCAGGAGCTTTAATGCCTGTTTGGATCATCCGACAGGTAAACACACAGGCTCAGCGGTGATAAACATAACTCAGCAAAGATGGACCGAGGTTCAACACTCCATTAAAACGCTCTGTCAGCATTCCCAGCTTCCACACTGTTGAGAATCAGGGTTATGTGTCTATTTCATTTCCGTATTCAGTGTACGAACAGACGACCTTTGACCTCCATCCCGTCTACAAACTCCTGCTCGTAGATCCTTTCTTTTCGAGTCATTTTGGTGATTGCAAAAAGAGTTGGAAGTGTTTTGGAAATTCCTCCAAAATGACATTCCCTCCCTCCAAATTCCTCCTCCTCCTCCTCCTCCTCCTCCTCCTCCTCCTCCTCCCACCCTGTCCTCCCAGAGTTCAGAGCTTTCAGAGCCCGTACACGCTGCTCATCCGAGCCGGCGGAACCTGTTGTTGTTGTTGTTGTTGCTCCGGAGCGAGTGGCGGGCGCAGCTGGCGCAGCAGAAGCTGGAGTAGTACGAGTTGGAGCAGAGCCGGGCGTAGACGATCAGCTCGCAGTTGGCGAGCTCGGGCTGGTCCGCGCATTCTGGCGGCAGGTCGACGCCTGCTGAGAGACACATCCCAAATGAGCCTCATAAAATGTGTCCAGAACATCACGGTCTGTTCCATAAAATCATCTCATTACATGAATCAAGGTTTATGACATCTGATGCTCCCTTAGTTCGCCTGCAGGACACAGTTTTGTCTGATGTGATGCTGTCTGAAAAAGTTTTGTTTTTTGGTTAGAAATTCACCTAAATCTGAGACCTTTTTTTAGCATAATTTAGGACTATAATTTGTATATTATTTGCAGTATTTGCATTTTGTTTACATTTTTCTACCCATTGTCTCTTCATGCTACCCACTAAGTTATCTATTGTGGGAAAATAAATATAATAATAATTAATAATTAAATAACTAAATACAAATAATTTTACATCTGATTTTTGTTTTTTTTCAATCTTCTATATACAAAATAAGTAAAAATATAATTTCATTCATTTCATCAATTAACTGTTAAAAAATAATTAAAAATATAATCTTGTTAATTTCATCAACTAATAATGTAAAAAGAAAGGAATTTCAAGTATTTTGTTATTATTACTATTATTATTTTTTTAATTATTATTATTATTACATGTACGTGTGTTAGAGTATAGACATCACTTTCAACAGTTAGGGGTACAACAGTAACCAGAACCAGAAAATTTACTTAAAAAAATAAACTTCTATGTGCGAATATTACAGTATTTCTTCATTTTTCACTCTGTGTTCACTAATATGTTCTTACGTTTCCTGACAAACTCTGAGAATAATTACTGGATGTGTACTGGATAATTACTGGATATGTACTGGATAATTACTGGATGTCTGGATGTGACAGTGAGCGCAGGAGGACCCGGGCATGGGCCGGGCCATCTCTCCTCACCTTGCTGCGTGTCTTTGGTGACTCTGATCTCGGCCGTGGCGCTCACAGAGTAGATGCCGGTGTAGGCGTTGCAGGTGTACGTGCCCTCGTCTGAAGGCTTCACGCTGTTCAGGATCAAGCTGCCGTCGGACGACGTCAAGATGTTACGGCCGTCCGGACGCACCGGGACGCCGTTCCTGAGGAGAGAGAGAGACGGAGAGTATCTGTGAGCTCTGTGTGCAAATGCTCAGCTCAACTTAAGAAACACATATTCACCATTAAGGAGCTTTCTTTTTTCTTGAATTTGAGGAGCATTATAACATAGTGGAAAACATCTCTTTAAGGATTTTTCTGCATAACAGATTTCTCTTAACTCCAAAATTGTTGCTTGTCGAATTTTTTGTAAATTCTGAACTCTGACTCTGGCATTTCTGTACTTCTGTGTATGAACCTCAAACAGTGCTCAACTGTCTGTTCAGTTGTGCACAGACTAAAATAAATACATTTTCCATAAGAAAACAACATAACATTCACCCAAACGTCTTCATTAGGAGCCTTTAAAGTTAAAATGTGCTATTTGTGGCATGGCTACAGTAGCATTATATGTTTATATATATGTATTTTTATGTATGTAATGAGGTCCCCACCTGGACCAGCCGATGCTGACGTTGTCTCCAGACACCACACAGGGGAGCACAGCTGTGCTGCCTTCAGACACCTGGATGTTGTTGGGAGCTGTGGTGATCTTCAGATCCGCTGGAGGAACAAAAACAGAACGGGCAGGAGGTTGATCGATCAATAAGCAATCGATCAGACTTTATTTATTTCATACTTTGATGCAAGTTGTGGGTGTTTTACATATCAAAAGCTGCTGTCCTTCAGCTACAACCATGTGAAATGCTGCAGTAAGTAGTCCACTTTATTTCACAAAAGTCTCAAGTTTACATGTTAACAGCACAGTTTATGTTAATATGTTGTATGATTATGTGTTAAGTCTTATGGTTTATTTTCTACCTTTTAATTTTTGAGTGATTATCAAACTGAGAACTGTGCCTGTAATTTTGTCGTACAGCAATAAAGATAACAATAAAGAGATTCTGATTCTGAGAGAGCGAAGGCTTAAAAGGATAAAAGGAAGGACCACTGAAAACCAAACAAATGCAAGGAACTGAAAATATGTAAGTAAAAACAAACTGCTTTGTCATAAAAAGATTACTGTGTACAAAGCAATACAATAAATATACAATAAACAATATACAATAAATTGACTAAAAGACAAAGAACATAGTAAAAGTCAAAAAAGCTAAACTAAAGCCCATTTAAATTCACAATTACTTATATAACAGATGCATATAAAGACTCCAGTGGAGTTAAACCTCCATCACTGACTTTTCTGTTCAGAGACAGTGACCTCTTCTGGTGATTTAGAGACATGACAGCACCTGTAGCCCACACTGATCACACAGCAGCTCTAACATTCACTGTTATAGCTGTCTCCTGTCTTCACTCACCCTGGACCCTCAGCTGCAGCTGTCTCTGCTCCAGCTGCTGCTGCGTGGAGGCCGTGCACGTGAACACGCCGGAGTCTGAGGACTTCAGAGAGCCGACGGTCAGCGAGCCGTCCGAGTGCTGCGAGTACCTGCAGGGCAGCAGAGGACAGCATCCAGCAGTCAGTGCCCATGAAATCGCTCCACAATGAACACAAGTGAAGGATGTCTCAGTGTTTTACGATAAGGTTGTGATAAGCACAGTTTATTTTCATGGCTGATCACAGTCGTGTTTCAATAAAAGCCTATGGAAAAACGCACCTGAAGTCACCAAATTTGGAAATAGATGGTTTTGTGATAGTAACTAAGGGAAGTAAAGTATAATGTTTGACTGTACAGCTGTACATTAAAATAGAAGATATGATATGGGGAATGATTTCCGATCATTCTGAGCAGTTGCAACAGGGTGGAGGGATGAAACAGTTTCCTGTGACGTTCCTCTACACTGTGATAACTCCTTCACAGAGTGTGAGACCTTTACCTGGGGTCACTGAGGAGCTGTCCGTCTTTGGTCCACTGGATGTTGACGGACTGAAGAGCCGAGGGAGGGACGATCCTGCAGGGAAGTCTGGCTGTTTGTCCCGATCGCATTTCCAGCAAAGTGGAGCCCGAGCGCTCGATGCTGAAACTGGATGAGTGGAAACGAGAGCTGGTCCATCATTCACAGGAATCAGGGATCAAGAATCATGAGGTGACAACATTTAAGTGCTATTTATGCCCAGACAGACAATCCACACCTAGAGGAACTGCATACAACTACCTGAGGAGCAGCTACATTCAACATATTCTCTACTCAGTCTCTTTCTTATTGTATTGTATCGTATTTAAATGTTTGACATCATATCGAATCGCATCATATCACATCATATCTCATCTTAATACAATTTGCTCCTCTGCTGTGTTTCAGGAAAGACAGATGAAAGTATGCAGACCATCAAATATCACAAATGTATGTCCAGAGTTAAAGAGACTGTTCTCACCGGGGCAGAGGTCCGTCTCTGGGCAGCATGGTGGGCATCACATGAGGCGACGCCTCTGTTGAACAACCACATGATTGATCACACCCTGCTCCCCATGATGTCATGTAAACAAATCACAATTTAAGACAGGCTGACTTCTCGAGGTTGCCCCGATATAACCTACAACCATGACATCACCAGTGACATCATCACTGCCGCCCTCGGCCGTCTGGATTTATGTGAGATGGGCTAATTGGGGTCAAAGTCGGTCAGGGTCCTGTTTTGACCGAATCTGGCCCCAATTAGTCGGGTGAAGGCATTTCACAAAGGCCTCGGACAAATGCTCGGATCGTGAAACATATACAATGTGGAGTGAGACAATCCACACTCTGTTTATGTGCATGTTCAGAACCTCTGCTTCTCTCAATTAAAAGGAACAGGGGAAAAATATTATTGTTTGGATTGTGAAACTGAGAAAAATTAAATGTGCATAATGTTGATGTTTAACACATAACCAGTAGCTGCTGTGTGTTCGTTAGTGTTAGTCAGTAGATGATAAAACCATCAAAATATTTCAGTTAATCCTTTTTCTGCTGTTCATGGCTTTTGATCCAACAGATATTTCAATAGTAACTACATTAAGTTGACCTCATAAAGACACTAAAGGAGAAGTATCAAAGATCAAGTAGAAGATTTCTCAGTGATTGATCCAAATTAGAAATAAAAACCAATTGTTTCCAGTTTGAATCAACAAAAGAAAAACAACTTTTTTCTGAATGTTTTGTTACCATAACATATAACCTATATATAATGTAAGAGTAGAAATATATAAAAACAAAAGGGGTAGTAGTGCAATATTGTGTAATGTTAGCCATCAATTTGGGTAAAATTATAACTGTAAATTGTCAGTAAATGAAAACTATAATTTGCAGAAATTGATGTAAATACATGAGTGCTGGAGCCTCAAAGATGATTGATTGAGTCTCCAATTAGCTGGAAAAAAAACATATTTTGGGGTGGAAGTAACTAAGAAAACATAACAACTTTACACAGAAAGGACTGTCTGATGTGCCTGACAACCCCAGGTCCCGGATTTGTTGTGATCACTTTGATAATGCTGCTGCGTTACCTGTGACCGACAGGTAAATGTAGCGGTGGTCTCGCTCCTGTTCACGAGTCGCCACGCACAGGAACCAGCCGGAGTCGGCCTTGGTGAGCGGCCCCACCAGCAGGGAACCGTTGGGCTGCTGGTGTTGTCTGGAGAAAAACACACAAAGAGGAAGTGAAGATTAACACACAGGATATGAGGTGTTACACCAACCAGAATCAGATTAACTTTATTTATCCTGCAGCTAGAATGAATGAATGGACTAGACAGACACACTTCCACATACTCTTATACAGAAGGGAATATTGGTAAAGATATAATATAAAGAGTTTGTAAAGTTTGTAAAGATACAACATATATATATCTAACAATAGTACCATAGATTAGCGATGAGACAGGTTAGATAAGAATGCTCATAATAACAGACAGAAAGACTCAAGATGACCAAAATGGTATGGGACATTACAAAGAGACAATGAATCAAACCAAGTCAGCAAAGTTTCTATCTAATGCACATGATATCAGGTTGTTCGCTCTGACCTGTGGGTGGACAGAGGGATGCCGTCTCGTCTCCACTCCACGGTGACGGTGGAGGAGGCGGGGGGCGGGCTGACTCTGCAGGGCAGCACCACCGTCTGGCCGGACAGCGCCTCCACCATGGCCGGGTCGCTCTTATCGATGGTCACTCCTCCCAGGGTCAGACTGAGGACATGAGAGGGGGGGATACGAGGACAGGAGGAAAGGAAGGATGGAAAGGGAAAAGTTGGGAAACAAATAGGAGGAGAAAATCGTAGGGAGGAAAATAGAAGAAAAAAGAAAGGAAGGAAGAAAGACAGAAAGATAGTCACTTTATGCTCTACTCTTGGTACTTTCCTAAGAGGTCACCAAAGCAAGCATAAAGATCGCCCACAACCTTACGGCTTCAGGATTTCAGAGACAGCTCAGAGAAAGGAAAGACACAGAGACTCCAGCTTTGTGGCACGAGGGGCCCATGCAGCACAAAAAAGTGACATGACAGACACTGAAAACTTACCCCACAGACAAAACGAATCAACAAACGGACAGTCAAAGTGAACAAAAAGGTGATGGTGAAATACCCGGAAAGTACGTTCCCACTAACAGAGACGAACAGCTGCGAGGAGGCGAGGAGGGACGTGGGTTTAGTGACTACACACATAAGACGGGTGAAGCATCAGAGCAGAACCTTTATTAGTTTGATCTAATGACATCGAGGTGACAACACAAAGCCCAGAGCTGCTGCTGGTGATGGTGGTGGTGGTGGTGGTGGTGAGAGGTGTAGCAGGCACAGAGAAGCACAGGACGACTACCGTTAACCAACACTGAGGACAGACTAACAGGCATGGTGGAAAAGTCCCAAGAAGAGCCAAAGTCCATGTGAAGGGTCTCAGATGATTTTTTTGTAAAAGAAAAGAAGAAACTGCGAGTTCCTGCTGGTGTGTTTTACAAAGCAAGAGGTTAGGATATAACATGAGCGTCACCATCGAGGTGAGTCTAGAAGAAGACTACTCTGCCGCTGCACATGTAATGAAAAGCAGTAAGAGCTGTTTGATGTGACATCTCTGAGGAGGAACTTCACACCGATCCAGGTCTGTCTGACCTTTGACCTCAGCCAGATGTGAAGTTCCTCCTCTAGTCTGCTGCTTTCAGAGACAGAACAATCTAGGGCTGCAACAAATATTAGTTTTGCTGATGATTGTGACCAGTAAAAATTGTTCCAACACCTGTTTCACAAAAGCCAAGATAAGGTCTTTGAATGCAACAAAGTCCAATTTTCAATTTTCTCTCATAGAAACTTAAGAAACCAAAAAATATTCACATTTAAGAAGCTGAAATATGAAAGTTTTGACTTACTTTCTTAAAATGCTTAAAGCCACTAATTTCATTAGTCGATCAATCGATTTGTTGCTGCAGCTCTAGAGCGACTGTTCTCACAGTTGGTGCTTGTGCACTGCAAAAAGGGGTGTCTAAACCAAGATAAAAACAATAAATCTGTAGGAAAAAGGTAATCAAAACAAGTGAAACTGTCTTGTTGCATGGACAAATTATTTCCTCTGACAAGACTTCTTTGCTTGGTTTAAGATTATAGTGTAAAGTTAAACACTTAACATAGGAAATCTACTCTTAAAACAAGATAAATAAACACTTCTAAATCTAAAGTTGTTTTTTTTTCTTGATAAGAACCATTTCATAATTGCATCCAGATGCTTCTTTAGTATTTAGGAAGTTTTACAAATCGCTTCATATTCTGACCATTTTGGTTCTGGTTGACAAAAACCAACAAATTGTGAATATCTGTGTAAACAAAAACGACAATAACAACTTATGACATCAGCTTCATCATCATATTTTGCGGGCGGTGTTTCTCCTCCAGCTCTCTCTCTCTCTCTACTCTTGGCCCTTCTACTTTTCTCGTAGCTTCCTGCAGCAGGGAGCAGGTGTGGGGGGGGCCTGGGTCGGAGGAGCAGAGCAGAGCGTTCTCCCTCCCGGGCTCCGGGCTCTTACCTCGCTGCGGGGCCGCTGAGCTGGGCGGCGGTGGCGGGCAGGGGCCGGCGGACGTGCAGGTGGAGTCTGCCCCTGTGGGCGTGCGTGGCGGCGCTCGAGGCGTGTCTGCCGGAGCCGCCGGTCGAGCCGCCGGCCGTGAACACCCTGCCCATGTTGCGCGTCGACCCGGTGCTGCCTCCGGAGGCGGGAGGGGTGCGCGTCCTGGATCCCGGTCTGGAGGCGGAGCCTGTGCCCGAGCCCGAGGACGTCGTAGTTCCCCTTCCCGTTCCTCCGGTCGCCGGTTCGGGCAGCTGCTGGCCAGGGGAGGGACCCGTGCACGCCCTCTGGCACTCCACCCGGGTCATGAAGTTGTTGCTGTTGCCGTGGCAACCGCCGTACCAGAAGTGCACGCACTTGGAGGAGAGGACGTCGTAGTGGTAGCGAGACACCCAGCTGCTGCAGGAGCCGGCGGCACGGGGCAGCGAGCAGATGGAGCGCTCGACTGCAACGGAGGAGATGAGAGGAGGAGGAGGAGGAGGAGGAGGTGGAGGAGAAGGAGGAGATGTTAGGAACAAACTGAAGATGGGAAATGATTCATTTTTCTTAATGCCCTCCTCAACTGAAGGATCCACTATTTATGATGGTGTATTGTACCTTCTATTTTATGAATAGAAACTTTACTTTCTACTACTGTACTTTCTTGTTCCTTTTGTATACAAACATTTCACCAGCAGTTTGCAAGAATAACTCTTTGACATTCATTCTATGTTTTAAGAGCAGTACAAAGATTAAATTCAATTTGAGGCCACTATGATCAAGAGAGAGAGATTCAAACACTGATGTTGTTCTTGAGTTTCTTCATATATTTATGTCCTTCCTGATTTAAAGTTGGATATGTGATCACAATCTCTGTTTCCTGGTGACCTGCGTCAAAGACTTTATATCCACAACAACCTAAATATGGCGATATCTGCTTTAATAGTGTTGATCAAACAGACTGACTGGATTATGATCGGATGCTGTTCTAGCCTGTCTAACCACAAACCTGCCCGACAACCTGCTTAGCTCCAAAACAAAAAAAGCCAAAATCTCATCATGTTGCACCAGACATCTTAAGACAGCAGTGACCGAGTGTGATTCTGAGAGTGCATTACAGCCTGGTCCAGCCCGTCGCTCTCTTACTGTTGTTGGGTGGGTTGGGGCAGCTCTCTCCATTGGGTCCTCCTGCGGGCGTGGTGCGGTCGTAGCAGCACCCATAGGTGGTGGTGCGGCACTGAACTGCGTTCTCACTGGGGAGAGTTGTTGCAACCTGAGAACACATACCACAGCTGTTTTATTGTTTCCTTTTTTTAAAAACAGAAAAACAATACCTCACACAGACAAACAACTTATTTCCTAGTCAGTGTGGCCGATAAGTATGAATGTGTTTGCTTACAGTGGGTGCGACGGCGACATACTCGGCGCAGCCCTCCTTGTTGGGGCCCTGAGCGGTTGTGACTCCGTCTAAGCAGCAGCCGTAGCTGAGGACAGCCAGGGAGCAGATACAAACAATAAAAACAAAGTTTGTCCCAAATATAACATTTCTAGGAAACCTTAAGCTTCACTGTGGTGCCTCAGTGGTTGAGATGGTAGTTGTGTGTGAGACCAAACAGTCCCTGGTTAGTGGTCACACACTCATAAAAGTGACACCCAGACAAAAGGCTAAAAAGAGGGCTCAGAATAAGCAGCATGAGCCGCAGAGTAATGACAGGCTGGAGGCGGATACCTGGTCTGAGCGCAGGAGGGCTGGACGGAGGGCGGGACGGAGGACCGAGGGCAGCCCAGACCCTGGGGGCCTCCGGCCGACGTGCGTCCGTCCGGGCAGCAGCCGTAGTAGGACTGGCTGCAGTGGAGGGCGGGGGCGGAGCCGTAAGGGTCCAGGACTGTGTTCGGCTCCGTCTCGGGCCTGAGAGCTGAGGACCAAAACCAAGCAAAGAGGAGGATTCATGTGTGAAGCCTGGAACTGGTAGTTTAGGATGTTTTGAGAAGAGAAGCTGACCCAAAACAGTAGATTATTACTATTATTATTGTTGTTACATACTTACTTATTCATGTCAAAGATTGTTTTTGTGCATATATATGTATAAAATATATAAGATCAACTAGAAAGAAAATAAATATAACAAAATAATGCATGCAACTGAAGATTCTGTGCATTGTGAATATGTTCCTTTTTGTGCTTTTGGCTGCTGAGCTCTGAGTTAGAAGTCTTATATTATCTTAGAACTTTAATTTTCTCATTGTGGGACAAATTAAGGCACATTATTCTATTCTTTTATTCTTATTTTCCTGTTTTAGCTCTTAAATGTACAGTACAGTCTGAACAATTGCCTTTAAGTCAATCTGTCTCTCTGTGAGAAGATGTAAAGTAAATGGCAAGGAACTGCATACAAACAACCAAAGTGTAATGCAAAGCAGGGAGCAGCGAGAAATGAACTGGGACAAATACTTCCTCTGATTAGAGGACATGAACACGCACAAGACCTGGAACTTGAAATTCCTGAGCACTGGGACAGTGCTGCAGAATGCCAGGACATGCCAAAAACACCACAGCCAGCACTTTCACACTTCACTGCTTTGAAGATATTTTAATCAGGCTGACAGTGTCCATGGACCCTTGAAAACATGTCAATCAGGCCCGGATAATTAGTGCTGGGACAGGGAACAGGCTGGGTGGGGAAGAGGAGGGACGGGGAGGGGGTGACGGCGCTGATGTGACAGGAGTTATATCAGCAGGGTGGAGGGGGAGGAGGGGGACTGCAGGGTAGCAATTATTCGGGTGCCATCACGCCCACAGTTTCATTTTCTTTCATTCAAACAATGGAGAATGTTTTAGCTGATAGTCCTTTATTCCCATTAAGATTGCTTGGTGGTTTCATAGCATTTAATATAGAGTTTTGCTGAGAAGATAAGTGCTGATGTCTTAAGTTGCATTACATTTTTAGCCAAAGTTTCAAGTTCAGTATTTTGAATACAATGCATGCACAATACATGCACTTGAGACTGCAGGAAACACCAGAAATGCTGCAGTACACACTCCAGGCCAGTGAGCTGTTGCTGTGATATAGTGATAACACCATAAAATGTTCATGTGTTGAGACAATGGACTGTGAATCTTAGTGAGCATGCCTGTTCTCAAAATGTTAAATTTTCCTTATCTACATAGAGATGACAACATTTTCAAATCACTTAGGCCCCCTTCAAAAATAAGACACCTCCTCCCTCTCCATTCAGCAGAACAGCTGGTCCATGCCTTTGTTACCTCCAGGCTGGACTACTGCAACTCTCTACTGGCTGGAAGCTCCAATAGGTCGCTGAGAACTCTGCAGCTCATTCAGAACGCGGCAGCTCGTGTCCTGACTAAAACTAGAAAGAGAGATCACATCTCTCCTGTTCTGGCCTCATTACACTGGCTTCCTGTACCTTTCAGGATCCAGTTCAAAATCCTCCTCCTTGTCTATAAAGGTCTTCATGGTCTGGCACCCTCTTACATCTCAGACCTGATAAAACCCTATTGCCCCACTAGGAGACTTCGTTCTCTGAATGCAGGCCTACTTGTGGTTCCAAGAGTCTCTAAGTCTAGATGGGGAGCCAGAGCCTTCAGCTACCAAGGCCCTCTGTTATGGAACCATCTACCAGTCTCAGTCCGGGAGGCAGACACCCTCTCTACCTTTAAGAGTAGGTTAAAAACCCTCCTTTTTGACAGAGCCTACAGATAAATCCAAGATAAGCTGCTATAGGTTGAGTCTGCTGGGGGTCCCCGGCACATTGAGCTCTATCTTCTCTGCCTTCTCTGTGGGTGTGAATCAGGTTCACGTTCCCTCTAGCTTCTCTCTTTCCTCTTGGCCTCTCCCCGTCTGTTTTCCATCTCCTCCTCTTCCTCCCTCTCCTGCCCCTCTCCTTTATCTTTCAATTTATTTTTATTTTTATTTTTATTTTCATTTTATTTTTATTTTCATTTTCATTTTTATTTTTTGTTTATATATATATATATATATATATATATATATATATATATATATATATATATATATATATTTCTTTTTTTTTATTAATTAATTAATTTATTTATTTATTCTTATTTTAATTTTATTAATATTTCATTTTTTAATTCTTAATTTTCTGTTTATTCTTATTTTACTTTTTCATTTTTCATTTTATTTTTATTATTTTTATTTTCCCTCCCGACTTCCATCAACACTGAGCTGGATCCAGGACCACCTCTACCCGGCTCATCTCACTGCGGTTCCTCCTGCCTGCTGCTACTATGGACTGATTCAATTCAATTCATTGATTTATATCCTGAACTGTTAGCCATCAATAATGTTTTGTTTGTGCCCACCTGTCCGTCCTGGGTGAGGATCCCCTCCTCTGTCTCTCACCCTGAGGTTTCTCCCCTTTTTTCCCTCTCAGGGTTTTTCTTGGGAGTTGTTCCTCAGCCTTTGCGAGGGTCTAAGGACAGGGTTTTTTTTTTTCACTATGTACACATTGTTGCTCTGCTTGTAAAGTGCTCTGAGATAACAGCTGTTATGATATGGCACTTAAAACAAATAAAAGTTGAAGTTGAAAAAAAAAAAAAGTTAAAAGTGACAGCTCATTTTATGGGAAAAGTGATGACACAAACTTTAAGTCTCACCTATTTCACGGTCAGGCACGTGGGGCTGGAAAGCAGTGTGTGTGTTGTCATGTCCTCGAGGATCCTGAACGCTGGGAACAACTGCAACAAAGAGCAGGCAGGAGACAAAACAAGAGATCGAGTGCGTGAGGCAGAGTTATGAGACGGTGGTGGGCTACATCCTTTTAACGAGACTCCCTGTTTACACAGTTGCTAATGCTGAGAAGTTCTGATTGATCATTTCTACAGAAAACTTGAATTTCTATATGTATATCAGCAGGTGGTTTTAGGCAGGTGAACTTATGTGGGCGTGGGATGTAGAACAAGAGAAGAATACATATTTTACAATGTGCAGTGCACACTGCAGTGGTATGAGGAGCGTCTGTGTGTGTGTTTATGTGTGTATGTGTGCTCACCCTGTGGGCTGTAGCAGCGCTGGGTGTTGCAGCGCTCCACAGTGGAGGGTTTGGGATGTGCGCTGCACTGGTCCACAGGGTACAGGTTCCGCGCCGAGTCTGAGCAGATCACCTGCCGGTCCCGAGAGCCGGAGCCACAGCTCCTGGAGCACTAGAGGAACATCAAGGAGACGGAGTGAAACCAGAACATAATGCCTGTTCACATGTGCACCCTCCCCTCCCAACCCTGAATCATCACCGCATCATTACTCAGTCCTCATGGGTCGGACCACACCCAACTTAAAGTCCCTCATTTCGACTGCTATTGTTTCTTGGGTTACATAACAGTGCAAAAACTCACACCCACAGACATTTATCTACGCCTGCAGCCCCACATTATACACGGTCGACCCGTGTTCAGTGTTTTTATAGATAGGAGATATATGTGCAAAACACGTCAGTGTGCAAGTCTTCTTTGGCTTTTGTTTAGTAACAACAGTCTATACCAACCATAAAAATTGTGCAGCAGATCCAAAAACGTTGTCTTTATGTGTGATGGAAACCCATCAAACTTTCTGCGTGATGGGTTGGGAAAGTTTCTTGTGAGATGTCAACATCTTTCCTCCCAGTCCTTTCTCTGATTCTGTCTCCATCATATAAAGCTGGATGTGTACAGGCTCCATAGCTGTATCAAAGTTCTAGTTACAGTACCACTTAGTTTGAGCACAAGTTGCTAAGCTACGTTGTTTGGCAAGGAAAGTAAAGTCATCAAAGTGAGTTACAGTAAACCCTACTGTACATGTGGATGCCAGATAAGCATGGAAGGGTGCCAGATCTGTGCAGAAACAGACTGTAATACTGCACCACACCTAAACACCACACCCAAAAAAGCGTCTGAGGCATGTCTACTTAGAATAATGATACTCGATTGAACCATTCTAGGTCCCATCAACACTGAATATAAGCATGATTAGATACTGAATAAATCCGCCAGGTTCCCTAATTCTTCACCTGCATTCAGTTGTGTGTTCCACTGCATCAGATGCCATTTAAAGCAATAAATTGGCTCCCAGAGCCGGTGTGGGTTAAAGTGGTCAAGTACGATTGAAGCTGGGCTGCGGCCACTGCCGTGGCTGCTAACCACTAAAAACAAAGTGCGAGGCCAAGAAACGATGACATAATCCTTGACAATCGGCCCTTATGGCTGCACACAAGCGTCCCTGTATTCTCTGTGTTTGTGCCGTTCTCACCAGTCCCCACTCGCCGACGTGCCAGCTGATCTGTCTCAGGCACGCCGCCATCTCGCAGGGTCTGACAGCGAGCGGGCGGGGCAGAGCGCTGCAGGACGTTTCCTCCAGCCTCGTTCCTCCTGAACCCACACAGGTGATGTCCCTGGTCTGCTCACCTGTGCCGCAGGTCACCGAGCACTGGAAGCAACCACAGAGAGAGGGTGAGACACACAGAATGTGGTGGTGCTGAGGGTACTCTCCTGTAAGAAACATTACCTAAATGGAGAAAAAGTGTGTTTTTGAAACTTGAAACCACTGTTTATCGACACATAAAGGCAGAGCTGGAAAGTGTCAGTGTAAATCAAGGTGTGTGAATATGTTCACACTTTCTGTCTAATCTTGTGATTCAGGCTAGTGGGACTTTGTGGGACACTTTCATAGAACCCAAATACGAAATATTTGTTTATTTTTCAGTACAGTTATATACAAGAATCAAGCTATGGTCCTATAAAGTGATGAAACGTTCCCTCACCGCACTCCATCTGCTGGCACGGTACTCTGCGCACTTCTGCATGTTGCAGGTCTGCAGAGTGGGCGGAGCCTCGGCGTAGGCGGCACAGACGGCATCCTCCACCACACGGGGTCCTCCGACGTCGTGGGAGACGCACTCTACGGTGCGGATCTGGGAGCCTCCGCCGCAGGTGACAGAGCAGGTGTTCCACTCACCAGTTCTCCAGCTGAGGAAACCCACCATCAGGGAGGAGGAGGAGGAGGAGGCGGAGGAGGAGGAGGAGAGGGAAGCAGACATAAGATGATGTTGTGAAGCAATAGAGAGAAAATGAGGAGCTTCATTCCAAAATTCTGTATTGTAGGGCAACAATATAATTGGATTTGTTTATGACTTATTCATCTTATTTATGCAAAATGTGAAACTTGTGAAAAATATTATATAACCAAGATTGAGAGAATACTGGCTTTCTTTGACCAACAGTCTAAAACTTTGACATAAGAATTTCCAGGGTTAAGGATTTAATGAAACTGTAGATTGTGATATCAGAATTGTGTTGTGGTTTCGGAATGAAACTCTTCAAATGAAACGTGTGTAAAGAAAAAGGACGGATCTTTATCACAAAAAAGCAGTTTACTTGAAAAAACAAACTCTACTGACTACTCTAGACACGATTATGTTAAAACAAACAACACTAATCTGGAGCTCAAAAACAGCTGCAGATAAAAGATTTCTGGTTAGTTTGATGAACAGATAACTACAAGCGGAGAGAAAAGCGGCTCTAAAAATACAAAACTATAAACAGCAAGCTCGCGTTTTATCTCCTGAATCTCTACCCCCAGCACACTTGAGCACACATTCAGAACAGACAGCTTTCAATTGAGGGATAATTAGGGTGCAGTTAGCGTCACCCGAGCCTCATAAACATCTCAGGTTTCTGAGCAGCAGCATCAAAGAAAAGCAGCAGGAAATACCAGAGGGGCACTGACTGAAGCCCCGGCTCTTAACTAGCACAGCTCTGCTTCTGCTGCTGCTGCATGAAGACCTTTGACCTGCAAACACCTCACAACAACACAGCAGCTACAAGCTACAAGACGACACAGCGACACAGAGCTTCGCAGTCAGCTGAAGCTCCCGGGCAGCGGCCCAGCTCAGGGATCGGGGCTTAAAGACGAGGACGTGGGTCTTTGAAGGGAAATCTGCGATCAAATCGTTACGAGGTTCGAGGGTTAAGTGTGACCCAACCCCCCAAACCCCCCCCAAAAAAACTGGCAGAGGATCGTTATCAGGGGTGAAATGAGATCTCTGAGCTGGACAGTTGCCGCACGCCTTCATTCTCACCCTGGCACAGAGGAAGAGGCTTTGTGCTAAACACAGACGGCTAAAGTCAAACACGTCTGAGGGGGAGAGTCTGAGACGAAACATTTCACGACTGTTTTGGCTGTTTCAGGACAGGATGAAAAACATCGGTTAAAGCCAGGGACACACAGCAAGACTTTCTCAGTCGTTGGCTGATTTAGAAAAGTTCACACACTGACCAAATGTTTTTTTAAATGATGACCGTGGATGATAAATTTAACTCAAATTACACGATTTGTCAAACAAACCAATTAAACACATCATCAAACTCTGGCATTGAGTCTCACAAGAGCAAAAGTTTAAGGATAAATAACATGGATGACAAACAGCTGCTGTTGCACAGCTCCTCCTCTAAAATGACACGTTAGGATATTACGACTTCATTCTTGTAAATGCATGACTTCACTTTTATAATATTATCGCCTTATTCTTGTTATACTATGACTTTTTTTCTCATAAAAGTGTAAATCTGAAAAAAAATGTTCTCAATGTGGCCCTAATACTCCATTGTACAATATAAATAAAGGTCAGAAAATTCTGATTATCTGCTCTGAGAAGCTATATATTTGTTTCACGATGCTGATGCTAACTAAAAATCTTTAAAAAAAAGTCTGGAAAAACTTGCAGTGTGTCCCCAGCTTTAGAGAATCGATTTTGCACGCTCAGGAAATCCTTGATCAGCTGTGATTAACATCTCCCCTTGTGTTTGCTGTTACATAGAACTTCTCTACAAGCCAGATCCTGGGTTACCTGAATACATAGGCTCTGGCACTTTGTGAAGGACTCCACAACTGTGGTGCATACAGGTACGCCATCCTTTCAGACAGTCATGACACACCAACAATGGTAAAAAAAAAAGCTGCTCTGAAAGTCATTTGTTTGTGCACAAATAGAACAGGAACAAAGCTTGAATGTGTGAGTAAACGGCACCTTGTGAGGTGTGAGACGTACCTGCGGGTCTGGGGGCAGGGGTGGGGGTTGCAGGTACGGTTGGTCTGTGGCCTCGGCAGAGACGCGCACAGGTAGTCGGGATAGGCCTCGTTATCGATGGTGCAGAAGACCAGACGGGACTGGTAGCCTGAGCCAGAGAACAAGCACAATCGACTTAAATATACGTTTTAAGAACAAGATGTTGTTTTTTTTATGTGTGTATTTCAGCATGCAGGACTCTGACCTGATCCACAGTCTCTGCTGCAGGCGGACCAGGATCCAAAGCTCCAGTAGTAGCCCTCTCTGGAGCGTCCGTTGGGGAGATAATACTCGTACTCCACCCCTTGGTTTGGCTCCTGGCTGATCAGCTGAGAGGGAACGTTGAGGCACAAAAGTTCAGAGTTCATTCAACGCAAGAATTTGGTCCAAAGCAACTGCAGTAAATGGAAATCAGTGAAGGATGAAACTGTCTGTTCTCACTGCATGACAGTCTTTGATCACCACTGTTGTTCTCATCTATAATTACTATTAATACTATACTACTACCAAACAGTAGTAGTATAGTATTAATAGTACTAGTATTACTCACTTATTTTTCCTTTGAGGAGGACTTCTGTTATCTTATTTTATCTCATGTCATCTCATCTTAGCTTCAAAATCACCTCATCATTCATGGAAAACCTTACAGAAATCATACTGAAATATGACTATATGATGTCATTGCAAACACACAAACTCATGTAAATGATGAGTGCTCTGGACCCTAATAAGATTATGACCTGTTATCTAAGGGTTCTCTCAATGCAAAAAGCAACAACTTGCATTAGTTGAGTTGCATCTACATCATTTTTTGTCCACTCAAGGACAAAAGCTCGATGCTGGACTTTTGTGAAAAAAAAATCATGAAAAGTCATTTGTGTTTCCATAGCTAAAAGTTCTCCCATGTTCAACATCTCTTTGAGGATGAAGGGAGGTTTTACCATCTGAGCAAGACTGAACAAAACAGACCAGCATTTTCTCATTTGAAAACTGTCAAATTTGTCAGCTGCACCTCAACAACGAGGGGTTCGGTGGTGGGCCCGCGGCCGATGATGGTCTCCGGGACGTTGTCGCCTTCGGCTCCTCGCTGGTAGTACAGGACAGTTCCAGCGATGGGCGTCGACCTGGAGAACTCAATTACCCAGTGGCCATTGAGGTAGTACTCACCACGCAGGTTCTTGATGGCTGCCAGAGCAGGAGAGGTGTCAGAAGAGGTGTCAAACATGCTGCAGAATCACAAACGTTATGTTCTGATGCTTTACACACGTCTCACCCAGGTAGTTGCGTGTGGCCACAGTTTCTCTGATGCTGATGGTGGTGGCTCCCACAGGGATGATGAACATCTGATTGTAGCCTGAGATGAACATGAGACAGAGCTCAGGTCACTTATACAAACCTTCAGCCTCAAGCTGAACTTTCTCTTTAACCACAGCAGAGATGGGAAGTAACAAAGCATAAATACTACAAATATTAGTTTTTTCATGTCTCTTTGAAACCAAACTTTCTGTACTTTTGTCCCTTTACATTTTCAAAATAGGCTATTTTTTAACAACTAATTAAAATTGGTATTGAGTATCATTGATGACATATATTTATTTTTACATACAGTACATTTCAGAGCCTTTACTTTCTTAATCTATTCGATAGAAGGAGATGAATCAGCGCTAGTCAGGAGGTCTGACGTACCGGTCGGCATGGTGCTCACAGTGAAGGTATTCTTGACGCGGTAGCAGGATTGTCCATTACCCCCACACTGCAGGCAGGGGTCCTCCTGCTGAGGAGACTCCAAGATGTTGTCACAGCCAAGACGCTAAAAGGAGAAGTAGAAGAAGAAGAAGAAGAGAAAAATAAATTTGTTGTGGTGCAGATAGAGCCGCAAGCGGCTTCAGTTGTTGTGGTCGTTTGAAGAAGCACAACAGGGAGTTACACAAACAGTCTGCATGGTTGAGTTCCCACAAAACAGCCTGTTTACAATCTGCTAAACGGCACATAGACAAACCTCCAAATTCCCAGAACAGATTCCTGCGCAGTGATGAGACCGAAACTATTCTTTCTCTGTTCAACAAAGTTCAATAGCACAAAATGGTGCAGATTACACCCTGGACACAGGCGCTCCACAGCTTAGAGCCTGCAACTCTATCAGCATATTATGTCTTCTAAGCATATTTAGGATGATCCCATTGTCTACATGTCTACCTTCTTAGAAGTTTGGAAAAATGCACATGGTTACGCTAATAGTTTAAAAGGTTGCATGAGTGCTGTGTCAACTAAACAACCTAAAGCTACAAGAATGCGATCACATAGTAGTCCACGGCCAGACCATTACAAGACCTAATTTCATATTTAACAAAGTGTAAGCTACGGGGAGACCTGGGGGAACACAATGTGGCAGAATCAATCCTACAACCGCACAACTTAACCCCAGAGCTGGAAGTTTGTTACATAATTTGCAGTTGGAAAAAAAAAAAGGAACAATGAGAGGGTCAGAAATGAGAGCTGAGAGCAGACTGAACTGGATGGTAGAAGAGCTGCTCCCCACAAAGGAGGCGATGAGGACACGATGACAGAGGTTAAACAGGGGAGGTGTTTGACCAGGGAAAGGTTGCTCTGATAATTGCATGAGAACAAAACAAAAGCAGAGGAAGTGTTTGACATTACTACGGACCGAAACTAATCCTCTGACTGTGTCCAGTCGGATTAAAGGAGTGATGCTGGACTTGAAGCACTTCTGTGATCTCAACCTCGGAGATGTTTCATTCTTATCTTAATCCTGTCTTTAGATCGTCAGATCTGATTGACAGAGAGCGATGGTGGAAGTTTCGGTACAGTGTGTCCCTGGAACAGTCACATATGATATTTTTGGGTTCCAGTTTTTCAAGAATCAGGACATCGCTGCTCTTCAGACCTGCTATTACGAAGCGATCTCTATCTATAAGACTTGAAATCTGTACTTACGTTGGGCGTACTCGAGACTTAAGTGGCCAGAACGCCCCTCAAGCCGCTGGCTCTAGCGCCGTACTGCTAAAATGAACCATAAGCTTAATTGCAACCCTGATGTTCGTTTCTATGTCCGTGCCCATCGAGACACAAACTTAGCAAATGTCAAGAATCCAAAAGTAGATGACGCAGCATTTGTGAGCACCAAAATGAACCCAATAAACCAGCCACTCAAAGTAAATGTGATATTTCTGAACTTTCAATAAAGTTACAATTGCGACTTGTAGGTGTTTCCATTGAATGGTGTTTTGCGCATGAGCCATAAAACTCTCGTTATGTCTTCTAACGATATCACATCATTTTCGCAAAACCTCATCCTGCAAGACTCCACTTTGAGGGAGATGGACGCCCATAACATTTTGTGCTTGGTATTTTACAAAAACGTACAAAAAGTTCAGTTTCGCTTCGTACCGATCCATCTTATTCGAAGCAAACTGGTCAGATGTTTGCGCTACACTTTATGATGAACTTCTCAAGCAACAAATCTAAAAAAACTACCTCATCAGAGCTAAGTTTCTGCAATATTTGAGAGGTTGTATTGACATTCAGGCGCTTCAATTACCAGTTTTCTGTTGTGACTTTTAGGTTTTAGAGGTAATCAAGACACATTTACAGATGGGTATTCTGCACATCTTATAAGACCTCTCTTCTGATCTCATGTGTGTGCATTCATGGTGTTTGCAGCCTCTACCTTGCAGACGCCGTCCACGCAGACGTCCCTGCGTCCGGGGTGGCAGGGCGTGCCGTCCACCACAGCGCTGCGGTGCCGGTAGAAGAAGTTCTCGCCTCTCGGCATGCAGTTCAGCTCGCAGGGGTTCTCAGCTGTCAGGGAGACGAAGGAGGTTAACTTTTCAGGCTTTGAATCTTTCAGTCTTTCGATGTGCTTTCGCTTTTCGCTTCTGACCTCCGTAATATGGGAGCCACTTGTAGCGCTTCCCCTGGAAGTCGGTCCCGTCAAACTGGGAGCACTGCTCCTCACGGAAGTCCTTGGATCCCTCCGGACAGTCCTAGGAACCCGGAAGCAGCAGAATTACTCACAGGTTTAAACCACAGCAAATGAGATTTCTGTAGTTTTGTTGTACAAATAAACATGTATTTTATTCCACTATTCTATCAGGAATGGGAAAAGATTACAAGTCTGCTCTACGTTGCCAAGCACAATGTATAATATTTACAGAAGACACTAACATTTCCTTGACTTTTAGCTGATTAATGTTACAAAACGTACATAGGTCTGAAGTTTCAGGTGTTTGTTTACCTGGATGTTACAGGAGCGGTACGACTTGTCTGGTCCCACACAGTTGTGTCCTCCATCGGTCCTGCACAGCAAAGAAAGCATCACTATTAGAGGCTGATTTTAATTGATTAAGCCTAATACTCAACCTACTGTAGAAACGTCACCAGAACCAAAGGAAAAAATGTCATGGTTTGCATCAGACTTTCTCATTATGATTCACATTAAAAGAACAATTTGAGCTGTATTTCCATGTTATGGGATTTGCTTGATCATGAAACAGAAGAATCCATCTTGCCAAGAACAACAGATCCTCCTCCCAAATTTCCTTAGCCCCCCCCCATGTTAATTTCTCTAACTTTACACCAGTATTAATTTTGATATATTAACTTTTTTTTGGTTTAGAGAGCATCTTTAATCAAAGCTCTCTCATGTAAATAGAATGACAGCAGAGATTAGGCATAATTAAGGGTGTGGTTTCAGCTTCCAATCATCATTTTTGGATTAGCCAGACTCAGACCCCGTGTTACTGTGAAGGAGCTTCACAGCGGCTCGACAGAAAAAGTGTGAGATGGCTCCCAACCAGTTTCCACAGATGACTTCCCGGACTGTTCACTGTAACAAACCATCTGGAGTTTCGGGTTTCACGCCACCGTCACTGTGATGATATTAGCAGAGATGTTTTGGGGATTTTTGTTGTTTTTTTTTTCTCTTCTGACTTGAGTTGCATTAAAAATGTTACGCAGAAAGAGTTAATAAGTAGGTGAGGCTGCAGCGTGTATATGCAAATATCGCTCCGACCTCAGAAATAACAAGTTTCGGCTCTGACATTAAGTGGCATTCCTCTTTAATGTTCGCCTCCAGAGAAAAGGCAGGCGAAGCCTCGACATCATCACCAGCAGGCACGAGCGGCTAGAGACTGCAGGCTGTTGTGCCTCCCTGCTTCCCTCCGATAACTCGTGATTAAGTCATCTCCAGAAAGTACCTGCCCTTGAGCCTGATAACAAGATTGCTGCTGTCACTCAGCCAAAACTGAAACTTAAACACCCCGAGATACTTAAAGGCCACATCCAGCGCTCACCCTTCACTTTAGGAGTGGAACATAAACAATCAAATTTCACTTTCACATGAAAACATAACACTGAGAAAGAAAAGGAAAAGTTACTCAGGCTGAACTATTGATTATGCACAATTAAAGCAGATCACAGGTGACAAAATGACACCCATAAATCCCACCTTAAAGTGGGACTGTTTTGGAGGGAGGTGGGGAAGTTTTAGACCCACATGAGTGTTGGGGCGAAAGGGGAGTTCCTGTAAAGCACACAATGAGTCAACAGGTGTCTAATCATAGTACTTAAAGGTGTGATCCTGGCAAAGCTGGCAGGCAAGATATGACAGAGTTCACCTAATGTGGAAGCGGCTGAGGAGAGGAAACAGTCACTGACAGACTGTCTGACTCACTGGGTCTGCTTGGACTGCATGGACATGTCTACCCAGATCAATCTGTCAGCCACCATCCTACAGAATCCCACCATGTCTCGCTTTATAATGTCAAAGTCGTTTGCCTTAAGTTTAATGAGAGAAGCTACATTTCTGACTTCGCCTAAATGCAATAACATATCAAACGGGGGGAATTAGACGAGAGTTTAGACATGTTTGAGAAACCAATCATAAAAGATATCTTCTGCCTGGTGGGCAATCTTTCTGTGTATTCACTGAGCTTTTTTTGATCAAATTCCTGCAGTGATTTCTTTTTATTGCTCAATGAGGCATGAAAGACAATAAACAATGCAAAGTACAATGCATGTAGGGACATTTCCATTACCCTGGCAAATATCACAATTAAAAAATGTAAATGGAAACACCTAAACGTTGGAAAACCTCTCAAAACTGTCATGAGGTGACTTGGGTTTCAGATGCAACACTGTAGATGTAGAAACATGACACAGGATGCCACCAGTTTGCTTCAAATAGTATGCTGTGTTTTCGAGTTGACTGAATTTTAATCACAAAATGTCATTAATATATCCAATAAAACCAAGGGAATGCAAAATCTTGGTAGAGTCTATATTTTTTACAAAAGATAAAAGATGAGAGTAAATGTGCAAAACACTCTTCAAAACACCCTAGATATAGCAAACATACTTAGCAAACCTACTCCATACTATAATGGAAATGCAGCTAGAGTCTGCTTGACAATTGAGCTTACAAAGGTCACATTTTATTGAAGATTAATGTGTGACTACATTGGAGAAATTAGGATAAATTAGGATAGGAACCGTATAAAACACAGTTAATTTACCATTTTTATTCAAGATGAGAATTTCAAAGTGAGTTGAGGTGTTGTTCCCGAATGTAGATGGCTTTATACATTACATGAGGCAACACGTCGGCTGGATTCCAGTAACATGAGCCGGGGGCAGAATATTTACAGAGCATGCAGTGAGGACAAAGGCGAGCATGACGCCACGATCCGACTCCAACCCAACCAGAAAAAAGAAAAAAAAGACCACGGTGAGGGATTTAAATACTGGCGTCACCACTTCACTATAAACCACCTCTTCATTAACAAATTCTCCCCATCTTACAAATTTCAATTTGTAGTTTCCAGTTTTGGAAAGCTGACAATTTGATGTGCTACAAGACTTAACAGATCGTGAAAATCAGTAATCTTGAGCATCAATCTTCTCACAAATGTGAACAAAAAGGTTTGTACTTGTCACAAAGGGCTCCACATGTTCCATACAGTTTTCTTCTCATTCTCTGTCTACATGTTATAGTCTTCCCAGGATGCTCCTCTCGCCTGTTATCATTGATGCTGTGGAGAGATCTAAACAGGCATTTCACAGCTTTTCACAATCTGCTGCTAGCTTCTCGAGGGTCAGCACATTAACACACCTCGTCTGATCCTCTCGAGCAGCCAACACCTAGCAGAGTAAAAAGGCCTTTTAATGCAACGTATCACACCCCTCCCTGCCTGCCTTTTGCTGGACGTAAGACAAGTCCTCGCCCTCGTCCTCGTGACTTCACGGTGTTCTTTCAAAATCAAGATACAGACTGTGCCCACGAACCTCACAATTACCTTTATTCACATGCCAGAGTGTGTGTGTGCTCTGGAGTTCACAATGACTGTGCGCCTGTGGGCACGGTGTGTGTGTGTGTGTGTGTGTGTGTGTGTGAGTGTTTTGCAGAGACATGTTTGAATCTACGTAGCCGCGGGACAGGTAAAAGATTCGTCTGTTCGGTACCTGTGGGTGATGCAGCGCCGGGTCCTCAGGGTCACGCCGCTGCCACAGGTACGGCTGCATTCGCCGTACGGCCCCCACGCGTCCCAGTGGTCCACGCTGGGCACCTGGAGACCAGACAGAGACAGTGGGAGTGTGTGTGGGGCAGGGGGAGGGGTCAGGGGTCACGCCACAACACAACAATCAGCAGGACACAAAGAGCTCATCTCTGCCAAATCTCTCTCTCTCTCTCTCTCTCAAGGTGAATTCCCAGTCTGAGAAACAGCAGCCACACTCGAGGTTCCTTTAATGAGGAGTCATTAAAGTGGTCAGAAAAGTCCAGCGACTGGGAGCCAGACGCCAGAGCCAGACGCCAAATGAACCTCGAGGTGAGATTGTGTTGCTGACCGAATCTGATGTGTCAGCGCATTTATCGAGAACTGCACTCTTTTAAAGCTCTCAGGTCTACTGGTTCTGGTTTTGTCGCTCATTTCAAGTTCTTTGGCACCAAATCTAAAACAAAATGTAGTGATAATGAAACATAATGACATAATGAAATATGTCAATGTTTTAATGAAAATATCAAGCAGGCAGTATTTAAGTTTATGGGATGGATGTATATACATTTGATATTGTTGGATTAGGTTTGTACATAAATTGCTTCGAGGTGCAATTAATGATATTTGTTGTTACATTTTAATGGAAAAATGACAACATGTCTTAATTCCTAAGGGCTCAAAAATTCACTTCTCTGTTATTACAATTGTTTATAGTGCATCTAGGTTTCATACACATGACCTAGAGAAGACACTGGACTGACCTCGTGATTTTTCCTGTGCTTCAGTTCAGCCTACAGTCAACTTGATTTTAAATACCAATGATGCTTCCTCGAGGCACTTTGTGTTCATACCGCTTTATCAAAGATAAATAAACAAACAGAATCTGTTGCATCACTCAGTGAACGGTTTACCATGAGAGCTGGAGCCACAAGCAGCTGCAGGATGAGCAGAGGCAGCAGCATCTTCACTGTTCCCTGAAATTTTAGGAGAGACGAGACATCCAGTCAGTCAGAGTTAGTCACTATGACTAACGATCCACTTAAACATTGAGCAACTTCTCCAGAAACTGTCCTCACTGACATCGAACTGCAATTAATGTTGAGACAGAGGGCAGCCAGAGGAGACTGAAACCGTCTCAATCCAACAAAAACAAACAGCAGAAAACATCAGTTCAGACATGTTGCCCTGCGGCGTCTCCCAACAACACACAGCCTGATACTGAGCAATAAACTCAGATTTACAGCTAATGGTCTGACAGCAGATCAAACCGAATGAGCTGAAGTGTGTCCTGTGGTTTGGTTTTACAGCCACCAGCAGCAGCTGATAATCCCCAGCTGATCTCAGACTCCACTTTGCAGGTCTCACACTGTGGCACTTACACACGGAGGAAAAAAAAAAGAAAAGTGTTTCTCCTTCTTTTTATTTTTTGCCTGAATCCAAAGAAGAGGAAGCAACCGAGGGCTGAAAGCATCAATTAACTGGTGTGACACGAACCAATCAGTCGAAAAAGATGTAATAAAACATGAGTCGTCTTCAATACCTCGAGTTTGGTTTTGGAAAGTTTCCACAATTGACTCATTCACATTATCTGTTCTTAATGATCAGTACAGGAAACATCTACAAGACTTAATGGATCATGAAAGTGACTAAGCTTCAATCTTCTCGGAAACGTGAACAAACGAGATTCCAAAAAGGTTTGGACATGTTGCAAAAGTGCTCCTAAACCCATGAAGTAACATCACACGGTGTTGGATCATTCTTTCTCTCATTTATGAGTCTTTCCAGGATGTTCCTTCCTCTCAGCTGCCATCACTGAACCTGTGGAAAGAACTTCTCTCACAACTTCTCAACCTTCTGTTGCTGCTAGAGGGTCAGCATATTATCACAACCAGCCATAATCTGCGGCACCCTTCCTTACTTCTATTGTATGTACCACTCTCTGCTCCCTCAATTGCCCCACAGGCTTAAAATAAGTTTCCTGAATCCTGATTCCTGACTTTGAACCTGACTCAACAAACTTTAAAGATCAAGTTCATTCAATTAATCTTCAAAGTACCAGACAGGAAAGAGCATTAAACTGCAGCTCTGCATCCTACTAAAGCTTTGTTGTTGCATGCAGAGCAGTTGTTTGTTTGTGTTTTCCTGCACCAGTGGAGGGTTTTGAAAGAAGAGGAGAAGGAGGAGGAGGAGGAGGAAGAGGAGAAGGAGGGAGGGATGGTGAAAGAGCACCTCTGACCTCGTCTGTCAGGGCGAACAATCGCCCCGTCAGTGAGTAAAGTCGCCCCGCAGCCACTCGGGCCCCACAGGGAGCAGGTAAAAGGTCAGAGGGATGAAGTTAGAGAGACCTCCGTCCCCATCATCAGCCATGCTGAGACGTGAGTCCACTTACTGCCGCTCCGCTGATGATTTACTATCAGATTAATCTGCTAACTGTTAATCCCATTAATCAACTGTTTAACCCTTGAAGTCGTGAACATTGTGTCCAACAAAGACCCCCCCCCCCAAAAAAAATAGTCTAAGAAGTTTATCTTAGAGAGACATAAAACAAGGGTTTATCCAAACAACTGAGAAGCTTTAATTCAGATTCATCTCATGTCTAGAAAACGGTGAACTCACTGACTCTTAGTTAATCATCAGTGGTTTATTAGCTACCCATGAGGCAGACTTTTAAAAACACACCCAGACTTTACACTTAAAATCCTTAAATCCTAAGCAATGAAAGCCATTGTAGCACCTGATACATAACCTTCACGATCCTCCCCGAACACAACAATATGTCTGACGTCTGTGTACAATCGACCGCTGATTCACCAGGGGAAAACAAAACCTTTGTGAGATTCCTGCATCTCTTACTTCCCATGCCAGCTCAGGGAGCCTTTGGCCTCGGGCTATACACGCTTTTATGCAACCAAATTAACAATTATTCATCAGGCAGCCTGGGCAAGCAGTGTCTTGTGCTGGGCACAGTGTGTGTGTGTGAAGCATGTCTGTACCAGGCACCTGGTCACTCCAGGAAGCATATTCCTGTAAATACTCAGTCATAAACAGACCGTGTTGTTTAATTTCATGGACCGTATTGTGGCTTATGACTTCATTGAGCCAGCAGGTCTATTTTAAGTCCTCCTTCTCCATTGTAATCCGATAAATTCAATCACACTGCACCCACACTGTGTGCACATTGCGTACATATTTTTCACTTTCGTTCTTCTTTGACGGGTTTCTACTTAGTAGGTACTGTTTATTTGTACCCGTGCTTATTCCAAGTATCATTTTACAACTTTAATTCCTCCCTCAGGCACAACACACTCAGCACAAGGGCAATTACCTTGTCCCTCAAGTATTTAAAGACATCCATAGCATAGTAACAAGAGCTCATCTTATGTATTCAGCCAGCTTCCAGCCCTTGTATAGTTTCTTATCTAACTGATGCATTTATTTGCTTTATTCCATTTGATTTATTATATTTTTCTCATTAACTCTCTCTGGGAATGCTGTGCAATAATTCCTATATGTCTAGACCATCTTTTTCTGCATGAATAAACTGTTGATTCCTGTTTCCTTACAGTCTTCCTTGTTTTATGCACCAATCATTGAATTGTCTTGTTTCAGAAAAGTTCTTGACAATAAAAAAGCAATTCTGATAAACTCATACAGCTGTTGTCCATGCTCATGTGTTAATGACTTCATCACCTGTGAATCAAACTTTATAAGGAGCATCTCACTACCTGAATTTCCTGAAGGGATCTAGAGCTTCCTAGATCTTTCTATCCTGATAAACTCAGGATACAACCCTACTAAAATTGAAAGGGGTCTCTATGGATCTATCCAGATAGCTCTACCATACATGCATACATACATGCATACATACATACATACATACATACATACATACATACATACATACATACATACATACATACATACATACATACATACATACATACATACATACATACATACATACATACATACATACATACATACATATATTGATTGCTAATAAACTTCAGATAGAGAGATGCTTGTAAGAAAGATTGATCTGCAGCTCATCAAGTCATAGGAAAAATTAAATAAAAGGACCTTTGGAACAGCAACACCAGTTTCTATTGCCAGCAACTAAGACATGGGAACTTCATGGGCAACAGTTTGACATTTAAGCAAAGGTGCAACAAAAAAGACGCTTTTTTCTTTTACTATCCACTTTGCAGATGATACACTGTGAACTTCCCCTTTGTTTGACTACGAGCACCTTATCCTATCATATCTTATCTTATCTTAGTAAAAAGTTGGAATACAGACTACGCAGTAGAGGATCATAATAATTAGAAGAAACACTTGTTTTACGTGTTAAGTGCCCTATAAATGTGTTTTAAAAGCATTCAGTGGTTATTTACTCAAAGTAATTAGTCATAGAGTCCACTCACCGTGCTCAGCGTGTCTCAGAGGAGGTGTCTGTGTGTGTCTGTGTGTCTGTGTGTGTGTGTGTCGGGGTCCCGGACGGAGCGGAGCGGCTGCGTCTCCGTCTGAGGAAGATGCGTCTGAGCGCGAGGCGCAGAATCCTGCTCCGCGTGTGTGCGTGTGTGTGTATGTGTGAGAGCGCGTGAAGAGGAAACGTCTCCTCTGTCCCTCTGTCCCTCTCTCCCTCTGCCCCTGTCTCCCTCTCCCTCCGTCTCTCTGCTCCCGTTGGTTAAACCCCCCTAGCGGCGTCATCGGCCCCTCCTGCAGCAGCAGCAGCAGCCTCGCTCTGTAATTTCTCCCTGTCCAAGCCTCGCTGTTAATCAGCGTGTCGGTTTGCTGTTAGGCCACCGGGAACACGTCCTGCATGGTGTTTTGGAGAAAGTCATTACAGCCCAACGTGCTCCAGGGGCACATGTAATACCAGGGTGATGTTTAAAGGGGCCTTTTCAGCTGGAAATAAAACCCTAATGTCACCCTATTTTGTTCAAAGCAGATTCTATCTTAGAGTTTGTTGACATTTGCTTCAACTGGTCATGATAGGCAGTTTTACTTAAATGGGATATAGACTGGCTGAATTTATTCTTGTTCTCTGGCGTTTGCATAAAAGCTATAGACATCCATCAGTTAAGCCTCAGATACTCTTTTACAGCCCTTTCATACTCCAAATTTTACAAGTGGGGGAAAATTTGGTCCATTTCTGTACATATCTGCTGCCCTTTCATGCTTATCTGGCAACCACATGGTCTTAATAACTCCTCCTGTGTCTGCCACTCATGTGAATGATCACATGACATAATGTACATTCCTTGCTAAGCAACAAAGCTTATCTTAGCTCTGCATATTCCTGAATTAAATGGTAAAGAGTGATTTGACTTTTAACTGGAATTTTATTATCCAAACTTTCTAATGAGCGTTTTCAGACCTGTCCTACATCTTTGCCTGGAAAAAGTAAATCAACAAAGTCAATGTGAAAATTGTTTTCCCTTTTCAGACAAAAATTTTAAACACACAGGTGTTGCAGTGGTTGATGCTTGTCAGAACTCTGAGATTACCCCTTTAGGCTTTGACCAGATGGTTGCAATATTGAAACAACTTGAAAACATAATGAAATACCTTGAAACAGAAGTTAAATGAAGATAAATGATAAATGAAGATAAATGATAAACCGACCATTTGTAGTCCTGTAGTCCTGTAGTCTTGCTATATTTCATTGAGAAATGAATGTCAACAAAAACAACCAGTCAGCCTTTTCTTCTTTGTCCTCCTGCATTAAGACTGAGATCTGTTAAAACCTCCTCTAAACAAACTGCAAAAACTGAACTTCAGACAAGCTCACACTCACAGCGAGTGTGGAGAAAAGCACAGTCAACACTAATCACAGCATATAACTACATGTTGCAGCTGGAGCCTCTCAGACAGACTTTGGAAGCATGTAATCAGCACAAAATTGTGTTTATAAGCAATTTTCATAAAAATTGAAAAAGAAATCAGGAGCAATTGTGATAATAAAACAGGTCTACATTCGTACTTTGACATGTCTATGGGAGGCTGCAGAGCCTCAAACCAAAGATAAGGATGAAAGGGAGCCGTAAATAAACAATATCAATTGTTATTGTTTAGATAGAGGAATCTGGTGGTTTTTATCACTGTATCTACCTCATGGGTTCTTCCTCTGAATATTTTAAACTGCATCAAAGCGACATAGAAGACATAGAAGAGTGATCATTTTGGGGCTTAAAGAGGAAACCGCCATGACCACGACTATGACCACAACCAAAGCTGTGTTTATACATTCGCCAAAATATGTTTCCCAAAATGATCTCCTTTTCCCCCTCCTCCTCCCCCTCCTCCTCCTCCTCCTCTCTTATCCTCTCATCTCTCATCTCAATTTGGGGGTGAGGTTTTTCTTTATTTTTTATCCTGAACATCCCAACAAGCCAAACCTACTGAAAATGGAGCATCTTTATGTCGTTGCGGGCTCGAGTAAAACATACATCTCGGGGCGTAACGTGTACTTTGTCTTGAGCCAGCGTCCTACCATCCTCTCCCCTTGATTATTGGTGCTATTTGTTGCCACGGCGACGAGCAGAAAAGAGTGTGAAAACAGCGGGAGAGGAGCCACGGTTTCATCCGAAACCATCTCGTGTCACCAGAACACACTGGAGCCACTTTCCTGGAACGTCCTTCCAGGTTCAGGCCCGGAGCCGCTGAGTCACGACTGTCCTGTCAGTGTGTATAATCACAGCTCCTCACAGGTAACCATAGGCTGTCCACGGGGACGCAGGCTCAGAGATGACAGTGGGGACGTCCACTCAGCGTTATATTCAACTGAGACGCCACTTAAAGTTCATCGGACCATCACCGAGAAGCTGAGTTACCTCCTGCAGGCTTGGCCTTTTCTTTCCAGCTCCCACAGAGCTGAGAGCTGAGTCTTTGAGGTTTTCTGAAAGTACAGTTTTCTGTGAGGGAATGACGCTGCTGTCATCAGAGGAGGCTCTTAAAGTGGAAACATGTTCCTGTCACAGATCCTGCATTGAAATGGGTTGTTTAGGTCAAGTTTTATATGTGTTTTTGGAGAAACGTATTCCAAGTTAAAGCTAAAAGTAAAACTATCCTATATTATTATAATATTACACAAATGCTGAACTTTTATGTTATATTCTGGATGGAGCAAAGCTACTTTTGAATATGTCATTATGGGTGGTTTCTTCTACATGGACATGTCGTATTTCACTGCTAAAATTATCATGTGTAAGAGAATAGAAGTATTATATATATATATAATAGGTATATATATATACCTTTGAACTGTGAAGTGGTTTGTTTACGTACCTCATATTTGTATAGAAGTACAGCATGTTTTCCTCTTTCCCTGGTCAGAGGATAAAATTGATTCCATACACTTTCCAATTTCACGGATTGAAATCGTTGTTTTGATAACGTTTCTTTCCAGGCTCAAGAATGAACTCAGACTGAACCCTGGTGGCGAAGAATCTCTCTAACAGTTGTGGGTAAAATAAATATCAAATGGAAATGTTAACATCTGCTTTTCCTCTTTGATATGCTCATCTGCATGTGAAACCTGTTGATTTTACCTATTTAACGACATTCCCTGTGATTCCTCCCTTAATGCCTCCGATCCAAACCATCGTCATCATCTCACCACACTGTTTTCACATACGTTATTCTAATTATAACTCACTATACAGTACATAGAGGTTGAAGTTGGCTCATTCTGTAGTCGTGGAGTTGGAGGAAATAACTGGACTTGTAACTGTGGACCGGTTCCCAACCTGCGGGCTGAGACCACCCTGGATAATTATGAGGGGTCCTAAAAAGATCCGTCTGGTAAAACTAGACCCGCGCTTCATTTAAGTTCTGCTGCACCCATTCGCCGTCCCGGCTTGTTTACATTTCTTCAAACCGATCGCAGTCGTCTGTGTGGCGCCAAATCCAATAACGACGTCGAGGAAACAAATCCAACTCTGCGTCAGATGTTGCCAGTTCCATTTTCAGTGCGCTGGACTGATTAAATCTTAAACCAACTTAGCTTCCTGTTGCTGCGAAGTACGTTTATCTTTTATTTTTATTGACTTCTTCTCTTCCTCTCTCAGGTCCAGGACCTGAAATAGCTCAGACCTGGTTTTGCTGGTGTGGACACAACATGTATCAGAGTGTAGTCTGTAAAAACCAGTGTGTGTGACATTTTAATAGCAGATTTGGTGCCAATAAAAAAGACCATCAAACCCGAACTGCGGCCATTAAAGTCTTCACTGGGCTCGTAAAAAAACAAACGTTTCAAATGATGCAAAACGTTGTGAACACAGGCGTCACTTTCAGAGATCTGCTGAACAAAAGTTAGCAAAACTTTATTCTGGTACATCAACAACACACACACACACACGGTCGACCACAAGTCGCTTCTTTCTGCTGTCTCTTGATGTCCAGTGCGGTTGGAGGCACCATCTCTCGTCAGGGTGGAGGTTCAGGACGATCTCCAGACCATCAGGTGTTTTCAACACCACATGGAGGCGCCCACACCCGACAATTAAAAATAACCTCCCTCGACTTTTTATTTTTAGCCATGTTCTTATTGTAATTATAGAAACCTTATAAGCACAATGTCTTATGCACAACGGCTTGAAAAAAAAGAACAAGAAAGAGAAAAAAAAAGCCTTTTCAGCCCCTTTCCACATTTTCCACATCCACAGACCTCCAGTTTTGATCCCTGGTCATTAAACTCTACAGCCGTGGCTTTAAAAGGACTCTAAGCCACAGGATATAAGTTAACATTCAAATTACTACACTTAACATCCACCACCCCCACATCAGATCTAAAATGTACACATGTGCAGACAGAAAGGAGTAACATACACTTTCTATATGTTAAAGAAACCATGCGGTCCCAGATTAGCCCTCATGCCCACCCAGTATTTAGAAATCTTATGTAAAGGGTGGCTTCGTCCTCCAGGATTCTTGCTTCCACCAGGTCGCATCCACCTCCAGTCATGTTTCCGCCCTCCCGGCCTCCGGGGGCCCTCACAGCTGCCGGCTCAGCTTCTGCGCCTGCCTCTCCTTGGCATTAAAGGCGTACTTCGTGTCCTGCAGCTGCTCTATGATCTCCTTGGCCTCCTTCATCTCGGCGGCCAGCTGGTTGTACTTCTCCACCAGCTCCTGGTTCTCCCGGCGGAGCTCCACCACCAGCTGGCTCAGCTCCTCGCTCTGCTTCCCGCAGTGCATCTTCAGCTGCTCCATCTCCGACAGCGTCTCCTCCATGTGCTTCACCAGGCTCTCCAGCTTGTCCTTCGACATGTCGGCCACGTTTGGACTCTGCTCCTCTCCCGACTGAGATGCTGCTACAGCTGCTTCTTCTCCCTCTTGTTTCTCCAGCTTCTCTGCTGAGTGTCAGTGCTAGTCTGCAGTGATTATTAAAGTCTTACATGTCCCACATGGAGCAGATATCCCTCCCCTGTGCTGTAATCCCCTTAGCAGAGCTATCCTGGGAAACCTCGAACGCACATTCAGTGTGACACACAGTCGCAACGTCTCCCGGGTTAAATCCCCTCTGTGCCGAGGCTGGCACCCATCGACAGATTACCTCAGTTCACGTCGTGGTCTCATCCCCACTGAACAAGCTTAAAGGTCTATAAACACATGCAATGCCTAAATTAACTTCAGTAGCAAGGGAAACAGGGCGAGGGCCTTTCTCTGCGGAATCTGCATGCTCTCCTGGTGTCCAAACCCAAGTTTGATTAGGTCGATTAGAGACTTTAGAAAGGTCTGAGTGTGAGAGAACAGGAGGAAGACAGGTGAAGCAGCACATTCTGTGTGAAACAAGTTATTTTACCAGAAGATTGTGTTTTACATAACTTGATTTCTTCTTCTCACAACAAGAAGAACCTCAAATTGACTGCCAAGTTAGGTTTTGGGCCGTTAGCATGTTCTCTCGCTTGCTAAAAACATGCACTACAAGGCCTCTAAATCGCCCCTAGGTCTGGGAGTGATATGTGGGTGTGCCCCTGTGCCACTGCGGTCTGAGAGAGTCAAAACTTTTACTGTTTATAATTCGCAGTCTGTGAAACACATTTTAATTTTCTACTCTGGAATGATTGATAATGTAAACAAAACATAATTAATTGGCATAACTGTAGTTTTGACTTGACCTCAAAACTCAAAAATATAGAGCAGAAACTCATCCTTAAAGTTTTCCTGCATAAAAGCGTGGATTTATTCCTGGGCACCATGGTTTCCATCCCGCAGTCCAAAAACATGTTGTTTAGGCTGAGTGGAGACCCTGATATGTGTGTGTGTGTGTGTGTGTGTGTGTGTGTGTGTGTGTGTGTGTGTGTGTGTGTGTGCTCTGTGAAGGAATGTAACCTGTGAAAGCTGTGACAGATTTGAGGGTTTAAGATGGTTTAGAAATGTGTGTGAATGAAGGGGGAAACTAAACTGCCCTCAGGTTTCAGTGTACAGGAGCAGGAACAAGACCACAGATTCATTAACCTGTCCATCATGCTGCTTTTAACAACTTCATCTCACAACAAAAAGGATCTGGGACTGAGTCCTGAGCTGCATTCTGGGCAGCTTGCATCTTCTTTGGGAACTCTCTTTTATTGTTTATAATTCTCAGCCTGTAGATTCTGTGTAAAGATTTCCTAAATATGAATGATTAATTATGAGAGCTAAACATCACTTTGACTTGACCTTGCCTTTAAAAGCAAGGTTGCCTTTAAAAAACTTCTGAAGTATCTCAGGTTTTATATCTACAGTGTAGCCATATGTGCACCATGGTTTCCCCCCAAAGTGCAGAAACATCCATGTTCAGGCTGATTGCAGACCCTGAGGTGTGTGTGTGTAGCTTTGGGAGTAACCTGTTACAAAAGTAATGAAACTACAGTAATGTAGTACTGAGTAATATTATACCTGTCATAATCTATGTGACGTAAGTTACTAAACACAGGGTCTCACATTTTCGTCACTGCTTTGCTGGGGTCTGTAGACCACAGACTCGTCTCTTCAGTGCATCCTCCCTTGACATCCTACATCACTCACAGCCTGTGCAATAAAAGAGCAAACGTGGCCTGATGGAGTAACCCAAAAGTAGAGTGACACATTATATAGAGACAGTAATATTGTAACATATTACCAACTTTGCCTGGTGTGTATTCTGCAGTGGATTAGACATGTATTGTTGTATGTGTGAATGGATCAGAGACAGGGTCCGTCTCTCTGTCTGCGGGGACTCCTCATGGCTGGGTCCAGAGATTAGATTTCATCTCTTCTCCGGGACAGTTGCCCAGACAGTGCCCAGCGTAACCTGAGCAGGTGTCTGGAAGAGACGAGAGAGAGGAGCCTTATGGCGTCTACTGAGCCGGGAGGAGGCCTCTCCGAGGGGCTTGTTAGGCTAAGTCCCAGTCTGAGGCTAAGCATTCTGGGTAAGAGCCGCCACACTGTGCCACTGTCCCCACCGGCCGGGGTGAAACCGTCTCCCTGGGCGACGGTTAATGCGTCCGGCGGCCCGGGCTGCGTGCCAACTGGGCCCATCAGCCAGTTGGCATGGTGGGACTGGGGAGCGGGCGGTGGATGCCAGCGTATCAGCGCTCCCAGGAATTCCCACAATGTTCCCACCGTCTGCAGGAACGTTGTGCGTCAGTTCCCCCGACAGAGTTTTCTCCCTGGAAACCAGCACAGCAGATGCAGGAGGAAGAGGCTGTGTTTTGTAACCATGCAGAGAGAATAAAACCCTCCAGCATTGCCTCGCCCCCCCCACCCCAACCCCTCCCGCTACCCTCGACCTTTGACCTCTGCATGGAGAGGAAGCAATGAAAGCAGAGCTCCTCTCAAAGCAGCCCTGGTGGGTACTAAAGTGAATTTTCAGGCTTATTTCAGTTTTCTGATATTCTACACTTTCACACAGACCATGTAATCAGAGACCAAAACATCACATTACACAACAGGACGTAAACTTCTGAACTCCATCTGCAACATGCTTCAAGTGTCACACTGCAACAATGAAAAACGCTTCATTTGTAAAAAAAATCTTAAAACTTCTTCAGCCACTGTCTAACCCAGTGATTTTCAACCCTGTTCCACTGGAACCAGTGCCCTGCATCAATCATCAAACTCTGCAGAGGCCTGATGATGAGCCACTCATTTGAATTAGGTGTGTTGGAGCAGGAAACATCTAGAACATGCAGGACAGTCGTCCCCAAAGAACAGGATTGAGTAATAGTCAACTATTCTAAATGCTAAAATACATCTGTATGCTACTAAGACCTGGTGTGTAATAATCTCAATCTGCACTCAGTGGCAACTGAAACCGTTTCAAATCAAGTTTTTTTACATTTAACTTTCATTAATTGCATGGTGGAGCAGCGGTTAGCGCCATACCTGGTTCATTTGCATGATTTCCTTGAGTTTCTCTGGTCTAAAAACCTGCATTTTTAGATTGACTAGGGACTCTAAATTGCCACTAGATGTGTGTGTGCGTGTACTATGACTGGGGGGACCTGTCCAGGGTGTTCCCTGTCTTCAACCTGTGTGAGTCAGAGTCAGACCTCCAGAAAACCCCATTGAGTACAAAGCAGTTAAGGGAATGAATGGACATTCATTCAGCTGAAGCCAGATTAAACAAAGTGAACATTTTAAGGCACAGGATGCTGAGCTTCCCATGAGGCAGCCTCACAGTAAAGGTTCCAACCTTTACTGTGTGATGCATCCCCACTGTAACAGACCTCACCCTTTCATATTTGTGTCCTCCATAAACGTAGCTTCACGTCACTTACAATGTCATATCTGGACTCCAGGAGCATCTACTGCCCAGCTCCATACAGTACACCCAGGCTCATTTTAGACACTTTGACTGAGTGATGATCGAAACATCGCCTGGAATAACTCTCCTGGAGTCAGCGCCTTTTCCTGCCTGCTTTGGTCTGCATAGGATGTGCGTATGTGCGTATGTGTGTGTGAACAGTGGTTAACTGTGTCCTGCCACTGCTGGATACACCCATGTTTTGACTGACAGTGTGGCTGAAACGCCACACATCCTCCAGCCACCACTGGTGCTCCTCTGCGGTCCGAGCTGGCGGCTCACGCCGACAAAAAAAATAAATAGAGACAAATCTGAGACCGAGGGACGTGAGGCAGCATCGACTGCCTGGCTCCATGGACCAAACTGAGGTTTTGAGGGTTTTTTTTGTAAAGTTTCATCGTTTATTACAAAACAAAATCTGAATTGAATTGCATAACACATATATGCACGTGAAGGACAGGAAAGAAGCCAGTCACCCCAATGCCGTCCTTGTAAAAACAAAAAGGGGACAGGGAGAACAGATTCAGAGCAAATATCACTACCTTGTTCCCTCTTGGTTTCTTCTCTGCAAGCTTCAAACAAAAGAGCGATGAGTGCAGCTCGTCCTCACACACACACACAGATTCTGGGTTCATACACATCTCGATACTTCCATACAATCAACCATATTTAACAGTTTTGAGCTCTGATTTTAACTTTTTTTGTTTTTGGTTCGTTTCTGACTTGATTTAAAGAGCCAGTTTAGAGCAAATCACATTATATAACAGGGGGTGATGTGTTCCAAGTTTCTACAAATTCAAGTACCCTTTAACTTGACTCCCCTGCTTGCTTCTGTCCTCTTGAATTTGCGTCTTGTCACACTCATCACGCCCATACGTTTCCTGATCTGTGTAGGAACCCTGTTTACATCTACGAGCAGGTTTGAAAAAGTACAAAGTTTCTCTTCTGCATATCTTGAGAAAAACTCAACAGTATGTATGTGTTTGTGTGTGTGTGTGTGTGTGTAGTTGGAATAATCTGCTTGATGTAGCATAGTTCCAAACAGCACCAGGCGAGCGTCATGAGGGCAGCCGCAGGCTAAAGGTTCAGAGTGTGTGTATATGTGCGCGTGTGTGTGTGTGTGTGTGCGTGTGTGTGAGCCCCAGAGATCACAGGTTCCCTGGACAGGTTTGGGGAAAAACAACCCTCCTCCCCCTCAAAAAAAACAAAATTCAGTCAGGGGAAAAAACAGTGAAAAGCACATTTTTGTCCCACAATAACGACGAGGACGACGACGACTGTTGAAATGCCCTTGAGCAAGGCACTGAACCTCCGACTGCTCCAGCAGAACTGCTCAGTGGCTGACAGTACGAGACCGACAAGACAGGCAAGTCTCAGGTGTGTGTGTGTGTGTGTGAGTGTGTGTGTGCATGTGTGTGTGCGTGAACTGCCCTCCCTCTGCAGATAACGAATCTCATCACGTGATGTAGAAATTAAAGGGCTGAAAACATGGTGAAATGCTGAGTTAGTGTCACAACGACAACGCTTGTGTTTTAATGCTGGAGACCGTTCATTCCACTCGTCCTCTCTCTTATTTCCCCCTTTTTCCCGGCAGGAGAGATCCACTTGTTCGATTCCGCGTCTTAAAGCGAGAGAAAAAACGCCCACGCCGTGAGCGTTCTCCAACGGCGGTGAGCAAAGCACGTCTGGTGCACAATCAAACTGAGACATGATCCGATCGGTCTACGTCTATCTATCTACCTACCTACCTATCTATCTATCTGTCTGTCTGTGATTCCAGATTTGAGTGGAGCTGAGTGGAGTTTGGGAGTGAAGTGAAGGTGCTGGGTCACGGTCTGTGAAGTGTGTGGGGGGGAGGTCTGGCTCCCTCCGCTGCTCTACAGCGACCACCGAGGTGTCCCCTGAGCAAGGCACCTGCTGTGGAGGAGACTCCCGGACGGGAAGGGGCGGAGGCCAAGCAGGAAGGAGCGGACGAGCTCTCTGTTAAAAGCCTCCCTGGATAAATAACACTAAAATACCACCCCCCATCCCTCCCCTTCCCCGGCAGTCCGGCTTTTTGTTTCCTTTCTCTCTTCCTTTTCATTTTTTCTTGGATTGGACTGAGGCCGACAAATTTGAAGATGAGGTCCCGAGTCGAGCCAGCAATGTCACTGCTTGGTTTAAAAAAAAACAAACCAAAAAAAAAAACCGCAGGAATAAAATAATTAGGAACAGCTGTAGAGGTGGCAGAGGAGGAGGAGGAAGAGGAGGAAGAAATATCCTCCCAATGGTGCCGGAAAAGAAAGAAAGGCAGAACAAAAACAACTTGTGTCCCGTCGTCGTGAGTTTCTGAGGAGGGGGCGAAGGGCCCCCTTTGTTCCCCGGCTGCTCAGAAGGGGCCGCTCGCTCTCCCTCTCTCTCTCCCACCCTCCCCTCTCTCTCTCTCTCCCACCCTCCCCTCTCTCTCTCTCTCTCTCTCTCCCTGGTGGTGTTGGCCGGAGGGCTATGTGGGTGAGGGTTATGGGGGCAGCGTCCTGCTAAATGTAGAACTGGTGCAGCGCCAGCTTGTCCATGAAGGGCTGCACCAGGTTGTCCGTGGCGAAGTAGAACACCAGGCCGAAGAAGATGGAGATGGGCAGCGCGGGCAGCGCCTTCTTGAAGATGGCGAGGAGGAGCAGGGTCAGACACAGGCCCTGCGGAGGCACACAGGCACAGCAAATTAAACACAGCACGAGGTTGTGTACAGAAAAACACACAGAATAGTCAAGGCCGTTATGGAATCCGGGCGGCTGGCACAGATCGGGGCTGGGCGAGACGGGAGGCTGCGGTGGCTGCAGATATAAGCGGCTGCGGTCGACTCACGATGAGGATGGCCACGAAGCAGGCGAGCGTGGTGTTCCAGTCCCCGCTGGCCGTGGCCGAGGCCTTTCCCACCAGCATGCTGTAGAAGATGAAGTCTCCCAGGCCCAGCTTGACGCCCCCTGAGAACACAGGGAGGACAGGGGCGCCGCGTTCAGGGCGGAGGCCATGCAGAAAGAAAAAAAAAAAAACACGCCCCACACCCTCTTCCCCACCCCCGCACACACAAACCTCTCCCCGACTGTAATTACTGTACAAACAGCAGCGCCGAGCCCGTGTTTACCCACAGCTTTATGTTGGGGGGGGGGGGGGCACAGAAGGAAGGCTGCAGACACCGAACCCGGCAATTGCCGTGAATAATCGCTTCCTAATGTGCTCCGGCTAAATATAGCGCGGGGCCCAGCATGTTGGCCTACGTACTCATTTCAGAGAAAAAGGGGAACGCATAAAAACATTCCTCGAATGTTTTATGTGTGTGGAGAAGAGAGCGAGCAGGAAGATATGATATGATGGGATGGATGGGACCTCAGCAGCCCTCTGCAGAGCCTGAGGGTGTCTTTCAGACGACCAAACCAGTACACATGTAAGATGGTCTGGTCTACATCAGGCTCAGATTTTCTCTCCCTCTCTCAATTTTTATGGACCCTATTTCTTTTCATGCAATGTGTACATATCTCAGATACCAGCTTGTGCTTCAGCCTCTTTGCTTATCATTTAGAATACTAAATATAGCAGATCATTTAGAATACTAAAACGAAGAATTCAAACTATTTGCAATAATAAATAAATAGATAATGCAACAATTCAAAATGCCACTTCTCTAGAAGTGGAACCCCCCCCCCGACCATTTGATGGAACCACAGCGTTCTCAGCACTCACGCTCCTCGTCGTCATCGTCCAGGGGGGGTCGGGCGGAGGGCATCTCCTGGATCTCCCTCCTGCTCTGCTCCGTGGACTGCATGTTGCCCAGCTGGTGCTCCTGCTGGCTGATCCAGGAGGGCGTGAAGCCGCCGTCGTCCTGGGACAGCATGGAGGGAGAGGCCGGGGACGCCACGGCTGCAGGCACAGCACGGCACACCTCACATTTACACACTTTATTCTATTTATGTCATTCATAGGAGCTCTACTGTTACCGGCATTGGTCTACTTTGTTCCTGAAATAATGCAGTTTTACTAACTGCTGGGGGACAAATGCAGAGTGTGCGCTGTCTGTACTGATCCTCACTTTCACTTCCAACATGATGCTGGGACTGGAACTATCAGTATGCAATTCTATCAGCATCTAAGTGTGTATATATCTATCTCTCTAAAAGGTACATCAGTTCATTCCCTCTCTACATCCTCTGAGCCGCCCAGGCGCCCGCTCACCGTCCTGAGCCTCCTGCTGAGGCGACGCAGCTTCTGTCGAGTTCCTCTTCGGCCGCTCGGTGTCGGCCATGTTGACGAGCCACACCATTGTAGCTGTGGGAGGAGACAACGCACGTGTTAAGTTTGACTTACAAGCCGCATACGACACAGAGAAGAATGGAGATCTTGGGTTTTAAACTGTGAACCTGCATTTTTGACATCCTTTATTTTAACACTCCAACATGCTAAAATGCGCACAGAGAAATTTAGCTTTCTGCATTTTTCAGTATCCACAAACCCCTGTGAACGAGCACCTGTAGGGAAGCATATTCAACCCTAAATGAAAGACAGAGAAAACTTCCAACATACTATTATTTTTCATTGTTAAATAATCGTCTGATTACTCTCTGGATAAATCCATTAGTTGTCTGGTTTGCACACAGGTCTTTTGACCTCTCCTAAACTACATTCAGTTTTCTGTCCTCAAACACTGGAGAAACGGTGTCCGTAGAGAGTAAGGACTGAAAAGAGAACTAGGATCAAACAAAAAGGAGGGACGGGGAAACAAGGACGTTACGCAACCCTGAGCTTGACAACACCACAAAATCTGGCCGCGAGGGCTTAAAATATCTGACCCACTTTGTCCTCAACTTAATAATCGCAGGTTTTATTTCAAGGCAGAGGGAGAAAGTCCTCCTCCCCCCTCACATTCCTGCCATTTACAGTATCCATCCTTTCAGTCCCCCTGTGCAGATAGTGGGAGGTTCAGGTGGTAACCAGCGTCTTGTGAGTTCTCTCTTTTTTTTTTTTACAAGCGGATATTAAAATACCAAAGACATTCGTCATGCTGGAAAGCTATGAAGCCAGGTTCATCTCGACAGCGGTCTGCCTTACAGGAGTAGATGAGAGCCGGGAAGATGGGCTCGTTCCTCTCCTGCGCCGTCTCCACCAGGATCCTCAGGGGCCCTTTGGGACAGAGCACGGCTAGCAGATCTGAGAGGAGACACGGAGGCACAGGTCACACAGGTGTGAGAGGACGAGCGGAGCAGAGGGGAGCAGGGAGGGCACAGAGGCAAGTCTCTGACAGGTTTATGACCGTGCACCGTGAAATGAGAGCACGCTCATCCAATATTTATCTCCACTTAACTCCCGCTGCCGGGTTAATACGCCTTCCTGGAACAGGAGGCGAAAGGACTCGACGGTGATTCTACAGTTTAACCCTGACGGCCCGCATGCTAAGACTAAACAACCCTGCTGTTTCAGTCAAAACAACACCTGGTTGTATCTGAACCTGATGGCATATACTAGATATGATGGTATATAGTGTATGTGCATACATAGCTTCACCTCGTTCTTCCCCACAAAACCTCCTTAAATGATCTACCAGTGGTTCAATTAACCCCAGAAATGTGCTAAACCTAAAAGTCATATTAGAAAAAAAGGCAATGGAAAAGTTTTGAGGGATGAGATTACAGCTCATAAGCAAAACACCCTTTTCACTCTTCATGGACATTTCAGACATTTCAGATATTTGTCAAGAAGCTCCAATGGAAACGCAGTTTCAGCGTGATGGTTTAAAGACACATTCTTCCCTTCAGAGTTCTTATTTGACGTCGCTATAAATATCCTCTATGAATGAGATTATGTGTCCATGTTGAGACCACTACTCTGTGTTTTTAATGTTTTATGAAGTTTGGCTTCGTTTCATGAAAAACAGGGGAAAGGGAGGGGGCAGACAAGAAAAAAAAACCTTGAACTCTAAAAGGAACCAGATGACAAAACAGCATCTTCAAAAGGTCGGGTAATGACTTCATCTTTTTTCTCCCCCTTTACACAGAACACAGAGGTCAAGAGAGGGGAGGGTTTACCATAGACAGATATGACGGCTAATATGAGCCAGGCGGTCCACTCTGGCAGGTACTTGATGAAAACCAGGGCCATGAGGGCGCTGATCATGATGAGGTAGGCCTGCTGGAGCCGCAGCGGCCCTTTCCAGTGGATGCACATCATGCCCACGACGCCAAAGTTCCAGATGATGATGGCCAGGGTGAAATAGTCCATGGCCACGTTGTAGGTCTTGAAAACCTCTCTGTGTGGACAGAGACAGAGACAGAGACAGAGACGTGATTAGACGAGAGATACCTGGAAAGCCACGGTTGGAGAATTCATGGGGACGGGGCGGAAAGCTCGTAAAGCGGGTCATGGCTTACTTGAGGTAGATGTAGGAGAAGAAGAAGAGGAGGAGGAGGGAGGAGAGGAAGAGCCAGCCTTGGATCACCTGTGGAGGCAGAGGGCAGAGCCGTGAGGAGCAGAGCACAGACCCGTCCAGACAAACTAAACCAGGTCCCACAAGCACAGTGCTAGCACCGCTCGGATCAATGGATGGACTTATCTGACCTCTAGCACTTCTATGTCCCCACAAAAACACCAAGATCATGAGGGTTCCCTGGTGTTTCTACAACTTTCATGAAGTTTGTCATAACTTCTTCATATCATCTCACCCATCACAACACTGTTGTCCATCCACACTCATACACACTCTTAGGGGCCATCTAAAGTCTCTAATTCACCTAAATGTGAGTGTTTTTGAAGTGTGGGAGGAAACTTTGTTGTTCTGAGGTGACAGCGCTAACCACTTACTGTGTAGCGTGTAGCTCCCATTGCCGTGATTTCATTTAAGTCGGGCCATATTGTCACAATAGGGCACAAAAATAGGGCTTTCCAGAGTTGTGGAAAGTAAGGAATTAGGGATATCTCTGCAGGGCGACCGGGCTCCACTTTAGATATTCAGCTACCTATCTATTTAGATATTTAGACACCTTTAGATAGGGTGAGGAGCTTGGGAATGGAGCGAGATGGAACTGGAGACGGATCATCTTCATCGACATCCACTGCAGACTCAGATGTTCGTTTCCACTTCAGAGCCATTCCAGTTTCACAGTATCTCTAGAATGAACTTTTCCTGTATTATAACATAAAAGGATCTGTGTTCTACTCGTCACACTTTTACTATAGCACCTGTCGAACCTTTTACAAAATGTTTCACTTTTCCTGCTTCCCGAGCGTGCTCCATGACTGCTGTAAGGCTGCTGTACATCACGGTGCTTTCTGTCAGGCCGGTGAAAGTCTCTGATCTCACTTTGCTGCGTGGGCTCAGACAGAACAACTTACACGCGTAATAACATTAAGCAGCGGCTCTGGTGCGATTAGGAGTCCTGACTGTGTGCCAGCGCGCAGCTCCAGACAGGAGCTGGCACCGCGTCATGGAGCCGGGCCACGTTTGAGAGCAGGTAAACCTGCATCGCCTCGCAGGTCGGCCCTGGGAAAACTGTTCATGAGCGGGCTCTAATTATAGCGAGCAGGACGCCCGCGCCGTGTTTGCTGCCACTGCAGAGGAGGGGACGGGAAAAGAAGGGAGATTATGGGCGGTGTTATTAGAGGCGTGCCTCTCCTCCTCTGCGACAGGTCGACGTGGTGCGAGACAACCGGACGGACGCCGGGACGGCACGGAGCGGCGCGTGGGGTCACGGGGGTCGCCGTGGCGACGGTACCTTGTAGCAGCGGTACTTGTAGAGCAGCACCAGCACCAGGGTCATGACGATGATGACGGTGATCATGATGGTGGCGTTCAGGATGGAGTTGAGCGCCCTCTGAGCCACCGTGTCCGTGTCCTCCGGGAACGGCGTGTAGATCCTGGAGGGGCGATAAAGAGGGGGGGGGGGGGGGGGGCAAAAGGGCAAAGCTAGGGTCAAACTGCAAAGAAATGATTCGATGTCAACACAAAAGCACGTTGGCCTGACTTTGAGGGCGGTATGAACTGCGTCGGCGCCACCTAGTGGGTCAGGGGCCTCGTTGCGAGTTCACTCAGAGCGGATGAGCTGTAGATCTGGACTCCATCCCGATTTTTTTTTAATGAGATTAGATTCAACTTGACTGACGCAGCACAGAGTGCAAGTACTTAAGTAATGTAATGCTGCCTGGCATCAAACCAGAGGAGGAAAAAGCAGAAGGTGCAGACATACACATATAGCAATGGAGCAGGGACAGAGTTTAAACTATGCATTAGAAGACAGAAGAAAATATAGAATAGAAGTAGCTAGAGTAAAAAACTACAAAGCATAGTTTAATCTCTCGGCATAGGAACATGAGAATAGTATAGATATAATGACAATAATATCACCTTCCCTTACATTTATTTTATCTTATGATTAAAACATATTGTAATGACATGATGTGAATAGCAGAATGGACAATAGAAATATGCACATTAGCAGAGAAAATATATGTGGGAGCTAATCCTCTGATCAACTATAAACAGACTAAATAATCGACAACTATTGAAATATAAAATAAATAAACTGTTTCATAGATTTAACCATACAAGAAAGTGAGAAAAAAAAATCAGAATCTTGATATTATCAAATATGTGGTATTTAAAGTCCTTCAAATATACCCTTAAATATACCTTTAAACATACCACTTTCACTATTTGTTTTTCATTTTATAAACGTATAACGTATAAAAGTAATAATCAAGAAAGTAATCGAATTCATTGACCAATGGTTCAAATAACAATATCTTCTACATAACACCAGGTTCAGATACAACCAGAGATGTATGAACGTGACACGATACCACTTATGTATGTATGTATGTGTGTGTGTGTGTGTGTATGTGTGTGTGTGTGTGTGTGTGTGTGTGTGTGTGTGTGTGTGTGTGTGTGTGTGTGTGTGTGTGTGTGTGTGTGTGTGTGTGTGTGTGTGTGTGTCTCCCACACTCACAGCCTCTGGCCGTCGTTCTGGGTGTAGAAGCTGACTGACTTGATGGTGGCCACCACCACCACCATGCAGAGCGTAACGGGGACAAACAGCATGATGACGTGCTTGGCCCCGTATTTCAAGGTCAGCTCTTCGTCCTCGTCCTCCTCTGCCTCCACCACACGTGCAGGCCGAGGAGCTGGGGGCTGCCCGTTCTGCTCCGGCCCGCTACCGCCTCCTCCTCCTCCTCCTCCACCTCCTCCTCCTCCTCCATCCCCTCCTCCTCCGGAGCCTCCTCTGGACCTGGCTCTGATCACTGACACCTCTTGGGGCTGCGCTGTGGGTTCTGCAGCCACGTAGGTCTCCTGTTGGTCCTGTGAGAGCAGGAGAGGAAGTCAAGGTGGAAAAGTCTTGATTGAAGGCATATTACACTGTGTAGCTATGTAATAACCAGGGGTGAACGTAATTTATTCAGTGAGTTACTCAGGTAGTGATGATCTCAGCCGGGTGGACGTTTCTGCTCTGCTCGCTTGTCTCTCTCTCTCTCTCTCTCTCTCTCTCTCATAATGTTGGTACATGTAGGTTTCACTCTGTTTGGCTGTACTGCCTGTAACTATATGCCTTTTTATAGCCCATTTAAGGTGTGGGAATATTACGGTCTGTTAATGCACAAATACAGTGCCCTTTTGCATTTATATTCACATACACGGCTCTTTGAATAGAAATGAAATTGCTTCACTCTGATTGGATGTCTTCAGTGCCATTCACCTGAATGAAGCTGTGACTTTACCTTCTGAGCTTAACTATGTACAGTAGCTTCTCAGCTTGTTCTCACTCATTATATGGTAACTGGAGCTTTGATGCAGCTCTAGAGCTAGTCCACATCCATCCTTATATGTTGAAGCCAGAATCAGAGGAGGAAGCAGATACTGAGGAAGAACCAGGTGCAACCTCACAGTCGTGTATTTTTAACAGAGGAGAACAGCTGCACAGACAGTATATGCTATTCTTATTATTAGATGGTATGGGGCTGTATGGTTCATGTCACTATCTGTCTTCTCATGACTTATAGCTGCCAAGTTAAAAATCTAAACATGAATGAGGAGGTGATGTTTTTGGACATCTCCAGCCGGGTGGAGACTGTCGTTAGGGTAAACGAGAACAAGTATTTGTTCCTTGTTTTTTCTTCTGCAACTTCATTGTGGTGAAAAAAGCAAGTAACTTCAGATTGCAACATATCCTGCCCTGAACATGGTAAGTCACAAAGTTTCTACCAGTGTACACACACACATATTCACTGAGGCATGGCGTCCAGCATCATATCATCCATCCCTAGCACGAACGTGACTTGGATAAACACCCACAGACACACAGACAACAGTACAGTAAGCTACAGAGCAGACTGAGCACAGCTAGACATGACTCTGGGAACCTTCTGCATCAAAAAGAAGAAACCTGTTGATCGAATCTCCCGCCTCGGCATGGTTCCAGCACACTCAGAACGAGAATCACATGCACTTTATGAGCTGTGGTGCAGCAGCAGCAGGGCGAGCATGTACTCGCATGTAGTCACTGTGGCAAAGCCTGTTCAATCTGTCACATTTCCTCCACGCTTCCTGTCAGTCCCCCCCACCCACTGTGATCCATCTACTGTCAACGCCAGCCCTCTGTGAAACACATCATGTCATCTCCTCGTTACTGTTTTTCCTGCGAAACAGACTCCAGCCTTCAAACCAGACTCCATCCTCATCCAGACACCATCCTATGGTCTGATGGAGAGGGCGAATATCCCCAGTCCATCACAGGATAACACACAGACCGTTCACATCCTTCTGCAACGTGCATGTTTTTGCATTCCAGAGCAGAAAACCCACACAAGCACACAGAGAACACACAGACTCTAAACACAGGGTGTGTCATTCATTTCAATACTACTACACGCTGTAATCAGCAACACATCTATCTCTTTCTAAACAGTCGTAATTTGCAACTGAAGCTACACAACGAAACGGCAGAATTTAGCTCAGCTAGGGAGGAACAACGCTCCAAAGAGCAAATTCAACCGAAGGCGAGGTTAAAATATATCTTTGGTCACCACAATTGATTCTCCATAAATAAATAACATGGGACCTCAGTGGAAGCTCTGGATCGACCAGCCTTATCAAAAAGGCTGCCTTTCACTTGTTTTTATTGGCATAAAATGCCAAGAGACTGGACAAACACTAGAGCAAGCTGTTATCAGGCGTTCTGTGTTTGCATTTCACAGCCTAACCTGGCACATTTACACTCAACACACCGGGTCCCTCCAAGGACAACAACTCCGCACAGCTCGTTCCTGCCCCGGGATCTGTCCCATCAGGACGAAACGGAGAGGGGAAAAAAAACAGGGAACTGTGTGAACTTAAATCGGTCGGGTTGCCAGGCGAGTGGAGGCACGCAGAGAGCCAGACATGAAGCAACCTCAGCAGGTACAACAAGAACGAAGGCAGGGGGGCATCTCCAGGGACGGGAGGGGGCGGTGAGAGCTGCCACGGTGCAGAATGAGCTCAGTGTGCCTTATATTGCCCTTCATTGTTTCCCCTCCCTGGGAATAAGGCCTGTGTTGATCTCAAAGGCACAAATGATACAATATGCAGAACATGAAACGGTCCGGTTACTGTAACCCTATAGTATTGTAACAGCAGATCTAAACTTCTTCAGTCTGAAAGACCATAATGAGCCGTTCAGTGGCAAAAAGACACATTTTGCACTCGAGAAAGACTGAGAAATGTCTATAATAATACAATAAAACCAAACAATAAAAACTCACATGTTCAAACTTGCTTTCAGTGTTTTACATTTCTAATTCTGATCTCTTATTTTTCCTAGTTGTATTCATTTTATTTTACGTCGCCATCATGTATTCGCTCATGTGTGCGCCTTTGAGCACCTGTAAAAGTGTGCTATAAATAAAATCTGTTATCATTATACAGGCCAGGGCTTGTAAGAGTTAAGAGAAAGGACAATAAAGGTGGGTTGCTTGCCTAGCACTACAGGGGAAACACCTTCATTTACAGTAACAACGAGACACGGACGGCTACGCAGCACACTGGCATTCAGTCTCTAAGTGTCTCTATCTGAGCCAAAGTCCAACATCTCACCTTATAAAAACATAACCATCTATCATCGTACAAAGTCCATGCCAAACCACAGCTAGCATCAGCTTCACCGTGCACCACACGGTGACAAAGATAACTGTGTCTCTTTGGTCAGTGACTGGACAATGAAACTGGGTTTGCACACATTTAAAATGTTTAATCACCAGCCAGCGCATGGACAGGGTAGAGAGAAAAGCGTCAGAGCTCGCTGTGACACATTCTTTTATACTGACCATATTGTTTTCAATATCCTCTGCATTGTTCGCCATGGTCAGCCCGGCAGATACTGGTCCTCACATGCAAATCAAATTCTTTCGACCCTGGTGAAAGAGAACAGGAGCCAAAGTTATGTTAGGGGCTGAAAACAGGGTAAGATAAAGGCAAAAAAAGAACATTTTCCAATCACAGTGATCTGAGAGGCTGTGAGTTATGGCAACTTGATTCTAGAAGATGTTTCATGAGAGGTAAAAGCTCTTCAAGCATCTACAAAGTTAACACGACTTACAACTCCCAGAATTAAGATCGCCTGGATAAATGAGAATCTCCACAGACAGGATCACAGTGAAGTCTGGAACTAAAAAGTCATCTGTGCTAACATGGCTGTCTCAGCATCGCCGACCTCATTACAGGTCTGTCCGTTAAACACAGTCTAGTAAGAAGAGAGTGGCTCTCACTAATGGTTCTCATCATAGTTAGAATAGCTCTGAATCTCCCTCTTTGAGCCACTTAAACGCTTGCTTTTCGCCTTGGGCTGTTCTTTAAAAACACATCTTTTCATAGAATATAAGATGTTGGCCCTATCACCCTGTCCTCAAACTGGAGATAAGAATCTGAATCACTTTCATTGCCAGGAATAAGAATCATAATCAAACTACTTTCATAAATTGTATTTCTGACATTTGCCAAAAATGTAATGAGAATCAGTAGAAAAGAGAGTCATAAAACAAGTATACCAAAAACCTGAAATATACTAGAAGATTATTCAAAAATGTAAATGTGCAGGTAGGTCTACATGCTAGTAATACAGTTTCAATGAATTTGCTTTGATGACTGGTACAATAATGAGCAAGGTGACATATGCCATTACCACAAGAGAACAGTACAAAATAAGGTTTTTCCATGAAATAAAGGCATGTATAGACGACTTCAAGGGTTGTGAAAGGAAAGGAAAAAATGCTGTTTAATTGCACAAAATATTTGAGATTGTTATGGAGAGAAAGAATTGGGAGGAAGAAAATGTGATTAACTACAATGAATTTACTGTCATGGATTTGTCGAATCATAATGAGGAGCAACAAGTAATTAGTTATTAATGTAATTGCCACCTATTTAAGTCACCAATTAGTAATTTGAGTATCTATAAAATATGCTAGAATTTTAAAAACAATATTAATGTGAACATTATTAGTATTGTGAATATATTAATAGTAATATTAATAGCGTTTTAAGTTTAAATTATATCGGGATTACTTAGAATATCTCTGAGGTATTAGAAGACATCTTGGCCTACGTGAAACAATAGATCAACAGTTATCAATATTTTCCGAATATCTCAGGAACCAAACTAAAAGTTGATTACTCGAGAACACAGTCAATAGATTCATCGACCACAAAAACGATCATTTGCTGCAGCCCTGATCAATAAATATTGTTTCAGTCAGTGCCTCCAGTGGGAGTGGACCACACACCTCAGTGACTAAACGCCGGTAGATGACGATCATGATCAAAGAGCAACTAGTTGCTTATGACTTCTTGTTATCGTGACTCGGCACATATTTAAAAGCTCTTTTAAAAGACAACACTGATAATAATTTAAGTGTTTAGTGCACGTTGAGGTGTTTGATGAGGGGCTAATGCGGCTAGTTAGCGAGTCTCTGTCTCAGCGGCCGCACAGCGAGAATAACGCTGAATAACTTCATCATCTGGGATACAATCCAGGCCCACAACAGAGGCTGAAAGACGAGGACTCACCTGCTGAGAACAGGAGTTTATTTCCTTGGTTCTGTCTCCCTGCGGGCTACTCCAGTCGGTTTAAAACCCGGGCACTTTCTCCTCTTTTGTTGTTCCTGCCTTCTCACTGAACATCCGGTTTCTGGTCAAACTACTTCCTGCTCTCCCTCCGCTCTGGAGGAGGCGTTCAGGGACACTACGGAATTCCCCCATTTAGGACCTGATCCTTCGTTATATTCATATAATTATTCTATATTGCATTATGTTGTATTATGTATCAGGCATTCTTGAGATCAGGGACAAAGTAGGTTTTAATCTTCTTTAAAAAATCTCCTTATTTCCAAAACATGTCCATATATTATGGCTGCATGAGGTGTTAGCCTTCTCATGCTTTCAAGAACCATCTCTCTGGTCAATATATGAATTATATATGTAATATATAACTTCATAAGACAAAAATCCTATTCGAGTTGACGACTTATGGACATGCCAAATAATCTTTTTCATCACAAGCTGCTTGTGGCCACAACAATAAAGTTAGTTAAAGTTTTTATTGAATTTTAGCAATTATGGTGTTGATACACTATGGCTGTGACACTGAATGTTTTCTAAAAGATGTATTGAAGGAAAAAATATATAAAATCTTAACAGGAAATGGTAAAGGGTTCTTTAAAGTGAGTTGGCTCCTTTTTTTTGGTAATTTTAGAAACATCTTATGATGTTGACATAAGCTCTGGACATAAGTTTAATCACTTAAAAAGTACATAAAACAGTTTCTTAAACTGTAAACTTTTATACAGTTTGAATAAATATTTACAATACTTTAGAATAACTAAGATGTTTGTTTACTTCAAGCAATTATTTAAGTATTTTGAAATTAGGAAACCTGCTCGGACAAGAGATTTTTTTTCCTGGCAACACACTGAGCCATGAAAAATAAAATATATGTGTACGAAACCTTGAATTCATATTTTATAGTACAATTCTGTACTCTTTTATTGAAGATAATCATATGACATATTTTATATACATTTTTAACCACAAAAATGAGTTTTACCTCTTGGACATGTTTTGTGCCTTTTCTGAAGAATCATTGGTATATTATATATTATGTTGTATTGTTTTTATTTTATTTTATTTTATTTTATTTTATTTTATTTTATTTTATTTTATTTTATTTTATTTTATTTTATTTTATTTTATAGCATAAGGTAGCGGGAGAATGAAGCAGTTCCACCCCGCACCGGCAGGTGGCGCGACCGTCCCTATAGAGCGCTTCCTATATCCGCTGTGCCAAAGGTCAATTCGTCCAAGAAGAGGAGGAGGCAGAGATCCAAGAAAACCTACCGAACCTCAAGAAAACCCACTAAAAACAACATGGTAAGTACACACGGATAAAGTACATTTAGCGTACACGTCCACGTCTTGTTGAAGGCTATCGCTGCTCATCGCAGAGCGCCGGGTTTAGCGCGTTATTTCAGCTCAAAATGCAGGTTTAGCTGTGCTAATGTTAGCCTGTCTGTAGGTCTGGAGGCTGCGGAGCAGCTGCAGGGAAACACGCACAGATAGAGGGGGGCTGCTGGACTGCTTTAGATAACACTCACTTTGATTTCAATGCAGCTGATTTAACTTTAACTTTAACGTCCAGCTCCAGGTCTGTCCGCATGGGCTGGTTTATCTTTGAAACGGCTGTAGTGACTATATTTTTACAGATACGATTATCCACAGCTTCATGGTAATACAATGACCCACAAGAGAATTTAAGATAGTGTTAACTACAGTATAACTACAGTTCTATATCCAGTCCAATCCAACTTAATGAATAAAACACTTTGAAAACGACAACAATTCTAGTCTTGTTCTTCATCTTTTTTTAGTATTTACGGTTGATTTTTACACCACTTTCACCTGTATTTGTTTGGCATTAATACCATCAGTAAACTGAGACACCATCTTACTCACTTTGTACCTAATAGTGTAGCAAAGGTCTGCTGGAGCCCGTCTCTGGCTCACAGTCACAATAGGGGATACACACTGGACAGCACACACACACAAACACACACTTTCACATTTACAGGCAATTTCAGACGTCCTTAACTACATGTTTTGGACTGTGGGACCTCCACTATTCTCCTCTCTGTGTGATCTCTTTGAGTTTAAGTGCAATATTTTGTGCATATTGGCAAAGGTAGATACTTGGTACCAGCAGATACTTGGTAATGTTCAAAGATGACGAATGGATGGAGTCTAACTTTTATGACAGTCACCCAGTAAACTTACTACCAGAGCTCGGTTGTGTTCAGAGCAGATGTTTATATGGCTTTTCCCCCATGACTTTGGGTGACTGCACCTAAGTCTAATTAATGTGTCCTTTGTCTTCCTCCAGTCCCACACAATCCTGCTGGTGCAGCCCACCAAGAGGCCGGAGGGCAGGACATACGCAGACTATGAATCTGTCAACGAGTGTATGGAGGGTAAGTGGGATCCTGGTACATTTGAGTCCTGTTCTGCCGAACCATTGGTTTACTCCTGGAGAGATGTATATGAAGACATTCCCACTACTCTTTAGCGAAGATGGCAGCACATCAGGACACGAGTCCATGCCATTTTCTATATATTAAATTGGCTCAGCGTTTGAGATCCTGGTGGCCGAGTGACCAAGTGAAGTGATGATTCTGTTCCTCTTTGTGGTCACTCAGCTTATCTATAGAGTCTGTATGTACTGAAATTATCACATAGTGGTTTTTCTGGGTGAAACGATGGGTGTGAAACCTCATCTCATCATCTCACAACTTCTCATTTCTTCCATCAGCTCCATTTTACACATATTTCACAAATGCTTTGGCATTATTTTGCTTCCTATTTAAGTTTTCCTCTAATCCACGCACTGTCTTAACGTGTCACTCTCTACCGTGCAGGTGTGTGTAAGATGTACGAGGAGCACCTAAAGAGGATGAATCCCAACAGTCCCTCAATAACGTACGACATCAGCCAGCTGTTTGACTTCATCGACGACCTGGCCGACCTCAGCTGTTTGGTGTAAGTGAAACAAAGAAACAAACTCATAGGGCCAAGAGGCCGCTCTCAACCTGATGTGACTGTAGAGCAAAGCTGAACAGTAGGTCCAAAAGCATCATCAACTGCTCATCCGTGCATAAATGGAATTATACATGGATAAAGAGAAGCAGGATGAGACAAAAACTAGAAGTATGACCCAAACCACACCTTGAAAACTAGTAGGTGCAGAGGGACTGAATCCCTTCAGTCCAGACCACAGAGAAATAAAGTGTGTGTAACTGCCCCCAGTCTGATGAAATAGCCCCACATGATGGATCTTTTCTGATTTATTTCCATCTTCCTGCCATCAGACATCAAGAAATTATGAAAAACAAAGACATACGAATACAATGGAGTCAGTCAAATACACATCCAAGTTTCCTTGTAAAGCTGCTGGAATTAGACAGGCTAATAGACGGATCCCAGTCTGTCAACACGACAACAGAAAATTCTAAAAACATTCAAAGAAAAGTAAAACGCCATGGACAAATATGACACAACCAAAAGGTACATGGACAAATTACAATTTGTGCCTCTTGAACCAAGCAGAACTGTTCATTAAGGACTTTCACTTTGCTCTAATTCTCTCTGTTACTTATTGTTTCTGACCGCCTGGGACAGTAAACCTGTAAGCAAGAGCACTTTAACTGAAAGTTATTAAACCAAAGCTACATTTTTAAACAGCTTCTTTAGTACATTTTAATGACTATGTATTCAGGCATTGGTTAATCTATCACATGAAGTAAACAATGTAACAGAGGCTCTGTAAACAGTCAGCTTACACTTCCAGAGTGTTTGTGGTGCCGGGTTTGCGGTTTGTGTCGTCTCGTCTTGATGAAAGAGCGTTGTAGAATGAGAGCAATCCTCGGAGAAGGTGTTGAAGTGAGTCTGGTTGTGCTCCAGGTACCGCGCCGACACACAGACGTACCAGCCGTACAACAAGGACTGGATCAAAGAGAAGATCTACGTCCTGCTCCGTCGCCAGGCGCAGCAGGCGGCCAAGTGAAGCCTGGAGGGGCGGGAGGACGGGATCCATATCTGTTTGGTTTTTTTTTTTTGTTTGTTCTTTTTCTCAACTGCCTCTTCTATTCGGGCCCATTAAGTTGCTTTTAAGAAGTTTTTACATTTTTTTTCCCCTTTTTTTTTTTGTTCTCACGAAGGGGAGACCTATTTTGTATCATTATGTTTTTGGCGTATAATAAAGATTTCTTTTAGTAACAATACTCGGTGTCAGTTTGCTTCGTTGTGGTAATTCCTGTTTTTTAACAGTCGATGCAGTTGCAAACATAATCTAGAAGTATTGATTTGTCTTTTTATCTGTGCAAAGGGAGATTATTTCCAGTTTCCCCACACTTTCTGAAATTGATTCCCTTGTGTGAGTAAGATTAAAACATTTCTGGTGGTGAAATAAAAAGAAATTAATCTCAATTTCTCATCTTTTGTGAACTGTGTGGGCAGCCTAGACTTTTTTTAATCCCCCAACTCTTTAATTGTATTCATGCTCGTGAAAATGTAAAAAAAAAAAATTAATTACTGCTACTCTTTAAAGGGAAACAATTACCTTCTTTTAAAGTTGTGGGTTTTAAACTGATTTCTTGTTTTCCCTCCATCTTCTGTTATTTGATTAGTAAGTTAAACGTTTACTTAAATGACTTTCCTTTCACATTTTGTGACACTTAAGTCAGTGGGCAGTTTGCTTTTGTGGGAATGAAATCTGAAAAATGAGATCATTTCTTTCTATCCCATCTCACGCATCTTTTATGTCTCCCCCCAGTTGTTTTATTGCTCCTTTCTACCAGATGAAATCTGCTTGAGCATTGCTGCAGTTGGAGCAGCAGCGTCTCCAAACATTGATTTTCATTCCTTCTCTCTCAGGGAAAGTGCCCATAGTGTTTTTTTTCTGTCTTTCCTTTTTCTTTTTACTTTTTTGAAAAGCAGAAAGTGGAAGAAAGTCAATATTCTGTAGGCTAAAAATCGGTGTAGAGTATGTAAGAGTGAAGGGACAATTACATTTTTTGGGATAACACTTTTTTTCTTTAGTCTTTTTCTTTTTATATGTCTTTACATCCCAAAACCTTGGAGCGAGAGGATGGAAATCAATATTTGGAGACATGATGACTTAAGGAAATCACCATCAGCTGTAACAGATTTAATCTTTAGCAATGCTCCAAGATGATTTCTATATATGTATTCAGGTCATTCAGGAAGCTTGGAGACCGTAAATTGCCCATATGAGTGAATGTAAGTAGAAACTGTAAGGAAATTCAAGTAAAACACTGTAAGTAATGAGCAGGAATTGGACCCGGGTCATGCCTGGAAGGCAGCTCTGCTCACCACTACACCACCGTCACTGCTACAAAGAGAGATTAGTCAAAATAACCCATCAAACGGGAGGAAAAGTAGACAGACACAGTCAGGGTTCACATGTGTCCTTGAAAATGTTCAGATCCTGGACAATTGGTGACGCATCTTCCAGTCATGGAAAATATGTAGAAAATGACAGAAATTGAAAAACATCCTGAAATTTTGCCTCACAGACTGGTGATTTCCTCAAATCAGTACATCTCCAAATATGCATATCCGTCCCTTTTCCCCAACCCATCCCACCAGGTTGGCGTTTTACAGATGTGTTGTGTTTTGTTTTATAGATAGATAGATAGATAGATAGATAGATAGATAGATAGATAGATAGATAGATAGATAGATAGATAGATAGATAGACAGTCAGACCCATTAGCTGTAGAAAATACTTTATTACTGCTAAAGGAAAAAGCCGTTCACACGTCCTGAAAAACCTAAAAAAAAAAAAAAAAAAAAAAAAAAGCAACCCGCATTCCAGTCATCTTAAACATGGTAAATGAATAAATATATAAAAAAATCAAATGTCCTGGACAAACTTAGCTGTCCTATTCCACAGTTTCGCACAGACAAGATGTTGATTAGCATCCTCTCTCAGTAAATGTTGTGCGGGCATAATGATGACAATAATCATAATGATAATAACAATAATAATGGGGAAAGAGGATCAGAGCTGTGTATAGGACAAACATCTGTGGTGGAGTGGAGGAGGAGGAGGAGGAGGAGGTGCTGAGAGAGAGGCAGGTGATGGAGGAGCGCCTCCTCTCGGGCTGTTTTCCTCCACCTTTTGTGTTGTGATCGAGACTCAGTCTGTTTCTCACACCCACCCACCCACCCCGGTGCAGCCCCCCTTCCTCCTCTTCCTCCTCCTCCTCCATCCCACCCTACCCTACCCCATCCTCCTCCTCCTCCTCCTCCCCCTCCTCTCCTCCTTTTAGCATCTGAAAAGACCACTGAGTGAGAATCGATGGCGCAGAGGCCCGCTTGACAGGACAATAAACCACAAAGAAGGGGTGAGTTTTTTTTTCTCCTCCATCCTCTCGCCTGTTTTCCTCTCTCTCTCCCTCTCCTCCATCTCTCTCCCTCTCTCTCTCTTTTCTTTTCTTGGGGAATTGCGGAATTACTCTAATGGCTCAGCGACGGAGACACCGGGCATCTTTTGTTACCGAGATATGATTTACAGCATCAGCATCAGCATCACCATCCAGGAGGAGAATGAGAATAACAATGATGAGGAGGAGGAGGAGGACGATGAGGATGATGATGGAGAGCAGCCGCGTCCTCATCCTCAGCATCCTCCTCAGGATGAAGGAGGAGAAGATGAAGGGATACAAGGAGAGAGGGAGAGAGGGGGTGGGATGGGGGGTTAAAAAATACCACAGCGCTTCATCGTCCGGGACCGTCATCTCAACCACACACACACACACACACATAAACACGCACAAACACACACACACGCGTTCATCATTCACCTTATGTAACCCAGTGAAGCTCCGGAGGCACCGGGAGCAGCTCCGGGGACGCAGCCCGGGGATGGAGCGCGGGGAGCGGGGAGAGCGCAGCAGCACCTGCCGCTGCAGGTTTAGATGAGGCTGGAGCTCATTGGCTCGATGCGGAACACCGTGGATCGTCCAAGGTTCATGTTGTTGATGTTGATGCGGTGTAAACACAGATCTGTCAGCAGCAGCAGGACAGGAGGAGACAGGGAGGGAGCCCTGTGTGTCTGGGCTGCATGGCTGGGTTGTTTTTAAAAGGTTTCGTTTTTATTTCCCGTTCATTTTGATTTTTTTGAAGAAATGTTTTTATTCTAATGAGGGGAGACCACCCCCACCCCCACCACCACCACCACCCCATACCGAGGCTGGTGTTGTAAATGCAGCCATGAGGATCATCCTGCCTGTGTGTGTGTGTGTGTGTGTGTGTGTGTGTGTGTGTGTGTGTGTAAGACAGCGTGTGTGTATGTGTGTGTGTGTGTGTGTGTGTGTGTGTGTGTGTGTGTGTGTGTGTGTGTGTGTGTGTGTGTGTGTGTGTGTGAGAGAGAGAGAGAGAGAGAGAGAGGGAGGGATAGAGAGTATGTATGTGTGTTTATGAGGTGGAGGGAGAGAGTGTGTGTGTATCTGTGTGTGAGACAGAGTGTGTGTGTGTGTGTGTGTGTGTGTGTGTGTGTGTGTGTGTGTGTGTGTGTGTGTGTGTGTGTGAAAGAAAGAAAGAGAGAGAGCCACAACAATAGCTTCCATTTTCCTGAGCTGGAGGCATTATCAATACACCCCTCAAAAAAAAACAACAAAAAAAACAACCAAGTACACAAAAATACAACTCACATGATTTCTTATGCTAACGACCCCAAGGTGCCTCCTCCTAGGATCTAAAAACACGCCTATGTGCATCAGAAGACAAGGAGCCTCCATGACCACCAAGTCTACACTGAGAACCATCACAGATGTATCTTAGAAGTACAGATCCTCAGGATCCTGGATGTCTGCATTACTCTGCTCACAGCTGAGCTGAGACATCAAATATTGATCTTGAGTCTCAGCGCTCAGATATGAGAGTGGTAACCTGGATTGACCTGACAGCATGCAGTGTTTATGTTTGTGTTTGACCCGCTTCCCTCTCTCGCCCTCTGTCTCTCTCTTTCCCCTCACTTTCCCTCCACATCCAGCTTCTTCATCTTCCTCCTCCTCTTATTCTTCTTCTTCTAAGCCGTGAGGACGCAGCAATGCCCCAGCAGAGGGAGGATCTCTCTCCGTCTCTGCCTTCGTCTCCGTCCCAGTCTCCGTCCCGCCACCTCGGCCTGGCGTCTCCACACCCGCAGACACCGAAGCCCGGCCACCACTTCCCATGAGGCCACCACCAGAACTCAGCTCAGCCGCTCTGTATGGGGCCTCTCGCATATGAAGTAAGGTCCATAATACGGTCTGTGTCCTCTAGGGCACGTGAAGGACAAACATGAGGAGATCTGGTTGTATGCACTGCTTAGATGATTGATCCCTTACCTCTAAAACGCTCTGCCCAGACCGTGGCTCGGGACATATCAAATTGCATCTGTTCACCTGCATGACCTCTGAAATCCTTTATATGGAACAATCTGAGAGAGATATTGTCTGGTTGATCTCCTTATGGCCCTAAGTATGGGCTATACAATGTTATATAGGGGATCAAATGTTTTTTGGAGCTGCCAGTTTTATTCTTATTCTATTCCTATTCTTATTCTATTTATTAAAAAATCTTTTATATTCAATAAATGTTCTAATAGAACAGTTGATAGCATTTTTATGGATAGAACTGTCACCTGGGCTCAACAATAGGGTTTTCTCTAAGCACTATTGTTCCCTCCCACCATCCAAACATGTTTGTTTAAATTAACCGTATGTCTAGACTAAGTGTGAGAGGGAATTCACACACAGAAGGCATTTAGGTGCAAAACTGGTCAAGAAAATTGATGAATGAATGTTGTTCCCCAAAACAGAACAAGTGCAAATGTTTCTGTTAGTCACTCAAGATTAAAAGCCTAAATTATGACCAAAAATAACATTTACCATCTGTGAAACCTTCAAACTGCCACTGCTGCCAAAATACCAGTAAGATGGTGATGCCCCAGTGATGTAAATGCTCTTTTTGTCCTCTTTCTCATAGTTGACATGGAGGATGAAGATGGGACTTGTCTACTTGATGTTTTGTGGTGAGTCCATCCATGTCCAGCAGAAAAAGAGATTATCCTCTCCTGTGCTTGTGATAACAGATTCGATACAGTAGAACGTATAGTTGAACATATTTGTCGATTTCGATGTTTTAATCCTGTCTTCTTCTTCCACAGTGACCCCCAAGCCCTGAACGATTTCCTTCATGGGACCAATGAGGTAACAAAAGAGCGTTAAATGGAGAGGGGCTCAAATCGGAAAATCAATAGAGTAAATGATGAATGTGAGATGGGAATGTTTCTTGGCACGCGGACGGTGATCGGGTGCGATGTGTGCAGTAGTGCTGACAGAGAGACAGGGAAGCTTAACGTGAAACTAAGTGTTTTCACGGCCGTGACTTTGCAAACCCAACCTGAAATCATCTCATTCTACCTCCCACCAGCTGCAGACGGAGGACCTGCTCATTAACTCCTCCTCTGGGGAGCCCTCCCTCTTCACAGATGCCCCGGTAAGTGTCTGGATCCACAGCCAGCAGCATCACAACAACCTGCACTTTTTTAACCCACCCCCCCAGAGATTGATCTTTTTTTCCCCTCTCCTTCTGTGCCTGCACTGCAAATTATTTTTTAGCAAGATTTTTCAAAAATGCTCAATTTCGATAATTTATCTTGTTGTAAGAGTTTATTTCTTTCACTTCATGGGTGTCTGTTCAACATTGTGACCCATCAAGACCCAATCAGACAATTGTACATCATGTCTCCTGCTAACCTTGTGACTTTTCACAATGTACCTCAATACCTCTGAGACTACCAATAACAGTGCTGGCACCAGTAAACGATGTCACCTACCCAACACATGTGCACCCAGCCTCTCACTAAACACGCTCTATACACTATGCACTCTACAATCAAGGACACACTGTCATATCTTTGCCCAACTCACATCGGACACAAGGCTATCCTCTACCTCGGGGCTTGTTTGTTCAGCTGAACACTGAGTTAAACTTGCCTGGAAAGAAAAATCGGGACTTTGTCCTTTTTCCAACAGCATTTCCACCACAGTGTTGAAGATTACACTATAATCCAAAATCAAACACTTCAAGAAATCTTGTCAAGTGAAATCGTCTAATAATAAGTCATACTCCCTCGGGGAGGTTCCCTGTGGGAAATTTTGGGTTTTGCATCTGCTGGGGAACAATTGGGGCGAGGTGTCTTGCTCAAGGGTACTACAGTCATTAGTGGATGTAAACCTGTGGTCTTTGGGTTACAAATCCAGGTCCTTAACCACTAGACCACAGGTGAATGACCCATCTTCTGCAGACTTCTTCTGTGAACCTTTTTCCTCAGATTCAGTGTTTCTTTCTCGTTTTTTGACACCCCTTTTTTTGCAGTGTTAAACAGCATCCTGTTAACTCCTTCTCTAATCTGTTGGCTTGGTTTCTATCCATCATGTCTGCAGAGCCCCGTGTCTCTGCTGGGAGATGGTAGGGATTCCCCGGGCACGCCTCCACCTGGCTGCGTGGATCTGTCCTTCCTGGAGGAAGCACTGCTGTCGTCGCCAGAGGCCGTGGACGACCCGCAGGTGGTGCAGGGCGGGGGGACGGCGCCTGTGGAGGCTGGATTCGAGCCAAAGAAGGGAGAGATGGTGGTGGAGGAGGCGGCGGAGGAGGAGGAGGAGGATGGTACTAGTGCAGGACAGCTGCCCTGCGACATCCTGCAGCAGAGTCTGCAGGAAGCAGAGATCACGGAGCAGACCATGGCTCTGGAAGCAGGGCTTCCCCAGCCGGGGGACACCCTGTCCCTGTACTCCCCCGCCCCGCTCCTGTCTTCACCCCCGGTCCCATTCAAACCTGTGACGTTGCCCAGAGACACCCAGGCGGCGGTGGAGCCTCCGCAGCCCTCGCTCCTGGCTGTGGGACCTGGATGTCCGTCCCTCAAACCCGCCACCCACGCTCAGCTGATGGGACTCCTGCCTGGGAACGTGTTCCCTGCAGCTTCGCCCGACACCTCCTCCTTCTCCCTGAGTCCTGCCCAAGCGTCCAGCATGATCATCCACAAGGCCGTCCCCAGCATGACCAGCCGTCCTCTCATCACGCCCACGCTGAGGGCGGCGGCGGCGCCCACGGCGGCTGCAGCGCCGGGCATCATCCTGCAGCGGGCGCCGCTACCCATCCAGCCCAAGCTGCCCATCAGCATCCAACCCAGACTGGTTCAGATCAGCCCCAAGCCTGCAGGGCAGAAACACACCTCAGGCCTTACCTTTGTCCCTGGGACTGGTTCACCAAATATTCTTCTGTCGCAGCCTCCGGGCCAGAAATCCGCGGTTCCTCCTCCTCCTCCCCCACCACAACAGCCCCAGCAGCTCCCGAAACCAGTGAGCCTGCAGCTGGTCAACCAGGGCGGCTCCTTCCTGCTCCAGCCTCAGGGACTCTTCCAAGGTCAAAACCAGTTCCTCCTTCCGGGCCAGTGTCCCGTCACCATCTCTCAGCCGTCCAGCGGCTCCAGGCCCCTGCTGACCCCCGGCCACCCCAGCCTGACGCCTTCGTCGCAGCTCGTAGACGGCTCCCAGATCCTCACCGTGCCCCAGAGGCAGCTCAACTTCAGCCCCGTCTTCGCCACCTCCACCGGGCAGCTCGCGCTCCGACAGGCCACCGTCCTCTCAGGACCGTTGCATCTACAGTCAGCGCCCCCTACTGTCTTCCAGATGCCGGCGCAGCTGGCGGGAGCCTACGCTCCGGGAGGGCAGGGGCAGCGGGCCACGCTGGTCCACAGTCCTGCGCTTGGGAACCACATCACCCTGATCAACAGCTCAGGGGTGCTGCCCCCGGACCTCACCTCCATCTCCATTGTGAACGGGCCGTCCGTGGTGCAAGGGCTGCCCTTCGCCGCCCAGGCCCCGGCACCTCAGGCGGCGGTGACGGAGGGACAGCTGAGCCTCCAGCAGGCGTCTGTGGTGCTGCTGCCAGAGAGAACCATTCAAGAGGAGCAGAGCAGCTCCGAGGAGACCTTTCACCAGCTTCCTCAGGTGAGCTCCGACCAAAGCCCCTGTCACACTGTAGCTGCTTTTCCAATACAGCTTTTTTATGTTATTTCTGAAATGTCAATAAATAAGTTTGTGATTTTTGGTGTTTTCTGCATGTGCTGAACCTCTCGTAAACTCTTATAGTGACATCACATCACAAGATTCCACTTTGGGCATGATGGACGTCCAAAACATTGGTGTACTATATATTTTAATTAAGGTTTCTAAGAAGTTCATTTTCACTCTTTACCACATCATCTTATTTGAAGTAGTGAGCTGGTCATTTGACCTCCTACGTCATGTCATGTTTCATGTCCATCACACTTTTATGATAAACTTCTCTTCTGAAACATCTCCTCCTCATGATAGCGCAAACATGTTTTTACATTTTCTGAGCACACAATACGCACCACAGTTGTGTTTTCTATTGCTCCTCAACACTGAGAGTATGACCCATATCACAGCAGGGTTTTAGCAGTTTGAATACATTTCTTCCCATTCCTATTAGCGTGGTGTTAAAATCAGTGAGAGTTCTCATCACACTTGTTTGGATGGTGTCATCCATCACGGGGAGCTCCATTCATTTAAGTGCCGATTATAATATCAGGGTGAGATAACAGTGTGGATATATTAAAAGAAGAACACACACACAAAGATCAGTTTACTCATCTGAAGAAGTGCTCATGTGCCTGTTTAAACAGTTGTATAGAGTCACCTGTGGCTCTTCAAGGAGCAATGAAAATAATTATAGAAGATAATTACTCAGTTCGGATTCGCTGCAGGGCGTCCATTAGCTCCTGATAACAGAGACCTATTAAGTCACTTGACTGTTCTATATCAGCGCGACATCAGATCAGCCCAAATATAAAATGAGCAGCTGTCTGTAGCATTACCGCATGGTAGTAGTTTTCTGGTTTATAGCTGAGTCATAGCGTTTATAAGCTGAGAAATATCTCATGCTGCAGAGTCTGGGCCCTTCACTGGAGTAGTAAATGACCATCTCCACTGCATAAGACTCTGATCTGAGGCACGAGGCAAAACCTGAGAGGCACTGAATGGAAAATCAGACTTCAAAATGCATGAAAATATAAATTAATGATCCGATCCTTTCGATCTTTGGTCCAAAACCCTGGTAAAGGCAGGATTTTAATGACCATAATCAGGGAATAATGGACTGAATGAATGAAGAGAAGTATTGAACAGAAAACCTGTGTCACAACCTGGAAACATACAGAGAAGATTTTGAGTTGTACAAGAGTAAATAAGAGCCTTTGCTTTTAACACTTGACTCACATGATGTAAAATTTTAGGTTTTGAAATGGCAGCTAAGAAAATGCACAAACCTCTAAGAAGACAGGCTGTGATTTACGTGTGATATGACGTGTGAATAATGTGTATTTACATGCAAAATTGTAGCCTTCGGATATTTATCTGAAAAATGTGCGTTTTACAGCATATGCAATGTAAACGGCAGAACCAAAACCCTTTATATGTATTGAAGGATTTTCAAGTAAAATACCAGTTTAGGCGCTCCTGGTTCTTCTTTAGTGTCTGGAAAAAAGACTAGACACAAAACTCTGATAAACATGAAAATGTGCCAGATCTGTGTGGAAATGGACCATAACAATCCCAAATTAGCATTTCTAATGCTTTGTAGTTTCTATGTTAACGCCAGAGAACAAGGCTAGACACCCTATTCACCCATTATAGGCCTCCTTTAACCTCTCTCTATACCTGTGTCTGACCTCCTGCTGCAGCCCTATGGACAGGTTCTCCAGCACGTGTCGGTGCAGCCCAGCTCTGCAGCGCTGCAGTCCTCCTCTCCTCCCGTGGTCACAGTCCTGCAGCCGCCCTCTGACCCCCCGCTGACCCCCGACCCCATGGTGGAGATCCCCAAACTCCTGATGCCGCCGGCGGAGATGAACCAGGTGGTGGAGGAGGTGACGCACTCCATGAGTCAGAACGAGGCCTTTATGCAACATCTGCAACAGGTCGGAGCCTCCGCAGGTTTATGCTAATTCACCGTTGAGATGTTTTGTGTCGGCAGCTGATTAAGTAATAGGGCTGACAGTTTATACTTGTCAAAACATAACCCAGTCATTCATTAAATAGATTTACTATTCATGAGAGTAAGATGTCAACAATACATATGCGCAATACAATTCATGCAATATTCTTGCATCTCAGTTTACCTCGTCCAAAGACTTTGTCACTTTTTATTTTGCAGCAGTTAGTCCATGTAGCAGTAACTCTCCCAGTCTGTTACTGTGTTTATTTCTCTTTATGCGAGAGATTATTTTCAACATTATCATTTGTCGGATGGTTCCAGGGGACAAATAAGACTCTTAGCTCGGCCATCAGTGAAACTCATCCAGACCCGCTGAACCGGCACAGACAGAGCCGGTCAACTTGACCTTGAACCCGATCACGCAGTGGAAGAAAGTCCACTGTCGTACTCGCTGTCTGGATCGTATCCTCTTTGTGAAGGGCGATCTGAGATCTGACCAACCGGCCCAGAGCGGCTGGTCCCCAGAGTGTCACCGGGCAGCCGGACCTCTGGTTCCTCCATCCGATGAAGCCGATGGTCAGGCACGACCGCTCCCATCTGCAGCTTACTCACTTATTCCGAGCCAAATTTAGATTCGGTATCTCCAAATTCTTATAATTTATATTCATAATTGATATTATAATTATTCTCCCTTCATCCCCATTTCCCTTAAATGACCGTATCCTATCACTGTCTTCAAAATGAGCCAGTAGCTTTTAAGGTTAGTCCATTCGCTGTCTTCCTTCCCTCTGTTGTGCATTCATTTATTTTACTTGATTGAGTTATTAACCTACCTCATGTATTCATTACTTAGCCTTAATTAAACCATAATCTAACGCTTAAGTGTTGTCTGAGCATACTTCTCTTTGCAAATTCAAAATCACTGATGGAGAGTTCATGCTCTGATCGCGAGATTGGTCACTTTTCACTGATCACTTTTTTTTTTAATGATCTACACCAGGTGATATCAACGTTGAGAGATCTTGCCCAAGGACATGAGAAAATAACAAAAAGCGAATTCTTTTTCACCCAAATGATTTTTATCTGTTCTTGCAAACCAGCATCTTCCAGAAGCATCTAACGCCAGCTCTCCCCTTTCTCTCTTCATCATTTCCACCACAGCAAGCACTTAGTTCTCCCATCACCTCGGAGCTGCTGGCTGCAGCGCTGCCCGTGGTTCCCCTGGAGTCTCTCTCCTCCCCGGGCTCCGGCGAGAGGGAGACCCGGCCTCAGACCCTGGTGGCGTCGGGCGCCGTGATGTCAGACCAGTGTGTGGAGGCGTCTCCTCTCCCCTCAGACCCGGAGGAGGACGCCCCGCTGCTCTGCCCCTCCCCACCCCTCCAGGAGGCAGACAGGCTTCCTCCCACCACCTTCTCCCCACTGCCCGGACCCGAGGCCTCGGCCCCGCCCCAGACCTCAGCCCCCCAGCCTCGACCGGACCCCCAGGTCCAGTACCAGGTCCCACAGGCGCTGTTCAACCAGAACCAGGTTCATATCTGTCCAAACCCCCCCCCCCAAAAAAAAATGCATATTTACACATCACATTCAATACTACACTACTTAACTGCTCCAGATTAGTTCATTTATCATTTATCATATACAGCCAATGGTGACAATACTGCACTTTAGATTATGATTATATTATAGTTTTAGTATAATTATGCAGAATATCACACTCATCATTCTTCATGCTTGTGTTTACAAATCAATTTCATGTGTAATATGAAATTTTAAGTACTTGCTTTATTCTACCTCAGTTACCCATAGGCAAAGACATTATTTTTTAGAAGTTATATTGTAGTAGTTATATTATTTTTATATCTTTGTCTATATTTGCCTGAATTTATTATTTATTACTGGTCAAAAGATACTGATATTTTTTCTTGTTTTATTGATTTTATTCTTGAGTATTAAAGCATTTAAATGTATGATTATTATTATATGAAATTTATGGGGAAGGAAAGATCATATCATATCATATCATAAGCATGGTACATATGGTGCTTATGTGTACATGTAGAGCATGTAAAGACAATAAAACATCCTGATCCTGACTGTGACTCTGCAGGTTCAGGTCCAGGTTCAGGTCCAGGCCCAGGTCCAGGCCCAGGCCCAGGCCCAGGCCCAGGCCCAGGCCCAGGCCCAGGTCCAGGTCCAGGCCCAGGTCCAGGCCCAGGTTCAGGTCCAGGCCTCTCAGCCCCAGTCCTCGGTCCACAGCGTGGCGTCCCCGATGCAGGTCAGCATCTCGGTGCCTCAGCAGCCTGATCCCACAGCTGCTGCAGGAGGAGACGACCCCGCTGCCCAACAGCACACACACAACAGTGAGTCTCAGCCTCAGTTATATGATAATAATAATCATCATGCACCATTGTTTTTTTAGAAAACACAGATAAATGAAGTCCAACTGATGACTGTGTCTCCTATGTAGAGCCAACAGCTGCCTTGGTCGTGGAGAGTAAAGCCTTTACTCTTGATGTCCGTCCACCCTCTCCTGCAGCCCTGGGGGTCCAGGTTCAGGGGCCCACAGCTCCCACGATGAGCCAGCAGGTCGGCCCCAAGGTGAGAGAGAAACACACCATCCTGTCTGCTGCCACAGCAGCTCGACACGCTATCATCAGATTTCATTGTGTTTAGGGAAGCATCAACAGTTCAAGAAGTTTCAGAAGTTGAGAAGTTGATGAAAACTTGTTCACGAAACCTGTTTTGCACACATTTTTACTTGGTCTGGTAGCTTAGTCTCATTCTTAGGCTGATAGATAGATAGATAGATAGATAGATAGATAGATAGATAGATAGATAGATAGATAGATAGATAGATAGATAGATAGATAGATAGATAGATAGATAGAGAGAGAGAGAGAGAGAGAGAGAGAGAGAGAGAGAGAGAGAGAGAGAGAGTGAGAGTGAGAGAGAGAGAGAGAGAGAGAGGTACTGATCTGGAAATTCACAGGAGACGTAGTAGTAGTAATAGTAGTAGCAGTCGTATCAAATTGCTATATTTTGCTTTGGATCAATGACAACAGACACAACAATTTGTTCTGTGAGTACAAACAGTTTCCTCGGTGGATTTGACTGAATTGGCTGCGGTCTCGCAGGCAGCGATATCTGGCTCCGAGATGATGATTTGCTAAATGCAGCAAAACTTATTATTAATGAGCGGGAAAGAAAGTCGTGCCTGCATCCTTTGATCTGAGCGCCGGCTGTGTTTCCCCCTCCCGGCTGCCAGCTGGCAGCAGCAGGTCCTCCGGAGCAGCCCAGAGACGAGAGGCTCACACCAGCACAGCGCAGGCACAGGTGAGACCGAGGCAGGTGTAATCCTGCTCACACACACACACACACACACACACACACTCTCATCGACACACATCTGCTCAGACGCGCTAAGAGGATCCAGGATCCGGGAGCGCTCTGGTGCTTTATTAAAATTAGGAGGAATTAGAGGTCTTTTCACTCTGGTGGTGAATGAGAGAAAAAAAGGATTTTTGACTCTAAAACTTTCACCTTCCAGGAAGAAATGAAACGTAAAGGCCCATCCGTGCTGCGACTTACTGCTCAGAGACTTCTCTTACCTCGGTAGTAATCAGCCGGTTAATTCATTCATCCCGGAGCAGTTGGCTGCTTTCACAGACACGGATTATGTCTGATCCGTCGGTAATGTTGTTTAATCCCAGTCCTCCAGGAGGCTCTTCTCACCGTTACCGCCTCGCCTGCTGTTTATGACTGCATCACCGCAGCTACTAATATCACCTGCGTGAACTACACCTGTGGCTGCGTCTGACTCATAGATCTGCTCACCTGAAGATTTGCTCGATGTTTTCGGGCTATTAAAAGACAATTATCAGCTGGATCCTGGATAACGAAGTAGTCTGTGGCCTCATGTGGGATCAGATCTCCTTCCAACTGCAATTTTCTGACTTGACATTGGCCTCAAATGGTCTAATTTTGCATTTATGATTCCAAAATGCCAAAAACTAAAACCTGTTGTTTTGAGGTTTACTACTGTTCATTATCTATTTATTTTACTAATATGCTTAAGTATTTCATCACATGTTGTCAGCCTCGTAGAGAAACAGAGAAGTTCCAGCTCCTTGTTTTCACTGTTTTCCCTACGTTACAGTGAGGTTTTACTCTCTGTGTCTGTGTCTTCAGGTTCCAGCAGCAGATTTGTTCGGACCACAGTGCCGTCCAGAACCCGTTCACCGGCCCGGCCTTTTTCACGCTGACGGACGCAGTGAGACGCCTGCTGCCCTACCACTCCTGCGCTGGTCACCTGCCCACTCAGGACGACTTCAGTCTAGGTCTGTCAGCTTCAAACCGGGAACCACCTGCTACTGGAAGAACAGCAGAGATTAGCGCTAAGAACATTAAAGGGGACCTAGAATGGTTGGCCGGAGTATTGTCCTTACTCTCTACTGTTAAGATAGAAGTGATAGAAAATCGGTTTCATGCATCAGGATCTATTACAGCCCTTTTAAAATCATATTTTGACTGTAATGGTCAGTTTCTACACAGATCTGGCACCCTTTTATGCTTATCTGGCACCCTCCATGAAAATGATACGGATGGATCGGCTTGTACCGAAAGAGTTTACTCACATCTCTGTGTCTCTGTCTGCTTACAGTGGACCAGGAGTTCGACACAGTGTCCGGTTTCCTGCTGAAACGCACCAAGGACATGGTCAACAAATACAGGCAGCTACTGGTGAGAGAGGCCCAGGTAAGACTCACCACACCACACCACCCAGATCACCCACTGGGAGTCCACCAGTACGAGCTCGCTCCCTGCTGACACGAACTGGTTTCCACAGCAGGAGAGTCCGTCTGCAGAGATGGTGATGCTGGAGCGTCTCTTCCTCCAGGCCGAGCGATGCGCTTTAGTGGAGGACAGACGGAGAGTCCGCAGAGACCCAGGTCAGTGTTCCAACCATAGACCATCATATGGTTTTTCTCCAAAATAAAAGCAATATGTGAAAACTTGCAAGTGTTTCCACTGAAGGGTGTATACCTGGAAATTAGAGCAAGAGCTTTAGAGCTTTAGAGCTCTATTTTACATAACGTCTATTCCCACGAGATCGCATAGTTTTCATAAAATCTCATCCCACAAGAATTGGAAGATTCCTGTCAAAAAAAGGAAAAAAATATGTATATATATAGTTTTTATCTTAGTTTAGTTTAATGTAGAAAAAAGTTCAGTATTGCTCTATAACACACCAAGTTATCTGAAATGAACTGGTCACTGCTCCCCTCACACTTTTGAGATAAACTTTCATATCATTAATTCTGGAAAACCACCTCATGAGAGCAACTGTTTTTCAACATTTTCAACTGATTTTCAAGATGTCGATGTTTATAATGCAATATTTAGGTTTTGCATGTTTCCACAGTGAATGTGGTCGCCAGTCTGTGTTTGATGGCCGTAGAAAAATGCCGTGTCCAATCCATGGTCTGTGACAGGAAATCTGGACACGAAAAGCAAATTAGTGACACTCGTTTTTTTTTTCTTCTTTTTACAAATTAATTTCACTGCACCTCAGAGTGCAGCACTTAACCCCCGTATTTGCTCCGGAGCAGCTCCCAGGTGTGGATGTGTAATTAAGCTGTGTAAATGTGGAGCCGGGGTCGTGCTGGGGAGAGACTGAGCACACTGACGAGAAAATTACATGCGGGAAAGGAAACCCAAATTCAGACCGTGCTGCTGGTGTTAATTAAAAAATCAGGGGAACAAAAGGGGGAGAAAATCTCTGGAAAAAAAACATCGAGCGTGCATGTTGTGGGACCATGCAACCAATGGGAAGTGGAAAATTTTGACAAAATATTCTTATTATTCCTTTTGGTTTAGAAAAAACACATTTTCATACTTTTTCATTTTTATTCAGGGGCTTTGCTTAGAGTTATTTCTAATTCTAATTCTTAATCATAATGTTATGTTATATCATCAATTGTAATGATTCATTTTATTTATATTGCGCTCTATATTAAAGCTATAAAAGCTCAATAAAAGACTTCCTCCATCTCCATTCCAGACATGAAAATTGCTAATTCATGCCAGGAAATAAATGACAAAATGTCATTTTGTCCCATCTCCTGCTCAGAGTCATTCATGATGGCCTTGGCTACATCAGCGTCTTTCCCCCACTCCTCCGCCCACTCCTCCGCCCACTCCTCCTCTGGCCCCTCCCACCCTTCGTCCTCCTCCGGTAGCCCCTCCTCTCCACCAGCCTGGACCCGCCTGTCCGACAGGCCTCCGGGCCTGAAGACGTACCGCTCCAGCTCCCGAGGCGCCCTCAGGCTCACCATCAAGCAGGAGTCTGGCTCGCGCAAGGTGGTGCACAACTCCGCCTGCGACCCGGGCCTCAAACGGGACCACACGGGTCAGCTGACCAACGGGGGCGGGGCTGAGAACGAGCGCCGGCCACAGGCACCCAACGGAGCAGCCCGGGAGGTCTCCAACGGAGCTCTTCCTCGCCGCCCCGCAGAGGAAACCCCACAGGTGGCGCCCAAAACGCCCAAAATAAAACCCTCAAAGCCTCCTCCTGTGCCCGAGCCCTTCGAGGTGCCACCCAGAGATGTCAGTGCCCCAAAACTGAAATGCTCCAGGCTGGAAGCGTCGCCTCAGCCAGAGCAGCGGTCCAGCCCGCCTCCTCCTCCTGTTCCTCTTCCTCCTCCTGCTCTTCCTCCACCGATGCCTCTGCAGCTGCCTCCGCCGCCCCTCCAGGAGGACAACATGCTCAGTGAACACCTGCAGAGCGCCATCGACAGCATCCTGGAGCTGCAGCGCCTGCAGGGGCCCTCGGCGGCCCCGGGCAGGGCCTCAGCGGGAGGGCCCGCACTGGACCAGGCTGTCACCAGCATCCTGGAGGGACACCTCTAAGGTCACGTGTGAGGTCATCGTCTGTGAGGTCATCGTCTGTGAGGTCCACATGGACGCAGAAGCTTCCTCTCGAGGTTTGGACGAAACAAAAAAAGAAAAGGTGCACTTGACTTCTTCTCATTTCCCCTGAACCGAAAGATGTGGTTTTGTGGGATCCAGAGATAACGTTCGAGGAACTGATTGTTTGAGAGTGGTAAAAAAAAAAAATCCAGAGGCACTATAAAGAGATGCATACCAGACAACAGCACTATCTATAGTCCGATAGATGTTAGATACTTCATTTTCGATGTACGTTTGTGGAAAAAAAAATCTATTTGAATAGGAGCTATATTGTTTCAGTGGTAGTCAAGTCATTCAGAGGTTTACGACACTGGTGTAACCTTCATCAGCATATAGTATATAAGTAATAGTGAGGATAACGAACAACGTGGAGTAGACTGAGATTATTCAATAGTTTTTTATAAGATTTCTTTCACAGATGTGAATTTCTTTTGCATAGTGCCAAGCTTCCAGGGTATTTATTTTGATAATCTGTGCCAATTGTGTTTTCAGATGGGTTGCGATGGGCAGCAAATGTGTGACAAATGTGTGTGTGTGTGTGTGTGTGTGCGTGTGTGCTAGTGTGAGTGTGTGTCTTTATTTAAGTTGGACTGCGTGGATGTGGAGACAGCGTGTGAACACACTACATCCTGCGACGGGGCAGTTCATGATGAAACCCCTCCCACCCCTTCACCCCGCAGGCTCCGCCTTGTCTCGGCTTATATCGAACAAACCTCCAAAGAATTTGTGACCTGCTACATCCTGAATACACCAGCAAACGTCCACGTTGTCTCTTCTCCTTCCCACAAACTGGAGTGTGTCCTTGAACGCGGCACAAAATTAGGCTGAGTCGTGCTGTTTGTTTGTTTGTTTGTTTGTTTTGTTTGCTGGTTGGTTTTAGGTTTGGACCCTTGTTGTCATCCGTGCTGCAGTCAGACTGTGAAACACTTGTATTCTTAAAGTTTTGCATCCTTTACATATTAACATGCAAGCAATAATGAGTTAGGGTTGTTGGGGGAAGTAGCAGTGGTGATTCTAGAGTCTGATGGGGCAAAAAAAAAAAAAAAAAACTCACATGGGGCCCCTCCAACCAGCATCCGTTGTAAATAATCTGACACAGACTGAACAAAAAATAGTGAAATGGGAGTGGGTGGAGTCCGGTGGGGGCCCCTGAGGGAGATCACGTGTCATTGCAAACTTTGCACATTGCCACTGCTGTAGTTTAAAGTTTGTTAGCCCTCATGGGCCCTCACGAGCCCCCAGGAGCTGAAGGGCCCAAGCTGTTGCCTCTGGGAGCAGTGGTGGTGCAGTGGGAAGAAGGAGGAAGAGGAGGAGGAGGAGGAGGAGGGAGATCTTTGCTCGTCATTGGATGGAAGTCTAAGATTGTTTTCTAGGAATGCAAGATGCTTTATTTGCATGTTTACGTAGACAGCAGTGTTTTGATTCTCTGACAAAGACACAACCATATAACCGACTTTTCATGATCCAAACTGGAATGAGGAAATATTTGGAACTGGAATCAAACAGAATAAGAGATGTGGAGTATTCCAATGTTATTTGCACGATGCAGACATGGAAACACACAGTTAACATCTTTTGCTATATTTCGAAACACATCTGACAACAAATGCTACATGTTTGTTCCCAAAAGTCAAATTCGGGCAGTGCTTGAAACTTTTAAAGGATATGAATATAGGTGCCTGCAAACATTGGAACAAGGGTATTATTAAGCAGGTGAATGACCAAATGAAAGAGGTTTATGGGTTATGTAGGTGTGTGTTAACTAACAGAATATTCTGGAAAGCAAACACAAACCACTGGCTTGTTTACAGTGAGTTCATTTGGAATAATGCTGTCCACGTAAACATACACGTGTGTAGCTTTGAGATTGTGTTTCTAATATGTTTCGGGGGTTTTGAGTTTCACTTACTGGTATAATTGATCCAGCTCAAGGGAGAGAAACGCCAAAACCGCAGTCGTTTTCCGCAACACACTGTTCAGAACCTGAGCCTCTCTGCATCATCAAAGAGCCTTTGACCAAAAACTAGAGGAACCATCCGCTTTGCATCGTCCCATCGTCAGTGAGTTCCCTTTGTTGAATCATTGCATTGACGCCTGCCGTGCTAAGCCGAAGATTCTCATGTTCACGCAGCCATGGTGGAGCAATATAAGTTTTGCAGCATCTTACGTTAATGTGACAATCCTTATTGGTCTGTGTGAAGCCGTGAACTCTGTCCCTATGGAAGATTCAGAGGGAGACATAGCCTCCCGCGTAAAGCTTGTGCAAAATATTTGTTGTAAATGGATTTTACCTTTGAGGTCCAAAATGTTTAAAACTGCGACATGTCTTTAAGTTTTGTAATATAAATTGAAAACGTGTTACGAAATCTAGCGTTTGAGGACACTGTTAGAGGGCAAGCGCTGAGCTTGCAAATTGGAAATGTTTAGAATATGCCTTATTGTTAATTCAGTGTACCTTTAGGGAAATGGAACCTGCTAAAGCAAAGGTGATTCGTGTGATGTTTTAAATGCTACAACATCTGGTGTTAATGAAAATGTGAAAGTAACCCATCCGTTCACAAGATGAACTAAAAAAAAGAAACCTTCCAGAGATTTGGGGCAAAATCAGACAGGCCTTCTCATTTTATATATATATCTATATATGTAATAATGTCTTTTGTTGGAATGAACAAAAGGAGTTATAATATGCAGTAATTTAGTGTTGAAGTCCTCTGCAGTAGTACGGGTGGACACACACACTGGAGGATTCATCAAAGGACCATTTCACTGTCTTGGGAAAGGCACTTTGCTGCCACTGCCGTGTCTGTGGCTAATTAGCGAGGCAGAATGACAAAGGAAACAGATTAGCTTGGCTCTGTCCACAGAGAAAAGACATTCTAGCACTATCTGGTTCGACCAGGAAAAAATAGGAGCAAAAATGTGTTATTATAACAATGCCTTTACAGGGCATTGTGACAGCTCTGCTTCAACTATAACAGGGATTATGCATTAGCTAATGCTAACTGCTGTAACTTTTAGCAATTTTATCATACAAATAATTTTCCCTGTTTTTTTGACACTGAACGTAATTAATGCTGTCAACATGTTAAAAAATACAAAAACATTACCCAGAAGTTAGTTAGCATGTGTTAAATTAGCATGTTAGCTGAGAAAGTTGTGATGACACAGAAACATAAATTCTTTTGAGGTTCAGGTTTTGCTACTGGACTAATACATTTGGTACTTTAATCATTTACTAATTAAACAGAGTAGACATACTGTGAGTGGAGGGAGCTGCTTGGTGGACTGTTAGCTCGGCTTCCTGTTTCTGCATCGTCATGCTAAGCTAACCAGCTAGCACAGTGTTGGGAGAGAAGCAAATGTGGATGAGTTTTTCCCAAACGACGTATTTTCCTCTGACAGAATTTGTGCCAAACTTAACAGGAAAACTTTCCAGTCTTCAGGTGTGTTTCCACCCTCAGAGGTTTCACTGTAATGCAGTAAAGATGTCAGAGTGTCTTTCGCAACACGGGATTGCACTCCTCGTCACCGCTTAACTTCTTAAAAACAATGGGGCAATTCCACCATAAAGTATGTCTTTATTTTTGAAGGTATTTCCCCAAACTTTGCCCCCCCGTTTCTCCACGTACAGCTAAAAAGAGTCACGTAAGTCAACTTTGGTGGAAACCCCTTTCAGCGAAGCCGCCTCATGTGCCATTGTTACTGTCTGCAGTGTCGAACACTGACCATTAGAAATGTGCTTAGTTCTGTCTGCTTTTTAGGGACAAAGGGAGTAACATCTGCATGTTGAGCCATTTTGGTATTCATTTGTAAATGTGTTTTTGATTTATTTACTTTCTGACTGAACTGTGAAACCAGGGGAGCTTATAACTCTACACTAATTTAACTTCAGATACAAAACATTTGACTGACAGATTGTTCTGATGCCAAAATCAAGAGGCCTTAATTCAGCAAAACTAGATTGTAAAAAAAAAAAAAAAGTCGTTCCTGACACAAAAAAAGAAAAAAAAAATCCAAGTGAAGACTCCTTTGACCTGAAAGTCACGAGTGATTCATATATGAAATGTTAAGAAAACTGCTTTTTGTACTCATTTTTACAGACTATTTATTAAACTGTGATTTTGTAAGAAATAAAAAAGGAAAATTACAAACCTAAAAGGTGCTGTTCGTGTGTCTGCGTGTGTTCGACCAGAAACAAGGGTCACAGAAGTTTAATACAAATACAATATATCTTTATTTTCATACATCATTAACAATTGGAAATAGACACATTTCAGCGCTCACGCCCTGAAAAATACAGATAATCATAAAGCAGCCGTATTCACATCATTTAATCACACTCTTTAAAAAACAAACCTGCCTCGCACAGGGTCGGAAGCGTTTCATTTTTAAGGTAATCCCATGATGAGTTGGCAGCTTGCGTTCACTGTGCGTTGTGGATTCTGTACAACCGAGTCGTAGTGTTACAGCTGTTAACCGAGATGAGGTCAATGACTCCACGTCACTCTGCTCCGGTCTGGCTCGGGGGGTTAAGAGGCACATTAAAACATGAGCCATGGAGGTGCCCCCAGCCGCCCGGAGCGGGGGGCGGCGATGAAGACGAAATAAAGACATGGGGATTTTAAAAGCAGCCAACAACTTATTTTTGTGTGTGTGTGTGTGTGTGTGTTCGTCACATCCTGCGAAGCAAGGCAGGGAAAAAGCCCAGAGGCGCCTTGAAGACCAAATGTTCTCAAAATCAGACAAAAAGGGCAAAAGATTTTGATTCCAAGCCGCCTCTGGGACCTTGTTCCTTCGTCTACTGACTTAAAACAGACAACAGACGGAAAAGAAGAGACGGCCGGAGGGACGAATCATTTAAAGGTTAAATCTGAAAGGCGTTCCCTCTGAAAAACATTAATTCATGGTTGATTTTCTAGTCTGTCAAAGCTACAAACCTGCAAGGTGGGGGAGGGGGGGTTAATTAAAGGGGGGAAATTAAGAGCAGCTTGTAGCTTTAACTTTTTTCTTTGAGATTTCGATTTTGAATTTCATAATCTATCACGTTTCAACAGAACTTTTTTTTTATAAATAATTTGATTCATTTGTTTTTTTCTTTAACTGGCCACTTGCGATGTGATGGTCACCTAGCAGCATAGATGGAGACGTAATCCACCGGGTCCTGGGTCGTCTCCGTCTCTGTCCGGAACGTGGTGGACGACACGTTCACTCGCTGAGCTGGATGGGCATGTCCTCTCCCAGCGTTTGGAGGAGCTTGTTGTGGTTGTAGTCGACGGACCAGAGGTTCGGGAGGTGCTGCGGGCGCATGGTGTCCAGGAAGTGCTGCCTCCAGCGACGCTCCAGGTTGAGGAGGCCGCGCAGGCCCTGCCTGGCGTGGCTCTGCACCACCAGCTGACCATGAGGCACAAACGCCTGGTTGAAGATCCTGGAGAGGAGAGGAGAGGAGAGGAGGAGAGGAGAGGAGAGGAGAGGAGAGGAGAGGAGAGGAGAGGAGAGGAGAGGAGAGGAGAGGAGAGGAGAGGAGAGGAGAGGAGAGGAGAGGAGAGGAGAGGAGAGGAGAGGCAGACAGGCAGAGGTCAGGACACGCTGTGAAGGATTTGGTTCTTACCCATGGAAACAAACTAGAAGTGTTGGATCAGCTATCGTGTTGAAAGAGTTCATTTCTCCTTTTAAGTATTCAACTTTTAAGTACAATCTTTAATCAAGGTCTCATCTCATTCTCTTCTCATTTCAAGAAATCTCATCAGGTGAAAAGGACAGATAACTTCACGCTTCAATGTTTTGAGGACATTTTTCCTCAGATTTAGTGTTTTATCTTGTTTATAGATGTTCCTTTTTTGCAGTGGAGGAGCTGAATTGGGACTGTTTAGCTCTGATAGACTGACATAAGAAAATGTTTTTTTTGTTTATTTTTCTGTTGTTGGCATCTTCTCACAAAATGAAAGCTCAACAACAAATCGGAGTGCCTTTTAAAGTACTCTGACTTGTAATTTTTCCACCATTAATGCATCACACTTTTGCAGTCGAGGTACTTCTCAAGAGCTTGAAAACCAACAAAACGTAATATCCCATGAAATCACAATTATGACTTTAAGGGCCTTAATTTTCCTACAATTGATTCATCAACTTTAATGCGTTTTTTAACTGGTCTTGCATGCAGAGTTTTCTCTGGAAGGTCCGCCTCTCACTGAGGAAAGAGTAAAAACAAGTTTGGGTCGTTTATATTCCATATGACGGATCAGATCCCATTTTACTACCAGGGGTAATTAAGATGTTGTTGAAGCACTTGGATTTTATCTTTTTACGAGCCTTGTGAGGCGAGGAATGTTCCCCAAGACAGAATTAATAAAAGATCCATGATCGTTTGTTTTATGGGCCTTGCCGTTTTGCTGCGAGGCTTTTTTTCCCCTCCTCCAATATATTCAGTCCAAAGTTGGCAGGAGCTCCTGCGCACCCTTTCAAGCACTTTGATCCTTTCTGCTTCTTGGTTCCACATCCATCTTCTCGACTCTGACTGGCTGACTGTCCTCCCACTCAAACCAGCAGTCACGTGACTGAGCGCTCTCTGCTAACCGGCGTAGCTTCACAGCTTGCTCCTGAACTGACTGGAGCTTTGATGCAGCTACGTCCACATCCGTCCTTGCATGTTGGAGCCAGAATCAGAATCAGAGACGGAGGAAGAAGCAGTAGCAAAGACACCGACATCTCAGCAGAGACTGAAAACCAAGCTGCTGCAGACTCACACTCACCTGTCTTCATTTCCTCGCATATAGAAGTGGTAAAGTAAAAATGATTGTAAAGTTCCATTATTGTGAATCAGATCTACAACCGTAGAGTCGATTCTTTTCAAAATAAAACATCTTTCAGAATGATAATCAATTACGTTGTAATTACATTGTAATTCTGTCCATTTTCCCAGACACATTTTGCACTGTAATCATTAGTTTTAATAGGTTTTTTTACTGTTTACTGTTTATTTTGATACTTTTTTTATCCTTCAAACTATGAAGTATTTCATTTGATGTGATTTATATTCAACTTCTATTTAAATACATAATAAATCTGTTGAAATGTCAGTTTTGGTGAAATGATTTAAATTCATCAGGGGTTTCTCTCAATATTTTGAACATTATCATCATTATCATGGTGCGATATTCCCATATCATTACATCCCTATAAAGTAATAATTCTAACAGTAATCCTAATGATAATAAACAGTAAGACAGAAAGGGTTAAGGAAGGAAAACCAATACATGAATAAAGACAAACTGAAGGGGCGGAGCTTCTTCTCCTCAGGCGGCGTGCCAACACTCACTTGGTCTCCAGGTCGGCGGCCTCCCTCACCCTCTCGTCCGTCAGCGTGCTCACGTTGAGGTAGCTCTTGATGACGGCCTGCAGCTCGGCCTGCCGCGGCGGCGGGAGGCCGTCCTTGGCGGAGAGCAGCGCCCGGGCGGCCGAGCGCGCCCTCCTGCGCTCGGGCACCTCCAGCACGCGCGCCCCCTCCTCGCAGCCCAGCGGGGCGGAGAACTCGGCGGCCAGCTGCTGCTTGAGCAGGCTGTCGTGCACGTTGCAGGTGGTGTGGCAGCTGGTGCACAGCAGCAGGATGTCGTGGCAGTTGTGGCTCTTCAGCTCCACCGGGAAATACCGACGGTACTCGTGGGGCACCACGTTTTTCCTGGGGGACCGGGGGGGGGGGGGGAAATCACAAAATACCAAAATAACATAAAATTATGAGAATAAAGTCACAATGTTACCAGAAATAAGTAGACTACCTGTTAAATCTTCATTAAACTGACCCGTGCACTCTACATCAACCTTACTTGCTCAACTTTTCTCCTCTCGATCTACTTTTGTTGTACGTGCGACTCTATTCTTGTAATATCAGTCTTATAAATCTAAGACTTTACTCTTGCAATGTGACCTTTTACTCTCATAATATCAGCCTCATAAATCTACGACCTTATTCACGTAATTTAGGACTTTGTTCTTGAAATTTGTGACCTTATTTTCCTCTTACTGAGGCCCTAATACTCCCGTCATAGATCATCAAACTTTCTCCAAGGTTGAAAAATAAGTACTAACCCAGCTTTGACAGCACGTTATAGCTTGTATGATTACATAACTACGCGAGTACGTACTATCTAAATAAGATGACTCAGTAGGGTGGGATCAGACCTGATGTAGGACTCTGCTTTGCCACAGACCACGCACAGATTCTCCCTGGCGGTCAGGTAGTAGCCCTGGCCCGGGTCAGGACGTCCCGCCGGCTCAAACAGCAGCCGCACCACGAACGGCTCCTCGCTCTGCAGCACTGTCGACAGACAGACAACATCTGCAGCCGCTTTCTGGAACAGAGCTCAGTCTTCTTGCTACCTGGTTGTTTAACCTGCTCTTGTAAACAGCCCGATGTTTCAGCTGGAGAAAACAGATAGCCCTGTTAAAAAAATGTGTTTTCATCCCCAGTTCTGAGCTTATATTGTCTTATTTCCCCTTTCGGATTACAAAGGCTTTTGTTTTCAAAGGGCTTCACTGCAGTCAAGTCCAGTTGCAGTTATTGTGTTATCACAGAGTCAGACAGAGAGAGACAGTGGACGGAGTCAGACAAAAGGAAACACTGTATGAGCAACCCTCTAAAGAGGCAGGAGGTAAATACTAAGCCTGTGCCTCTTCAGAGGCTGCTACAGTGGATAATACTGAGATGTTATCCATCTCTTAAGCTAGATCTGAACCCTTATAACTTCAGAAATACTCAAACTTCGCATTTGTTTATGTGAGCCATTGTTAGGCCATGGTGACTGTCTGGAATAGTAGCTAACATATTGTATATTGTTTTGTAAACATTTTGAATAAAATCTGAAATCTTCACTTCAAGTGTCATTTTGCATACGTTTCATGAGCAGCCTCAGTGCAGCAAACTGAGGTATTACTGAAGAAGCAGCAAAGCAGAGGCATCACATTAAAACACTGATAAAGGTCAGGATTTTCCAGAGAGTATGGAATGTTTCAGAAGGTCTCCAGTTTACCTCCTATTCCTTTCTCCAGGTACCACTTTGCTTTCTTCTTGTCACAGGTGCAAAGAGGCTCATTGTCTGGAGCGTAGAGGAAGCAGTTGTCGTACAGAGGAGACTTCCTGGGATGGAGAGAGAGAGAGGGAGGGGGATCAGTGTTTTTCCACCCCTATATGAAACTTAAATATCCTTAAATGCTTAGGTTAATTTAAATCCCTTTTTAACCCTCTCAAAATAAACCTTGTCGTCTTTTCAAGCTGAACTCAGCCACATGTCTTTACCTTCCTATACAGTCATAGTTTAATGCCTCACAAAATCAACACTTTTTAAATTTTCTTAAATTTCATTCATCAACATCACTCTGTAAGGCAACACAGACAGCCTGTAACCTAAAATTCCAATTCAAGAACTAAACTGAGTCGTGTCGTCACCTGGGAGGATGGCCCACACGTTTCTTGGCTGAACTCTTTGGGTCTGGGACTTGCTGATCTCCAGACTCTGGGCTCTCGTTAACGGCCACTCTCCGGGTCCTCCTCCTCCTCTCTCTGTCCCTCTCCTCTCCGTTCACCCTGAACTTGAACGGCACGTCCACCAGGCCCTGGCAGCGGGAGGCCAGCTCGGAGTAGGACGCCCTGCTGGACAGGGCTGAGCCGGCCGCAGTCTGCAGGTTGAGCAGGTGGATGAAGAGAGCGATGGAGACCTGGGCGTCTCTGGCTGCGTACGTCTTCTACAGAGAGGAGGAGGAGAGTTAACTCAGGGAGGAAACAGGAATGCTACCAGGCAGCACCCTTAAATAAGAATCATTTAGGCATTCTTTGTCACAGGGGTCTCCAGTCCATCACAGGGCACACACACACACCCCTCACACTCACACATAGGGGCAATTTAGACTCTCCAATCTACCTAAATGCAAGATTTTGGGCTGTGGAAGGAAACCTGAGAATATGGGGAAAAAACCTCCACACAGACATTAACCGTATAATTCTGGTTGGGACGTTCATGTCCTTATGTGACTTTAACTTCTTTTTTTAACTATTATGAAACCGTTTAATTTTATAAATGGTGACTGTGTCTAATCTGCATATATATTTCCTTGTTAATTCATTTTGTTTTTATCTTGTAAGGTGTTGATACCAACCAGACAGAAATCACCATTGTGCTCTTTTAATGTTGTGAGGAAACAGGTTGAGGCCTTTTGGCAAAGCTCTGTAATAAAACGGGTACTTAAAGAGTGAGATGTGACAGATGTGAGGCGTGCTGTCAGAGAATGAAAGGCCACCTGCTCCAGAGTCAGCTCCTCCGCCTCCCAGTTGCTGCAGCGCAGCTTCAGGGATTTATCGAGAGATATATTCAGCAGATCCGACGCCAGGGTCTTGAGACTCTGGCCGTTAGTCACAGGAGCCAACCTGCGAACACAGCCAGAAGCAGAGCCATTAAACACACAGTGTGATCAGAGTGTGACAGCTATGGAAGCCCGTATGTACCTCTGCCTCATGGCCAGGTAGCGCAGGTCCACCGTACAGGCCAGCGTCAGGCCGTAGTCGCGCGCCAGCCGCTTGCCGTCCTCCAGGCAGCCGATGCCCACCTTCAGCACGTGAGGGTCTCGCAGCACTTCCACCAAGGCGAGGGGCAACGGCCGGCGGCTGCCGCGGAAGGCCAGCAGCCTCACCAGGACACACAGGCCGGAGTAGGTGGCGATCTGCAGCAGGGAGACCAGGGACACTCTGCCTTTGGCAGACACCTGCAACGGCAGCCGGCAGAGGGATCAGCAACAGAGAGAAACTGGGACGACACCAACAAGAGACGTCTAGAGACGTCTCAGAGACAGGCAGGGGCTATTCACCAATCCACCATGTCGCCACAACCTTTTCAATCACCAACATCCTGTACAGATGTTGCTGATTGAAACTGACACCCATTCCACAATTTCATGAATCATTTTCTATAGAAAACTGTTAGGCACTTGACAGTTCAGACTGGAGGTGGGAGTTCCCTAGTTTTTAAACTCTAGGACACACCTTGGCTGATTGTCAAGATGTAGAACAAATGCAGGTTCATTTTCTGCAAACCACATGCTTCATTAGAGAATATCTTTGATTTTGTGATTCTCGTCTTGTGAGCCAAATGAACTCCAAACGCCATAAAGGAAAGACCTCTCAGAGTGGATTTCTGCTCTTTTTAAATATGTGCAAACATGCAAAGGAGCATTCCTTACGGCGGAGGTCTTTACCCATTCACAGTCCAGGCCCAGCACAGGGAAGACTGACAGCTCCTCCTGTATCTGGGGCCAGAGCTGCTGCCACTCCTCCTCGCAGGTCACCACCAGCGGGGTCACCTCCAGCAGCTCAGCGGGAGGGATGTGGATGGAAGGGGGCGACTGCGGGGTCTGGGACCCCATGGATGTAAATTCTTTCTCCGGGGTCTGCAGTTCGATGCAGGGAGGATCCACAGCATCGTCCAGCTTGTCCTCTACAGGAGGTGGCAGAGGAGTGATAGCGGTAGTGGTAGTGGTAGTGGAAGGAGGACGGGCCTCCACGGGATGGGCTGCAGTCTGGATGGAGGGCAGCCGCTTCCGTTTGGTCCGATACACCCGCCATATGAGCAGCCCCCCGAAGGTCGCCCCCAACACTGTGGTTAGGATCGCACTGAGAGTCCCCCGATGAGACATGCTGAGCTGCAGTGACCCGCTGAAAGGAAAACAGAGGTGGAGAAAATACTCAAGCTGTGTATTAAAGGGACACGTCGAATGGCTGAATCTAGTTTGTTGGTGTTAATATAGAATCTGTGAAACACCTGTCCTATCAGTAATAATACTTGACAATACATTCGATTCTGAAATAAATAAAATATGCATAGTACCATTTAAATAAATGAATACATATTCTTGGAATATACCTCAAGTTTCAGTAATAAGTAATAAAAATACATGTGCAAAGTAAATTCTGTTACTCAAGAGTTGTATGTATATTTTGTATACAATGTTTCATGAACTTTAAGCATATTGTTCGACATATGCCATCTGCTTTTTCTGCATCTCTGAGTATAGACGCCTTATTTGTCCCAAAACAGGGACATTTCAACAAAAATTAACAAAGCACTAAGAACTGCACTACCAATGGCTGAATGAATGGGTAGATGAATTTTAACTACCAATAAATCCTCAATTATAGGACAGAGAAGTCCAGGTGTGTGCAAGGAGTTGTCACCTGCTATTGTACATTAAATCACCGAGATACACCTTAACCTGCTTGTGCATAAAACGCATCGGTAGAAGTGCAATGTGGTGTTGAAAAATAGCGGAGTAAACAATGTTTGTTTGCCCTTCAGTTCAGAAAAGTGGAAATAAATCAAAGCTCAGCATCAAAGTCACTTCTAAATTTTCAGAGACTCTGGGGGTAAAGACGAGATTTAGTCAGAGCAGAAACAGCTTCACCTGCAGGTTTTAATCCCGGTTAAACTATGAAAACATGATATTTGGTCTTTTCCCTGCTTTGACTTTCTGACTGATGCTGTTCCAGCAGCGTTAGCCTGGTTAGCAGCCGCAGCTAACCCGCTCCCTCTGAGCGGCGATAGAACCTGCGTCCTGCCGGTTTCTGCAGCTGAAAGAGGAGGAGCTTCTCCGGGTGTGGAGGGGTGAAGCCTGGCGCTTACCTGGAAGGTGGAAACTAACCTAACGCCGGTCTCACACTCATAAAGCCTCGCGTTTCTGTGCCGAACTAGAGCGAAGCTTCCGGACTGTTAATAAGGACGCAGCGGCGGCGCTGGGAGGCGGCGCCCCCTGGTGGCCGGAGGGAAGGACTGCCCCTACCACGGTACTGCAGGCAGGGAGCAGGACAGCCTGTGGCGGCTGACCTCAGGTGACCCTAACCTCTCTGAGCTAACAGCCAGGTCAGAACTTCAGCCGTGACCTGGATAGGGATGAGGAATCGTCGAGAGACCCATTGCCATGGAAATATTAAAGAATTAATAATTTGAAATATTATTGGATAACTATGATGACCTGGATGAATGGAAAAATCTTTTGGCATCACTTTTTGCAGTCCTGGGGGATGAATGTTGGTCCAAGACCTTTTTAAGTGCTAATTCTTAGACTCCTGGGCTGGTGTATGCACTGAACTCTGGCACTTAAATGTATCCTCAAACCGTGGACATAATGCCAACATGTGTGTGTTCTGTGCACTTACCTGTACCGTTGTCTGCTGCTAACTCATGCCACCCACCTTACTTGTTTTCTGCACCCATCACCAAAGCAAGTTCCCTGCAACTGCAGAGCCAAGTTGGAGCAATAAATCGGCTCTCGAGTCAGATGAAAGTGGTACTCTCCACAAAAGTCCAGGTTAATGCTTCTTTGTTTCACAAACTATTTAGGCGAGTTGCAACTTGTTTAATCCTGACAAAATAGACAAATTGAATTTATAACTTGGTTTTATAGTTTTATAGTTGTTCATTCATTCATTCAAGAACACAGACAACTTTATTCCTCTACCACCATCAATTTATTCAATCTTTTAGCTTCAACCGAAGAAGTGGAATAAAGTAATGACATAATTACAAAATGGAAAAATAGATCAGATAAAAGCTCATATTCACAGGTTTGATTTAAAAAAAATTAAAAACATGACAGAGAAATCAGAAAGTGAGAGATGAAACCGTCATTATCTTCTCGTAGACCGTCAGAACCTCAACAGGAGAACCCGTGTCGGACCCAGGTCACCTGTGTGTGTGTGTGTGTGTGTGTGTGTGTTGGGGGGGGGGGGTCAAATCATCTAAACTTTAATGCATGTGCAAAATAAAAACTTAGAAATCAACTACTAAAAAAAAACATTATGAGGTGGAGAAAAATGGGAGATGACTCAACCTACGCTGTTAAATAAAAAAAGAAAGATTGTTATCACACAAAAAAAAGAATGACGCTGGACACAGAAAAGTAAAATGTTAAGTACTGATGTGTACTAAAAACTACAGAGGAACTAAGCACAGGTCAGAGAGAGGCATCCAGTTGGGCACCGCCACCATTTCTAGGTCCACGTTGATTGTTGCTGCAATGACACCCTATTTACAGTGTGAGATGCTTTGCATCCGATCACAGGACGCGTTAGACGGAAATAAAGAGATTCTTTTTCTTCTTCAAAAGTGAAACAATAAAACAAAACACAAAAGTAAAGCAGCTGTCCCTTCACAAAATCTCTTTACATCACATTAGAAATTAGCACTGCTGTGAGCTGTGTGTACAGTATAGATTCTTTATAGATATATATATATATATTTATGTATAATATATACGGTCATTTCTTGTGTACATGAACAAGAACTTGTCTCATTGTAGCTAGCCTGTGCCTTTGGCACAATTACTTACAACTCTTCTGTTAGATTCCAAAGCTATTTAAAATATACTTAATGCATAAAAATAAAGATTTTGGCATTGTCTCACTCGCCTGCTCTTCTGATTAATGAGAACGTCTCGTCCGGGGGAGCCGAGTTCTCTCAGTGCTGCGTCGTCCTGTCAGCAGGGGGCGCTGAGAGCTGCACCGAGCGGAGGTGGGTTTGAGGGAGGAGGAGGAGGTGGGGGAGGAGGGAGGAGCGGGTGGTGACTGGGAGAGCCGGGTGTGTGTCCCCCTCGTGGATTTCCACAGGGTAGCAACGACCTTGCGCCTCCAGTGGCAACAAACAAAACGACACAGACGATGCTAATGAGAAGCCTGGGGAGAGCTGCGCCCTGGTTACCGACGGCAACCTGCTCTGTTACCGACGGCAACAGGCTCCGTCTTTTCTCTTTTTTCTTCCTCTCTCCCTCTGTGCAGTAGTTCTGCTCCCTGCGGACATCTCCCAGCGTTCCAGCCCCGCGGAGTTGGGAGAATCCTCTCTCTCTCTCTCTCAGTCTCTCTTCTCCTCCTCCTCCTCCACCTTTCTCCTTTCAAATGTCTCTGTAGTCTCTTGAAGACGCCGCTCTTCAGAGCTGGATCTCGAAGGTCTTGTGCAGCTCGGTGGAGAAGGGGTTTGTGGGGGAGGGGGTGGTGCGCTGGCGAGAGCGGCTCTCCAGCGCCGCCCACTGGGCCTCGAAGGCGTCTTCCTGCGGCTGCTGCTGCTGCAGCTGCTGCTGCTGTAGCTGCTGCTGTAGCTGCTGCTGCTGCAGCTGCTGCATCATGGCCGGGGAGGGAGGGGCCAGCTGGGCCGAGGCCGCCGCCGCCGCCGCCGCCCAGCTGTCCGCCCCGTTGAAGGTGGCGCTGCCGTTGGCGGGCTGCAGGGCGGCGTGCCCCGGCGGCTTGGAGAAGGGCCCGATGCTGCCGGCGGCGTCGTGCTGAGGCGTGGCGGAGGCCGCCAGCGGGAACGGCTGCGGCTGCGTGGCCGAGCCGAACACGTTGGCGACCATCTGCGAGGGCGTGATGCCCACCACGGGGACGCTGGGCTGGGGGAAGGGCAGCCCGTTGGGCAGCGGGTAGGAGGCCGGGGCCGGGGCGTGGAAGGCCGGCTGGCGGGGGGGCAGCATGGGCACGGCGGGGGGCAGAGGGGACATGAAGGACACCTGGGCCACCGAGGGGACGGACGACGCCACCGGGGCGGGGAACGACTGGGTGGGAGGAGACGCCGCCACCGCCGCCGCCGCCATGATGGGATTGGGCTGCGGAGCTCGCACCGACTTGGTGACCTCCTCTAACCACCGGTCAGCCTCTGACGGCGTGCGTTTGTGGGAGGGAAGGACCGGAGAGGACGAGGGCGGAACCACGATGACCGGAGCTGGAGACGACCAGTTAGTTCCCGCTGGGAGAAGAAAGACAAACAGAGTGAGAAGAAGAGTGGACACATGGAGACTTGGAGCTGCTATTTACCCTTGTTCTCTGGTGATAACATAGAAGCTAGGAATAGTAATTATCCCCAAGGGGGATTTGCAGAAGAATTAAAAAGCCTGATCCTCAGGATCTTCTGTATCTCTGTTGGACACCAAGGAGAGAGGAGCATCTACCACCTCCAGCTTTTGGTCCATCAAGGTGTTAGGAAGAAGATGATTCAAGGTCATCTCCCCCCACGACCCAGTGAATCAGTAGGAAACATGATTGAAGTCTCCTGATATTATCAAAAGAGCTTCAGTCTGTATCTTAGCAACACCTTCATGTAGAACATGTGGCCCTGTCTGGGATGTATACAAGTACCGGTATAATAGGGGAAAAAAGGAAAGCACTGGATTCACCAGAAATGCCTCAGAAATGCCTTACAATCCTATTATTGATGTGGGAAATTACTGTTTCTGCAGAGATCTGGCAACATTTCATGCTAATCTGGGAACAATGCACAGGCTTTACTACTTTCTAGCCTGCCACTCGAGTGATTTTTATGTTCCTTGCCAAACAATGGAGCATCTTCTCTTCACAGCTCTGGAGTGCATACACATCCAGACAATCATCTAGACAAACATTTCACAATGCTGTCTTCACTTCAGCTCTCCTTTAGCAGTCACTGAGGTCCAATTCAGCGACTGCAAATAACAAAGACGAGATGAAATTTATCATCCCAGCTCATTGTTATTGCGGATTGAATGGACAGGATTGGCATTTGGGGAAATGTGCTTATTGTCTCTCTGGCTGAGAGTTGAGCGAGGTCGATACCGCTCCCATGGCTGTGGGGCTAAATATAGACGCAGGGCGCTGAGAGGTGGATCCTGCTATCTGTGGACAGAGCTGCAGCTCCGTGTGTAATGAACACACATGAGAGCCTTTGTCAAGTTCTCCAACAGAAACACATCAAGCAGCTTTCTCCAAAGACTACGCCTGGGATGAGGCTGCAGGAACTCATCTCTGTCACTGATAACTTACCAACATCAACAACAGGGCTGCGACCAACAATTACTTTCTCAATTCATTGACTAGTTGTTAGCTTAAGCCACAGAGGCCAAAGAACAGGTCTTTTGTGGCCTGTTTCTGTCCTCACCTATATGGATTTCTGTGAAGTTAGTCTGAAGACTATAAAAAGGTAGAAAACGTAGTTATTTTTGAGAGTTTAGAGTTAAGCCTTTCCAGTTTTGCGGTTTGTAGGCTTTGCACATTTTCTAGGGGTGATGGAAACCCATCTGGTGTCATTCGGAGCCTCGGTGGGGTGCTGCTTACCTGCGGGGCCCGGGGCGGGACCTGGGGCCGGGGCCGGGGCGGCTGCTGGGGTCTTAGCCCAGGGGTTAGTGTCTCGAGCAGGCAGAGCGGGGGGCAGGACGGGGGGGTTAGCGGTGACAGCAGCAGCAGCAGCAGCAGCAACAACAGGCACAGAGAAGGCAGGAGCTGTGCCGTTCACTACAGCAGAGCAGAGACAGACGCAGGCTGCTGTGTGAGATGATGCATATGCGTGCGTATGTGTATGTGTGTGTGTGTGTATGGTTAGACATGCATAGCGGTTCAGTAGCAGAATGGACATTAATCACACGCATCAAGTGTTACAACTCATGGGAAACTGGAAGCAGGTCTGTTCTCTTCAAATTGCAAGTCTGGTCACGTCATATGGGTCTGAATATGAATGGGAATGTGGCTAAGGTGAAGTCTGAACAGATAGACGTCCAGAGGTAACATCAATGTGTGTCTGCAAAGTGCCTGGAAGCCTTCCTAACGCTGGGGACACACTACAAGGCTTGTCAAACAAGCCAACTGAGCCCAACTGAACGCGTCATTAAACTCTTGCAGGGGGACCATGTTTATGACATAGACTGTTTAAGAGTAAACAAAGACAGATGACAAACAGTCGGCATAGTAGCGGCATGTTCAATCCTGTCACTTCCTGCAGTCTATGCATTTGGAAGCTCCCAGATCTATCTTGTCTGATACCATCTCCTGTGTCCCACGTCGCATTTCTTATTGGCATTGACAACAGTTTGGTGGTCAGTTCGCTACGTCCAAATGTGTCCAGAGTTGAAAAATCCAAATATGTCTGACTGTGAATCCTGGTTAAAATAGAGGGGGGAAAATCTTGCAGCGTGTCTATGCTTTAAGCTGCAGTCTTTAAATCTACCTCTATCAGAAGTTAATCTGCTTTATTTCCATGAGGAGTTTCAATTAGTCTTTATCAGTGCTACAGAATGAGCCATTTCTAAAAATCTCTATGAGCCTGTTAAGAAGATGAGGTGCAGAAACCACACAGTAGATCTGTTTAGACGTGTTGGAGGTGTGAGAGGAGGGCTGTCTGTTACCTGGTGCGACAGGAGACTGAGGGGAGGATGCTGGTTTTGGCATTGGTGCAGAGGAGAAGGGGTCCTCCGGGGGCCCGCTGAACGCTGAGGTGATCTGAGTGCACAGGGAGCTGATGCTGTCGCCCTCGCCCTCCACCTCAGGGACTGGAGGGGGAGACGCCACAGAGAGGCATTAGATCAGGAAGACAGGATCAAGGACAGCAGCGTGTTAGCAGAGAGGACACATCACACATCCCTCTCCTTTATGGACCCGTCCTGCAGCTCCACTGATTCACTCTGCAAGGGAGGAGCTAAACATACTCCACCTGTTACAAAAACTCTGTCTGGTGATAAATGGAGAGTAGAACTGGACCAGATTCAAAGGTCATCATGATCAGAATTACTGCCACTAGTTCTACAGTTTATGTACGGCTATAAGGAGGAAGAGGGAGAAACAGGACCGGATCTAGAGGACCAGATCTCTATAAATGGATCAGGAGGGATGGATCCAAACAACCAGATATAAAAGACAGGATTCTAAAGGACCAGATTCAAAAGACTTGTTCTAGTGGACCAGATTCCAAGAACAGGATCCAAAGGACCAGATTCTTAGACCCTGATCCAAAGGACCATATCTCTCAAAGTGGATCCAAATGACCAGATCCTTTAATAATAATCCAAAGGACAGATCCCTAGACCCAGATCCAAAGGACTGCATTTCCAGAGGTGGATACAAAGGACCAGATCCTTGAAACAAGATCCAAAGGACTGGGTTGAGGAGGATCAGATCTTTAGAACTGGATCCAAGGGACTGGATCCCCAAAGGACCAGATCTAAAGGATCACATCTCTAGAACCTGATCCAAAGGACCAGATCCCTAGAAGCAGATTCCTAGAACTGGATCCAAAGGAATGGATGCAAAAGCATAGATACTTAGGAGATAACTAAAGATGCTCGATATAATAAAACCTACATACAACACAAGTATCTGTTTTTTATTTAGCAGACCCAGCAATAATAATGCCACACTGTGAGTGTGTGTGTGTGTGTGTGTGTGTGTGTGTGTGTGTGTGTGTGTGTGTGTGTGTGTGTCTGTGTGTGTGTGTGTGAGCTCTCCCCTGTCTGTCCGCTCTCCGCCCCCCACCGGGACACACTCACCCGTGTTCTTGCTGGGGAAGTCGGACTTGCGCTGCATGGTGGAGGGCAGCTCGTTCATGCGCAGCGACAGCTGCCGCTTGAAGGGCGACGTCTTCTGGCTGAGGGCCGGGAAGCCTCTGAAGGAGCCCTGCCGGGCGATGACGTCGGCCGGGGCGTGCCGGCGAGGGATGGCCTGGGGCCCCAGCGCCGGCACGGACAGGGGAGGCGAGGACGAGGGGGAGGGGGAGCCTCCCGTCTGGTGCGCCGCAGAGTTCGTCACGCCCACGGAGTTCCCGCCGGCGTTCACATCTGTCTCTGCTGGTGGAGGAGGAGGAGGAGGAGGAGGAGGAGGAGGAGGAGGAGGAGGAGGAGGAGGAGGAGGGTGACGATCAGGCAACGGAGCCACGGAGAACAAACCGGGCCAGTCGCGTTAGTATTCACCCTTGTTCTCTGATGTTAATATAGAAGCTATGGAATGTCAGCAGCCTCAGATGCCATTATACGAGCACATTTCCAGTCCTGGTTTCAGGGGTGGGAATATTACTGCCTGTGTCTGCACAGATCTGGCAACCTTTCATAGACTTTATGCTGATTGCCTGCCATTCATATGGATGATTCCTTGCTAAACTACATAGCTTAGCATCTTTGTCAACACCTAAGTGGTAAATAGAACAATGCAACACATTCAGCCTTATATGTTGGAGCCAGAATCAGATGAGGAATCCGAGACTGAGGAAGAACCAGGAGCAGTACATATAAGCAGTACATAAAAGTACTACTTAAATGCATATAAAGTGTTTTGTTTTTGATCACATCATGTCTTCAGACTGGTTTGTTTTTTGACTTTGTTGTCAGTATGTGACAATGCTTTTCATTCTAGGGTTCCTTTAAGAATCAATCATGTCCAGTTCACTGGCTGCAAGTCACTTCTGCCTCATTCACTCATAACTGAACACAGGCTGAATTGTATGTCGGATTCTGTCACATTCAACCATTGTTTATAACATGACATGACATGATGAGGTTTCTGGGGCTGCTGTGTGTTAGACTGTTGTTAAGGCAAAGTCATTTTTTTAGTTTTCGTATTCAGAGAGCAGTCTGCGTGGGGGACCGTCCGCACACCTTTCTTAGCGTCCTGTAGCTGCCTCATGACCTCCTCCCGCTCCGCCGCCTCCGTCGCCGTGGTGACGCGAAAGGAGCCCTCGCGGGTGAAGGTGGTTCTGTTGGCGTCGAAGGTCGCCGTGACCCCGCACTCCTTCTCCCGCTTCTGTTTGCGCTCCAGGCAGGCGGCGAACGCACAGCCCACGGCGTGGCTGAGGCGCTCTCCCTGCGGGCGAGACACCACAGCCCAATCAAGACTTTCACTAAACAAAAACACACACATCTAATGATGCATAATCCACTGGGGCTTGTAAAAGATTAGGAGAGTGACTATAAAACGGTTTAACTGGGCACGCTGCTCGCCATCGTCTCTATTAAATGTCTGTGGTGTGTGTGTGCGTGTGTGTGTTCTTACTGAGTCTTTGATGGCCATGAAGCAGTGGCAGATCCAGCGTCGCGTGGTGCCATCCCTGCAGATGTAGGAGAACGCCCTCTCAAAGTTGCGGTCCGGAGCGCAGAAGGACACCTTCTCTATTGTCTGGTCCAGGATCAGGTCCTGAGCAGAAAGCATACGAGGGCCGCTATGATCGCTGAGCTGCAAAGCTGCGCTACGGGGTGAAGTGACACTCCAGTCCAGTCAGTTTGCAATCGATCGCATCGTAGACGGTGCTTCAGCTCAAGAGTGCTTGAACGCAACTGAACCACCGTCAGCTCCGGGGAAACCACTGTACGGCTAATGCTGCTCTCAGATCAGACTGAACAACCCTAATCATCACAAATAGAATGAAAAACAGAGGCTTGGTCACAGGGTTTATTAGAGCTGAGGTTCTTCATGTAATGGTGATTGTAGGTTAAGGATAAATGACATTAGTACATTTATTTGGTCTAATCCAAGACAGATTTGGATCCAGAATGAACTGAATATATTTGACTACATGTTCTTCTCTCTTTCTCTAACCCACACAATCAAGGCAGATGAGCTTGGTTCTGTTTGAGATTTGTCAACTTTTTTTCTATATGCAGATTCTGCATTTTGGACAGATATGCAGTGTCATTTGTTTGGTACCAATTTCATTCATTCCTCTACTCATAAGGACACAGACAGTATGTTATAATGAATATGATGAGACTGTTTTCCCCAATGACTGGACTTGACTTGTGAGAAACTAAACCTCTGACTTTAATTGTCGGTTTTGTTTTTGTCCATTCCAGTCTGTCTTTTCTCCTGATTGTTTTCACTTTTTAAAAATGCTGTTCAAGTTAACAAAACTGACAGGCGGACTGGGGCAGTACCCGCTTCTTCCAGCAGGCGTCTCTATAACCTCTCGAACCTGTCAGCCGCTCCTCTCTGGTCCTGCAGGTGCACCGAGTACACAGGCAGCTTCACTGCCTCTGCAAACTGCTGCAGTTCAGCAGCTCCCGTCCTCACTAAGGCCATCGAGGTGTTTCTGAGAACTTTAATGAGGTGTGTGTGTGTGTGTGTGTGTGTGTGTGTGAGGGGTGAAGTACCTTTGTTTTGTCGTCTACGACGCGCAGACCATCTGCCGACACCCACAGCACGGCCCGCACCGCCTTCTTCCCGGCCTGCAAACACAACACACATAAAGCAACAGGTAGAAGTGAGGACACAGGGCTTCAAGTCTGGTCATGTGACTTCCCCCTGGTTTAGTACCATTCCTCGGTACCCATTTACGAAAGAAACAGTCACACACACACACAAAACACACCTGTAAATAAAGGGAAAGCACCAGGTAAGAGATTAAAAGAGATGTAGTCGTGTCATTCAGTGGAATCCGAAGATAATAAAAAGAACAAAAACACAGAGGAAGGTTGAAAGGAGTGCACGGACACACAGTCGACAGTGGTGGCCTTGTTTGTTACGGTAAAAACAACAGTCGTGTGTGTGTTTTTTTGCGTGAGTGTGTGTGTGTGTGCGCACACAAGAGGGGAGCACTCATTCATATAAACTGCTCATTGTTCCATTATTGATTCATGGAAGAAGAGCTGAAGGGAAGAGAAGGCAACGCCTGTTAATACACAAAAAAACCATAAACACACACACACACACACACACACACACACACACAAAGGTGCCCCGCCCGAGCCTAAACCACCCCACCTGCTCAGATGCACATGCATCACAGTGTCTCTAAGTGTGTGTGTGTGTGTGTGTGCATAGGTGTGTGTTTCTTCCAAGCCTTCAGATGTGATCAAAGGGTGAGGGTGTTATGTGAGAGGAGGGAAGAGAAATAATAATAATAATAATAATAACAACAGCAGCAGCAGCAGCAGCAACGCTCATAATAAAGAGACTCAGACACACACAAAGCAATAACTTACTTTTGCAAAGAATCCTTTGAAGAATTTCCTGTCCTGGAAGTGGATGTGGTATAAAAAAAAAAACAAACAAAAAAAACAGGGAGGAGGAGGGCGGGTGAGAGGGGTGGAGGAGATGGGGGAGGAGGAACAAGGCATGAAAAATGTTACCTAGGAAGTCTAAAACTTGTCTGGAGCCCACAGGAGGGGGTTTGATTTGAGGAGGGAGGGAGGGAGGGAGGGGATGGATGGGGGTTTCTGGTGGAGGTGAAGCAGGTTACATGGAGTGAGTGAGGCATGATTTCACACTGAGGGATGGTTCCATGTGGTTGTTATTGTATTTAGGAGGAGGATCTGTTAGTGCCAGAGCCCTGGAAAGATGAGAGTCGCCACAACCTCCGTTGACGGTGATCACCGAGCTCCACGGCTGAGTTTGCCATTTGCGATCCACGGCTGAGGTTAGCACGTCTAAAACGCTGGGTTGAATAAACAAACGCGCGTGTTCAAGTATAGTAGTGTTTTTTTCTACCACCGAAGCTTTATTTTATTCAGGAGCATTAACAGTTGACAAACTAAGTGAAAACACTTGAAAACATGAGCAAACCAGAAACATAATTCCATATATATATATATATATATATATATCAAAATCCTCTCAGCATCTCATCTCATTTGAATATTTCCTCGTTTCTTTAGTCTGTGAGAAAACTGAATGTGGTTGAGATGAGGACAAAAAAAGACCTTATCCTGGCCTTTGTGAAACAAGCATGAACTATTTTTACAGCATCATTTCATAGACCAAACAGTGAACTGATTGATCGGCTCCAAAAAGAGCTTGCGGGAACCATCTGAAGTCTGTGTGAGTCAGTGGAGCATGTCTCTCTTTGGAGGGCTCTGGTTAGTGCCACCACACTGGAAGCCAGTTCACCATATTCCCGTTCCCAGCAGCAGCAGGAGGTGTTACCCCAAGGATCTGTCTCCAGCCATTCAAATAAACAGCAACAACAACAACAACAACAACAACAACAACAACAACAACAACAACAACGAAACAAACAACAACCCCTACAACAGCCCCCACAGCAAAACCAGCTGTCTGGATAGGAGAGATAAAGACGGCAGACACTCCTGTGTGTCTGTGTCTGTGTGTGTGTGTATGTGCGTTTGTGTGTGTCTGTGCGTGCATGTGTGAGTGTGTGTGAGTGTGTGTGTGTGTGTGTGTGTGTGTGTGTGTGTGTGTGTGTGTGTGTGTGTGTGTGTGTGTGTGTGTGTGTGTGTGTGTGTGTGTGTGTGTGTGTGTGTGTGTGTGTGTGTGTGTGTGTGTGAGTGGAGGAGAAAATCCCAAATCCCATTTCATTCTCTGCCCTCCTGTGATTCCTGGACCGAGATGTGTGGACATTCCGTGGATGTTGAGCAGACAGAGACGGGCGCTTTGACCACCCCCCAGCCCCACCCCACCCCACCCGCCCCCCTCCCGGGGTTAACTCTGCAACTGGTCGCCCTGGTCCGCGGGGTCAAGCCGAGGCCGCTCACAACCACACAAATGAAACCACAAAGCTCCCGGAGCTGGAGCCGGAGTCCAGAGCCCGGGCCTGCGCGTCCTTAATCCCCCCCTCCCTCCCCACCACTCTCCTCCTCCTCCTCCCCCCCCAGCTCCCAGAGAGCTGAGAGAAGGAGTGCCACTCTGCTCCTGTTACACGGCGGCGGCGGCCGAGACGGCGCTCTGAGCACCATGTTAATGCATGATTTAACGTGTTAACCAGCACTGGAGATTCATCTGGAGTGAGCTAAGCGCTTGTTAGTGTGTGTATGTGTGTAAAAGCCACACAGACATGCAGCTGATGGCAGGGTCTGTTAGTGAAGCTACGGTTAGAGGTGGGTGGGGGGGGGTGGGGGGTTCAGGACATAACTAGAAAGGGAATGTTTAATGGGAGGGAGGGAGCAGGGGAGGAGGGCAATCGGAGACATTTCTCTGCAACACCACAATAATAACCTGCTTAAAAAAAAGACAAACAAAAAGTATAACACAAAGGTAGCACCACATTCAGGCATTCAACGTGTGTGAGCTGGGATGAAGCTACGAGAGGAGGAGGAGGAGGAGGAGGAGGAGGAGGGGGAGGAGGAGGAGAGAGAGCTCTCTGGGCAGAGGAGGAGAGAGGAGCTCTGAGAGATCAAGGTGAGGCCAACAAGACAAAAATGAAACAAAGGAAGCAGGAGGAGGATTACTCGGCAGCCGAGGAGCCAAGAAGATAAAACCGCTGTGCATACTTTACCTCTCTGGTGAGACAGTAAAAAAACCCTCTAACAGAGTGTGTTTGGTGTGTGTTGGAACAAACAACCTCGCTACAACGTCCACCGGCAGCAGGATGTGTGACAACAGGCCTTGTGTAACGTCTGAAACTTTGTGCAACACAGCGCAGTGACACTAAAACTGCTGGATGTGGAGGAAGACGACGGCCTTCAGAGGAAGGAGGATGGTAACCTGGAAAACACTGGAACCATCCCCCACCCCCCTCAGTGGGAATACTGTCCATCTACTTTAGTTTGGATTATGGATGTTTTAGCTAAGGATACTATACATGATAATGTTGATAGTATGTTACACTCAGTATAGCATACTATTATTCATTATTGCACCTGCTGTTACTGTTAACATATGCATCAACACAGTACACTGATAATAAATCCTTTGAATAACGTTTATAGATGTATAGATAGCCCTAGTTAAACTATTGACACTTATCTAAATTTTTTTTTCTTCTATTGCATGTTTGCTATTTAACACTTTTGAGCACAGTCCAGGATGTCCCAACTGCATTTCACTGCCTGCGTCTGGCACACTACACTTAACAGAAGTAACTCTCTGTCTTTGTGTTTGTCAGCACGACATGAGGAGAACGTGCAAACACAGTGAAGCCAGTATTCTCGTCTATAGCCACTCTCCCCACAACCCAGTCAATGGTATTGGCGCCATCAATCAATCAGACCTGAGGTGATGTCAGTGGTCGGCTGAGGCTCATTTAACAACCACAACATCGCCAAGAGAACAATCGAGGCTCGTGATGATCAAAGCTCAAAGTTGAGTTGTTTCGGTCGTGCTGCTGTGATGAATGAGCCGGTACACAAAATCACAAAGAGGATGGAAAAGAAGAAATCTTAAGTGTAAAACTTAAGCAGAGCAGAAACCATGAGTCAGGTTGGTGTACGCTGAAGGGTCTGGCCCAAGCTAAATTCTCTGCAGCGATCGGCCAGTGTGACCTATCAGCGCACACTCGCAGTATATGAGTTGCGAGTTGTGGATCTAGGAACTGCCATTGTGTGAACTTTGATGAAAAAGTTCCTGAACTGCAAAAAGTTCCTGAATTGCAAAAAGTTCCTGAACTGTAAAAAGTTCCTGAACTGTAAAAAGTTCCTGAACTGTAAAAAGTTCCTGAACTGCAAAAAGTTCCTGAACTGCAAAAAGTTCCTGAACTGTAAAAGGTTCCAGAACTGCAAAAAGTTCCTGAACTGTAAAAGGTTCCTGAACTGTAAAAAGTTCCTGAACTGTAAAAGGTTCCTGAACTGTAAAAAGTTCCTGAACTGTAAAAGGTTCCTGAACTGTAAAAAGTTCCTGAACTGTAAAAAGTTCCTGAACTGCAAAAAGTTCCTGAACTGTAAAAGGTTCCTGAACTGTAAAAGGTTCCTGAACTGTAAAAAGTTCCTGAACTGCAAAAAGTTCCTGAACTGTAAAAAGTTCCTGAACCTCCTGAAAGTTCCTGAACCTTCCTACATAGCTATACTTATACTTTCCACGCAATATTCTTATCTACGCTTTCAATAAACACTTAATATGTGCATATATATTTCTGTATCTTTTATTTTAACATTTTGCCACAGTTTTGTCAGCCAATGCCCCCAACAATAACTGAGACAGGGAGTCTGAATTGGGGGCATGGGTGGTGGATGGCGAGGTATTGTGGGCAGCTTTTAAGCCACACACCAACATACATCATACACACACAGACACACTGTCAATGATGTACCCGGAGGCTACTGGGTGTCCATGTGTACGCGACACAATTGAGATTCTTTGGGCGTGCTGGGAGCCTGTGGGCGTGGAGCCGCACCCCGGGCTACTCAGGAGGAAGCTGTCCAGCTCTACTCAGAGCTCCTGAGCAACAGCGAAGACATTCACACAGAGTAACACCTCCAACCCCGGGCCAGCGGCCAGCACCGGCCCCAGGAAGTGACGTCACCATGACAGCGCAGAAACAGGGCCGCCTGGAGGTGGATGGTGCCGCAGTGCAGCCCCCTCCCCCTCCTCCTCCTCTTCCTCCTCCATCTTTCCCTCTGAGTCACAGGTCACGGAGCTGTGAGAAAACTCTCATTATCGTCCCGGAGCCTGCTGGGAATACAATAGATGTTGGCTGCGAGCCTGTTGCTTGTCACACACATGCACTGATTGACAAGTAGACCACCAACACACACACACACACACACACACACACACACACACACACACACACACACACACACACACACACACACACACACAAGCTCCAGCTCGAAAAACCGTGCATTCTTCTGAACTCACATCAGATGTGAGCGCTCTGTGGGATCAAGTAGCAACAGGTGTGAGGCCTGGTACCCTGTCCAGTTTAGTTATCATTTCCTGCAAGGCGTTGCGCCCGCTGACATAGTACCCGGCGTGTTGGCCGCCGTGTTTGTTGCCTGGCAACGTGAGCCCGTTAGAGAGGCGGCGAGGGTGAAGCGGGATCTATCGGGGCCTTGCTAATTGTATATCTGCTTAAGGGATGGCCCTCGTCTAGGCTGCGCAAACTAGATTTATGGCGGATCAGCGGCGTCGGGGGCAGCCAGCGCGGTAGGAGCTACCACCGCAGTGATAGACGCCTGTTGTGATACCTGAGAGGCGTGGAAATGTCAGGCATAAACAGGGTCAGGAATCCATGCACAGAGACAAATCCACAGGACAACAAGAACCTCTCTGCCTCATCACTTATCTAACACCTAACTGTTGCTTTGACTCTGCTCTTGTTCCAGTACTTAGACCACAGCACTCCTGTGTTAATGACTTTGGAGAAAAGCGTCTTGTAAATGCTAAATGGCTGAATTAAATGCAACCAGTGACCCGGGCTCATGAGGCATCGTCTCTCTCAGCATGCCATGTCACATCTGCAGCATTTAATAACACAACTCAGCTCACACGAACAGGTTCTGACACCTGGCAGAAGTGATTTTAAAAATGTAGTATTTGCAGACAAACCTCCTTATGGTTTAGTGCCACGCTACGTCACTGATCTTTTATTTACACAGCGTCCCTGCATCTCTCAGGTCATCAACACTACAACTCCCGGGTTCCCCACTAAAATCTCTAGGTGACGGAGCCTGTTGTTCTGGAACAGTCCACCCTGCATTATAAAGCCTTATCGCTTCATTGACAGCTTCATATCCAATTTAAAATCTGTTAATCTATTAAACCTATTTTACAGAGGCTCCACCACTGACTGACATTGTTCACTTTCATCAAGTACTTTTATTGATCGTAGTTAGTGTCCCACTACATGTCTTTGTTCTTGTTTTTGTCTCAACCTTTTATCTGCCATCTTCCTGACTATATATTGCTCAGAAGAACTGTAAATAATGCAATTTTTCATACTCAATTTTCTATCTTATTGCATTTCTACTCTGTAACAGTAAAATAAGCTCATTTGGACCGCTGCTTCCCAGCTGGGAGTGATGGTGCTAAATGCTGGTGAATAATCCCACTCCTGGGACAGGAATTTTTAACTTTTAAGATTTCCCCAGAGCCTAGAAATGGTATTTTGCCAGCTGCCGATTGGTTTTTGGCACTTCCTGTGAGGTGAGCCATGCCCAGGACAGGGCTAAAGTGGACGCTGGCCTCTGGGCAGGAATGTGAGGTCACTGTTACATCACACAGATCAACTGCCAATAACTACAAAATAATAAAAAAAAAAGAAAGAAAGTCTTTCCAGAAAAATAAGAACACTGGAGCCTGAAACGCTGCCAGCCTGATTCACATCTTGAAGGTGGAAAATGTTAATGTTTTCCGCCCTAGTTATATATATATATAAAAAAAGCTGGATCAATGAATGCTGGCGTGACCAACGCAGCCTCTGGGGAGGAGGAGGGCTGAGAAAGCGAGGGAGGAGAGGAGGAGAGGAGGAAATGTCACCGGGTTGACGGGGGTCAGATCGTCGCAGGCCTGCAGGAGGACGTGGGGGCAGGAGCGGCCGCCTCTCCTTTTGAGTTGGCTCCATTTTGTCCGCCTTGTTAAAATGACTGTAACTCAATAAGAGCTCACAGCCCCGGGCTCTGTGCGCACCATGTGACCTCACCAGGCACCAGCGTGGGCCCACTGCTCTCCGTCTGTGTGGTTGTTGTGCTCGCGTGTGCGTCCGGGCTTCCAATAGTCACCATGAGAGCACGTTCACATGCATTTCTCTGTGTGTACAATGTATACAGTATCTCTCATGCGCCTCTGGCTGCACTCCCGTCTACTGTGTGTGTGTGTGTGTGTGTGTGTGTGTGTGTGTGTGTGTGTGTGTATGAATCATATTCCTGCGAGCCTGACCCTGAGAGTGTGTCTTAGCTGTGCTCATACATACTGTGTAACAGAGTGAAATCTGCTGCTCAGTTTTTCTACTCGCTCCTTTTTTCTTGAAATCACTTCCACTTTTCCATAACCACACACACTAAAGCACCACCGCCATGCTTTGAACATGTTTTTTCAGTGGCTGACCTTGAATTTTTATTGTGTACTTGCATTTATTTGATTCACAATTTATTTATTTACTTATTATTCATGTATTTATTCACCAATGTATTCCGATTAATTACCCTATCATTGTCTTCATTCATTTTGTTTTGAGGCGTTTACGCCTCAGTTTTTATATTCGCCTTGATTTTGAAGCAGAACCTCCTGTTTCCCTATTACGAAATGATAATAGTGTTTCCTCTCCCGTCCCTGGTTATCAACAGCTTTAAATGTTTCCATTGTATGTTATTGTATATGAAAAGTATGTATGAAAAGTGCTAAGATAATCTCTTACAGGCTTAGAGCAACTAAAAACTAATGATTTATCGAAAACTTTTTTTAAAATTGAGAAGGATTTGGGGCCTTGAAACCTCCTAAAATGTATGTGTTTGCGTCTTTCACAGGATAGAAAGATGCAAAGAGAGGATCATCCAGGACAACTCAAGTTTTCCCAGGATATCTGGACTTTCTCTCATTTTCCACTGGACACTGGTTTCCTGAGTTTTCCAGTGGCGTGGGAACCCTGGGGTGGCTGTTGTGGCACCAGCAAACGTGCGTCCAGTAAAGTTACGTTTTATGAGTGGGGGGTCTTGAACTTCAATGTGTCGACGCAAGTGGCGAGGTGAGAAAAGCCGTGCGTCAACATAAATCCACTACTGTGTGTATGTGTGTGTGTGTGTGTGTGTGTGTGTGTGTGTGTGTTTACGCCCATGTATTTTCCCTCATTTGCATTCTATAACTTTGGTTTTATGATACCGTTCTGTTCCGACTGCTATGAAGATGTTAAGTGTTTTACACTCCATTAAACCACACTGGTAAAATGATTTGTGAAAGTATTCCCGGGCATGTTCCATGGCCCACTAACGAAGGCTGCTCAGCTGCTCAGTGGCTCCACGCGGCACAGTGACTCAACAGGCCTTTCACGCACAGAGAGCAGCGAGGACGTCAACAACCACCGGAGAAACTAGGTTGGGATTTCTCAAGGAGTCTGAGTCACGTGAACTGAAACTGAAAGTTCAGACGCAGGTTTCTCCACCTTTGTTGGCACGTCATTCAGATCGAGGCCCGTCCCGAGGCTGCGAGCGTGACGAGTCAGCCGCCGTGGGACGGACTTTGGTCACACGGACACCTACTCTGAGCCAGCTCGGGTTTGGCCCTGAGTTTATAACCTGGGTGTGGCCTTGGCAAACAACAGCAGGGTAAAAACCCATTGCTCTGCGGCCTAACCCCCACCACCCCACCCACCCCCCAGCCTTGCCTCCACCTCTGAACTGGAATTTGTTCCTTTTTGCGCAACTCTGCCGGAAGCTTCTGCAGCAGGAAGTACATTCCGGGCGTCCTATCTCCTCCTCCTCTGTCGTACTGGAGAGAGGAAGAGCAGGGGGCGTCTGGGGGTCGAGACCCTCGCCCTGATAAATGTACTGAGAGGTGTATGGAGAGTACTACTGCCTCTGCTTTTATTACGATAGCCTCAACTAGTACAACCACTTCTACTACTACTCCTACTACTGCTTCTAACTGCCTCTTCTTTGAAGCTTTTGTAGAAAAGCGTATTCTATTCTGTTCTATTCTATAAGTTCTACTAATGCTGCTCCTTCTACTACTACTGCTGCAACTACTAATAAAACTGAAGTAGTATAATTTGATGACCAAGTACCTCCTGAAAGCATCAAAAAGCATCTATCCCCGCTAGCCAGTGTGTCCAGGATCCATCACTCAAAGCTGTGTGACACATTGGTAATGATATGTCGAGGCATGATTTCTGTAATCTGTGGTGGAATAATACGTTTCCAGCACTCCTTCCAACACACGGAGAAAACCAAGCAGGAATGAACAACAAATAAAACCCTGGGGAAAGAGAAGGAAATGAAACTGTTTTGGTGGCGATTAAAGCGAGACTACAGCTAGATGAAGGAGATGTTAGAAGGAGTCAGTATGATTGTGCTAGTGCAGCAGAGGAACCTAGTGGAGGAAGGGGGGGGCAGATAAAAAAAGGAAGGAAAATGTCTGGTATGTACTAGCACCCCCCCCTCTCCTCCTCCCGTTCCTGGAAGAAGGGAGAGGTGAGGCTCCTCTAGTGAAAAACGTACCGTTTTCAGCCGCTTGACTGCGTCCTCGCAGATGTGCATGCCTCGGGACTCCTCCACCTCCACATGTCCCAGGTACTGCAGGCCAGAGATAAAGCAGCAGGGGAAAAGAGAGAGAGACAGGGAGAGAAAGTGAGTAATGCACCGACAAACCTTTCCTGTGGCTATCAGGATGGAGAAGTTTAACTAAGGTTACAATGGCAGACTCTGAATGAGTCTCGGTATTCAGAACAGGCCCGGGCTGCCTTGATATCCCCCGGTGGACTCCGGGCACTGGTGATTTATACACCTAATTAATTTCCATTTTGAGGTCAATCGCAGTTCAATTGCTCCCTCGTTGATCGCTGATTTCGTCTGCGGAGAAAATGATTTGCGGAAGAACACGAATGGGAGGAGATCTGACGACAAGAGCGTTTAACTGTGAGGAACAAATGGCCAAACGGGCGAAACTTAGGCTGCCTGGTTCAACCATGCAACAGGTCTCAGATCAGCTGGGAGGGAACAAAGCTCCAAAGAACGAATTCAACCACAGGCAAAGTTCATGGAAATAAACGCTTGGTCAACAAGTGACTTTCAATGATTCACCATAAATACACCAGATTCTTTGCACTCAAACCATTTGGAAAAAGCTTGATTCCCAAGAAAATGTAATGCTTCATAAAAATGCAATTTAGGAGCTTAATTTTCCCTAAACTGATTTTTCAATTTATCAGCTTTTTTCAGAACCTGCAGACAGGCGAGAGCTCCCGTTAAGGCTGTGCTCGTCACATCAGCACACAGACCAGACAGGTACAGGAAGTTGTTACAGGTTTCTGGTAATCATGTGTCATTCGTAGTCAATAACTATTGAGCAACATGGTCAAACCCAGCAGCATTCTAGAAGCTTCTGCAGTTCATCACAGCGGCCGGCCTCGTCTTTAATGAGACAGATCTGACATTTGAAGACGTTTCCTCTCCTCCTCTTCAAGCACCTCCCCAGAAACAGAGGATGAAGAGCATGTGACAGCGACAGTGTCTCAGGGGTCTGCTGGAGCCTCTCACAGGGCCAAGGCAGGGAATACACACTGGACACACACACACACACACACACACACATATTGACTCAGCCTCACGCACCTAGGGCCAATTTAGAGTCTCCAATTGACGTAAGCATGCGTGTTTTTCGACTGCGGGAGGAAATTGAAGGAACTGGAAAAAAACATGTGAATCAGAGGAACTTTATCACCACATAGGCCACAGAGTTACTTATTGATTGAGATGACGATTGAGGCTGCCATCTAGTTCTAACTGACCAAGAGACACATTAGGCAAAGATAAAGAGAGGGAGGGAGGCAGAAGGGGAGGACAGGGATGATACACGTATAGAGACAGAAAGAAACTTTACAAAGATGCATCAGGGCTCCTAACCAGTACATGGTGAACCCTGTACATAGATATATAGAGATAGACTGAGATGATAGGTAAAGAGACAGAGAAAGAAAGATGGAGAGTGAAAAGGAGTTTAGAGAAAGAGAGAGAAAAGGGAGAGAGAGGCAGAGGAGGGGGGGGGAGAGAGGGAGAGAGTTAAGGAGAGAGAGGGAGAGTGAGGGAGCAGGAAAAAGGGAAGGAGAACAGAAAAACAATGATGATGAGAGGGAGATATATCGATAGATAGCTGGACGGATAGATTGATATTGATAGATAAATATGCCAATAGATGGACACATGATGTGCCAGACAAGGGAACTTGCTGAGAATGATTGATGGCCACATCTGTCTGGCTCCAGTGGCGAGTTTCCTGAGGGAAGCCCTGCTGCTCCAGCCCTGCAGAGAACACTCGTCAGGAATGACCTGAAGATCCCGCATGAGTGGCTTCGACCACCGCTGAATGAGCGGAAAAGGCTCCTGCTTCTCCCTCCCTCCCTCCCTCCCCCCCCCCCTTTCCTCCCTCCCTCCCTTCCTCCCTCCCGAGCCCGGAGCAGCATCTCGCCCTGCTGCTCGTCACTCCGGAGTCACAACCCTGACCGTCACTGGAGCCATTGTGAAAGCGAGGCCGGGGAGGAAGTCCTTACCCTTTCCTTATAGACACACAAACACTCACACACACACACACGCACGCACACATCGGGTGACGCTGACCGCCGCCAGTCTCCCCTCACCCTCCCCTCGGCGCCCTGTGGCCCTGCTATTTTGAGCCATAGTGTGACGCCACAGATGTGAGTCACACTGTTGACGTTTAGGGATGCACATGTGTACGCACACACCCACACAAACGCACACACGCACACACGGATCAGAGAGATGGCGAGGACAACGCTGATGCGAGGAGGCAGCTGTGGGTAGTCGGGACAATGGGAGCAGCAGCGACGCTAACAGGAGATCAGCCTGGAGACGAGGCTGAGGTGAGATGAGTAAAACGCAGGGGAGGCTCGAGGTGTCACAACAGACGCTTCAGCGTGGCGTCTCTCCCTCCCTCGCTCGCTCTCCCTCCCTCTCTCTCCCTCTCCCTCTCTAGTCCTGTTACTGCAGCGATCTGAGGGCTGAGACACTCTTAACCCTTAGAGGAGCATTTTATGCGCTTTCCATTCTTGGTTTGTTTTGTTGTTTTTATATAATTGTGCCTGTGTTGCACAAACTGCATGAAAATGAATGTTGCTTCTAAACACTGACATATCCCCAGCTGTAAAAATACATTCATTCAAAAACGTGGTGGCACCATGACAGAAAAATGGCATTCAAAGGGTCAATATCTCAAGAAATGTCTGAATGCTTGAAGTCAATAGTTTTCTCAGATGCAGGTGAGAGCTAGCTCAATAAAAGTAAAATTTAACATGAATCTACAACATTCTTTTATAGCAACCTATGCGTTTTGGGTGCTTAACGCCCTGACTGTAAGAAATAACTGAACATCCCCTCAGGGTTAAACAAGTTGACTTCAGGAAGCGTCTCCGGAGTGCTTGTGTCGTACATGTGTAGGCCGATATGGTTATGAAATCCAGGTCTGTTTGAGGGCCCACTCCAGGATTAGTTCCACTCGGCAGTAATCCTACAGTGGGCTCGGATTAGATGCCGTTACATCGTGATAGTTTCTGCATTATTGTGCCGCTCCACGGGGCTGGAGATGAAGAGGCCGCCTCTACGCTCACCTGCCTCGCGGGGCTGATCCCACTCCTGGGAGGCGGCGGCAGGCGCTCACGGTCACATTTTGTCAACAGATAAGCGGTCCTTATCAGCAAAGTAATGAAGCCGGGTATTTAGAATAGTGAATGTGTGCATGTTCACTGTGACTGGATACAGTCACGCCGGGGAGGAACTTATCGTCTCCACATTCACGCGCGCTGCCTGGAAGCTGTCTGCCGTGTTTCTGTGGTGATGGAGGCAGAGGTGAGATGAGGAGAGCCACTGATTGTGATCGGGAGTGTTTCTTCTAATGCTCTCAGATGTGAATCACAGCAATCGCATACTAATGGCACGGAATCAATCAGCGTGACTCGCTGGAAAACAGTGCAGACGTCCATTAGATCGCCTGCAACTTGTTTTGCATCAATACGTGCACTCTGCGTACTTGAGTTTTGCACTACTGCCATGGTTGTTGCTTTCCCTTAATATTCTACTGCTTCTAATACCAGTACTACTACTGCCTATATGACTACTACCTCTGCTGGTCCTAATACTATTACTAATTCTACTACTGCTGCTTCTATGACTACTACTGCTACCTCTAGTGCTTCTAATACTACGACTGATACCGTTTCAACTTCTCCGACTACTGCTGCTTCTATTTCTTCCTTTTACTTCTATTTTCTCGTGAGAGTATCAATAACGTTTCTATCCAAGTTATCCCGCATGTTCAGAATACACGAGTGAATTTGTGTCATGTGGGTGATACATTAGTATTATCGTGCCGAGGCCTGTTTTCTGTAATCTGCCTTGGAATAATATTTTTACAGTTCTCCTCCCAACAGTTGCTGATAAGGAGGACAGGGGAGGGTGGGGGTGGGGGGGTGGGGGTGAGGGTGGGGTTCTCTGTCCAAACTAAAGTAAGGAAACATGGACCAGCAGCAGCATCTCCAGCTCTGACACTCTTTGACAGTTCACACTCATGGCATCCTCATCGGTCCGATGTGAAACTGGCTTTGTTGTCGGTGTGATCCTCAGGACGTGCTGCAGGTGGAATGCAGGAATTCATTCAGGGTGTCGGGCATAAATCTGTTTAAGGAGTCCGATTTTGCAACGTGTGCATAAATTCTCAAAAAAAGAAGAAAAAAATAGGAGAAGAAAAAAAAACTAGAGGCAATCATTTCCATACAAATAACACCGCATACACTTAAAACCCAAGGACATAGAAATGCTGTATTTTCAGTTGGTAAGCAATTGAATCTAATCTGACATCCATCTGCAGCCTTTGTGCCACAGTGTATGTTATTCACCTTGGATCATGAATAACTGTCTGTCACAGCAGTTTCAGCTCCCAAAAAAACCCCAAAACAACAAAAAACTACGTAGATAAGCATAAATACACACATGTACACACACGCACACAGGGCTGCTGCTGCTTAATATGCCGCACCACTAACAGGCAGAGCAGCACTGTCGGGCTGGGGAGGAGGAGGAGGAGGAGGAGGAGGAGGAGGAGGAGGAGGAGGGAGGGGGGGGGGGGGGGGGGGGGCGAGCTGAGCTTGTCAAAGGCACGCCACAGTGGGAACAGCCCCCCACCCCAGCCTCAACCCTGGAGCCTCATCCTGACCCCGGGTGACACCTCTGATCCACACACACACACACACACACACACACACACACACACACACACACACACACACACACACACACACACACACACACACACACACACACACACACACACACACACACACACACACACACACAAGCATGTCTTCATCTCTATTGCACTTCCTCCTCGACCCAGGATTCGTTACTTCTCAGTGCGGCAGTCTGTGATACTTTCACTGCAACTATTTCCAAACACACACACACACACACACACACAGCTCCTCTGAGGCACCTAGAGTGGGAGGGAGGGAGGGAGGCAGGGGAGTAGCATGGTAGGTTGCAGCAGCACGATTCAAGGAGCCAGTGCGGTACAGAGAGGAGAGAAAGAAAGAAAAGAAGGGAAAACAAGACATTTTGACCCAGCGACAATGGTCAGGTTTAAAAGTGTGATTTTACAACTCAGTTCAGCTTTGTTGACAAGTGCAAATTCATAATGTGATGTGATGTCTTTGCATTAGAGCCGCTCTGCACCAAACTCTTTATGAAATGTAAATAAACGGACAACAAGCCGACAAATCCCTCATCTGAGCCAGCTCTGGGACGTCCATCCATCCCCTGTCTTAACCGCATTGTAATGGGAGTCTGACACACACCACTCACTACTCCCACCTCAGGGCAAATTCTTTTTTTTTCAACAGTCAAAGTCTGTCCGGGCACCTCAAGCAGAGCAAGGCTCAGAGCGGAGCTGTGACAGAACTTCAGACCATTTATAGAGGCTGAATACCAAAGTGATCGGCGACTGAGCGGGAAACGTGAGAGCACGTACGCCTGCAAAGAGGAGCGGGTGAGCAGCGGAGCCGCGGCTAAGCCACAAATCTACATTCGAGTGCAGCAAAGGTGCAGCATTCTTAATGAGGAGCAGGTGGGGGAGGGAAGGTGTGTGTTGACGTATGTGTGTGTGTGTGTGTGTGTGTGGGGGGGGGGGGGGGGGGGGGGCAGACAGCTTAGGGCAGATCTTCAAGCTGGGGCGTTTCTCTCACACACACACACAAACACATACACATATATATAGACGCGCACACACACAGCGGCTGAACTGTACGCACAAGTGACTGGAAGCCACAGACTGACACACATCCACACCCGTCTCCATCTGTGTGACTCGGGATCAGAACTCTGGAGGCGGCCGTGCTCCAAAGCCTCTCCACTTTCCCCTCCACTGTTGCATAAAGCTTCAGAGCTGCGCTTCCACAGAGAGCGGAACAAAGCCAGCCGCAACCTTCACACCCGCGTACAGTCTGGATCCGCTGCCCGGAGTTCATCGGCTAGATACTTTCCCTTTTCTTAGGCTCTGCGGTTTCGCGATTCCGCTTCGGCCGGGAGTGTGGAGAGCTTCTGAAACGCGCACCGGGAGAGGAAGTGAACCGTCGCACTTCTGTTTGCACAAACGTGGAGGGGCCTTGTTGCCAAAACACTGCGAGCTCTCCACTCGGCGTCAGAGAAGCACGTCCAGCTACTTGTCCAAATCACGAAAGCCGGCCAGAAATATGCCGAAGCCCCGCTGAGTCACGTCCCGGGGAATTCTTGTCTCTTAGATAACGAGACAGATTTTTAATTCTGGTTTATTTCACTTGATGACTCAAGTCCCTCCTGGAGAACAGACGTGACTCTTTCTTTCTTTTTGGAAGATCGTGTTCGAACCTACAGTACAGTCTTGGGGCTTATCCATATTGTAGGAACAACAAGTAATAGCTTGACTAGTACGATCAGTTGGAATTAGAACTGGCTTATATGGAAGGCAAATCCCTCCAGATTACGCTCATTATATCAAAATTAACCCTAGTCCTGACCCTAGCCTTTTTCATCGAGTTGTATCATCTAATTAGGACGAGGTCACATTTTGCTTGGATATGAGCTTGTGTGCATTTTAATAGTGCACTTTTAACGTTCTGACGTTATTGCAGCACATTTGTGTAAATGATATGAGTCAATGAAAAAGGTTAGGGTTAGAGCTCGAATATATGAATTTCATATAATAAGCATAACCTGGAGGGCTGTGCCTTTCATACAAAGCATTTCTGATTCCAGCTGATCGACTACACGTCAACTACTCCTTGCCGTTCCTACAGCATGGACAAGCCACAAGACTGTGGACTGAAGACTAAAAAGCTGCACTCGTCCACTATGAATACTTGTGATTTATCACAGCGAGGGGGTTCCTCAGGGGAGGCCGTCCGCTGCTGCACCCTGTGTGTGTGTGTGTGTGTGTGCTCTGAAAAGTGTGTTGTTCCTTTTCCAGGTCTGCGTGTGTGTGTGTGTGTGTGAGAGAGAGAGAGAGAGGGAGTCACCTTGACTGCAAAGCTACACTTGCCGCTGCGCACCGCCTCCTCGTCTGTCTGCCACTGGTGCGGCCGACTCGACTCGGGCACATAGACGTCTTTCTTCCGGCGGAAGCTCTGCCGTAGCTTATTCATCGCTGAGCTCCCTGCGAGACGGGGGGAGAGAGGGAGACGGCTTTATTCATGCCCCAGCGTGGAAAGCAGGCAGCTAAACAACAAGCAGCTGAAAACTGTGACGGCGGGAGGCATGGAGTAACGTTGGCTAGAAGTGTGTGAAATGAACCGGTGTGACACAGAAACGGGTGAACTTCCTGCGTTTGGTGGCAGATAGGAGCAGGAGGTTGCGACGTTCACGCTGGGAAAAAAACAGCGAATGCAGCGAAGACGAGGCCACAGCACGGTGACCTGGCACGTCTCTGGAGGAACACGCAGGAACAAAACGAAAAAAAAGAGAAACAAAAGTGGTTGACTGAATATAGAAGGGAACAAAGAAAGGAGAGCGAGACCCATTTTGTACCTGCTGATCCGACCAGATCCAGGAGGAGACAAACCAGATCAGCTGCAGCCATTTAATGAGGCCTTTCTATCAACACTTGGGCTGCTTAAAGCAGGCTCCTGCTGGTAATTTGGTGACATGAAATGCCCCTGAACTCCTGAGATCAAATAATCGCAGCGTTTAATGATGTGTTACGCTGAAACACTGACATCTTCAGCACAGATCAGATGGTTTAGCGGCCTGAGCCCAGCCTGCTGCAGTCTGTGTGCCAGGGCCTGCATCCTTCAGAGGACTCCTCCATAGGGTGGAGGAGTCCTCTCCAACAATTCCTGGCTGTGTCTCCTTAGGATACAGGAGGCTGGGAGGGATAGGTGGGGTGTGTCCTCCTAAATCCTAAATTGAATTGGGACGGGTCTCGTTGTGATGTTGTGACATCGACAGTCCTCTGAAAGGACGCAAAAGGACTGCATTGAAGTCTCTAGGGGCAAGAATCTGACCTCCAAACTGCCCCTGATGATGAGCCATCGGTGTCTGAATGGTTAAAGCTGCTGGTTGAGCTGATGGATGGTGTAAGGAGGACTCTGCCACACGTGTATGAATGGGTGAACATGACTTCACCCAAGAAGATGGATCGGGGATGAAAACCTGAGTTTTAACATCCATTCACGTGATGCAAGAAGGCTAACGAGATAGAAAACACGCTGGCTTGTTATTTTTCCTGAGTGGAGGCGGAATCAGACTCTGATTTATTGCCAGGTAGTTATACAACTTATTTATACAGCTACAAGGAGCTGGATTGGGTCGTGAGGCCAACAGAACTTTTCCAGCGTCTCAAAACAACAGCATGATGCTAAACATACACAGGAGATTCCGTTATACAGCTTCTGTTTGTCATTTCCATTGATGAACAGCCATTAAATAAAAACAAATGACACAATATCCCTGTAGATGCCTTTCTACAGCCATACAGGCAGAACCAGCCCCCTTTAGGGCAACCACAGTGGAGTGTGACACCCCCGGTTTATTATAACTATGCAAAAATGAGTCCTTAGGGCAGAAACACAACACAACAATGGAGACAGATAATTTATCACGCGAAGTATCGGCTCTTAAAACCCCTAAACCTCTTGGTAAAGTTTCAAGCTGGAATCGGCTGTTAACACACATAAAATCTGTTTTGTAATAAGCCATAGTTCATCTATTCCCTGGATGAAGGTTACCTAGGTTCAGGCCCAAACGAGAGTGAGATTTTCCGTTCAAAACTTTACGATTAACCGGGCTAAATGGGCACGACTTGAAACGGTGCATGTGTCTTCGTGGCTTTGGGAGGAGATTAAGAGGCCCAAAAAAAAGGGGAAAAAAAGCAGAGACCCAATTAAAAGTTGCTGATCCAAACTGGAACTGAGAGGTGCATCCATCATGGGAAGCCTGCTCCCCCACCCCCACCCCAGAACAGCACAGGACCCAGGACCAGGACCCGCTGAGGCGTAAAACTCTCCAGTCTTTAACATGGGAGTGGAGCATATGCCTGGACTAACAAGTCGTGCCCATTAACTTCTGAGCTGATGAGGATCGAACGGGATTAAAGGTCTTTAATCCAGGAGGACTGACTGTCCACTCACTCACTCACTCACACACACACGCATATATGTATGTATACAGACACACAAGAATGAGTGGCAGCAACCACACACACACTTACTTAGCCACGCACACACGCAGACTGTTTGTATAGTGAACCCTCTGCTGTGGGCTGCAGAGAGCGTGCTCGAGGTGAGGCCTCGCTCTTATCTGTGTGTGTCAGGCTCCAGCTCTGTGGGTTGGCTCACAATGCAGGCCTGCTAAACACACACACACACAGACGTACACACACACATAAAACTTCCTCCTGCCAGTCACCACAGGGCGGAGCGAGGAGCACGGCCAGGAAACGTCTCAAACAGTGTGAATTTGTCATACGTCCGCACTGGTTTTCACACCTTTGATGCATCCAACATATCAACAGCACATTTTGCGCCCATGTTACAGCATTTATATATATATTGTGCATCTTATTTATTGACGTCCCTATTAACACTGTCACTTTAAAGGTTATTTTATTGTGCTGAGGTACAACTCTTTCATGAGCGATGAGAGGACGAGAAGGGATCTTTGGACTGAGGTGAACTGAATTCTGACTGGTGTTTCGCTCCTAGTTGGGCTCGGCTCGTTTATTGATGCTTAATAGTGTTCTGTACGCCCCGAGAGTCTTGGGATAACACTGCTACGAAGCGGCACTTTGTGCAGATGCAGTACTGAAATGAACCGATGTCCACTTCCACTTTGGCACAACGACCCGTAGCGTTGCCAACCTCACAAAAACACCAGCCAAACTCAAGAGATCACGATGAAGCCCCATCAGATGGTGCTTTTTTATTGTGCACGCACGAGGCAAGATCTTATGTGTACATTAAGGCATGTAGCACTGCATACATCTGAGCTCCTCTGAGCTTATATAGTTTTAAACATGTATTTTATATATTTGCCAATCCAACCCGTCTGAGTGTGACATTTGCTGTCTCAAACAGGAAAAATGTTAACTCACACGTCCCAAAAATAATAATACCAGTAGCACGGACGGACAGTTTGGCCACTAACCACAGACACTGACACTCCTCCCAGTCTGCTACACTGTGGATGAGGCAGCAGTTTGAATTTATAGCTCTGCAAGTTATCTTGTGCTCAAAAATGATCACATTGTGCCAACGGAGCAATGACTTGTTGGCACAAGAAAGGAATCATCCAGCATGCACACAAATTAGAAACGAGAGAGTTGCGAGATGCGAGTTAGCATTTTAGTGGCAGATTTGCGAGAAAATACAAGAAAATCTTGTGTGTACAAGTTCATAACTTGTTTGCACAAATGATTTTGTGCCCACAAAACAACAACATGTGCGCACAAGCCATGTTTTCTGGGCATAATATAATCAATTTGTGCAAACAAAAAAGGGCACAAGCTCAATTCTGTGCACAAATATCTCATTCCCACGAGGTAACATCTCGTGTGCACAAAAGTTATTACTCTGTGGGTACAGGATCATTTGTGCGTACACGATAATTACTTCTTTGCACTAATATTTTTGTTTTTGTCTTTGTGCCCATAAAACAATAATGTGTACGTTTAGTTGGGACAAGATAACTTGTTCACACACTGCTTTCTGTGCAAATGAAAGAGGTATAAGTTCATGTGTGCCTACAAAGTAACAAGTCGTGCGCACAGGTCATTTCTTCTTTGGTATAGGGTCATCATAACTTGTTCACACAAGGTAATGATCTTAACTTAAGAAGCCATTATGTTGTGTGCACAACCAAAATAACCAAATAACCTGAATGGGACTTGAGGGACTGGATTCTAACAGCTGTGTGGTGGATTTCTCTTCCCCTCTGTTCTCCACTCCGCTCTGTAATGGAATCTCTGCCCATTGTGCTATTCAGTCACCACCTTTCTGTCTCTCCTCTGCCGTCCATTGTCTGCTGTATTACTCATAGAAAGACAATCACAGCCCTTGAGACACACTTTAGCCAAGGACTCAGCTCCACAAAGGTGCGCCGCCTGAAACGGGGGCAGAAATTACGAGAACTATGCCGTGGTAAAAGCAGGTGCTGGGCTGCTGCGAAGGCACCTGCTTTGTAGTTTGAAGAGCCCCCAGACACCTCTGCTGGTGTCGAGGAATAAAAGCACCCGATCCCGGCCTAAAAACCAGTCTGTGTGTGTGTGTGTGTGTGTGTGTGTGTGTGTGTGTGTGTGTGTGTGTGTGTGTGACCGTGCACAAGTCGTAGCCTGCAGTCGAGTGGAGTGTGTGAAAACGAGCCGTCGGAGCAGCAGAGGGAGAGAGCGCTGCTTCGCCCCTCGCCCGCCTGCCCGCCCGCCCGCCTGCCCGCCTGCCTGCCTGCTCGCTGGCTCCTGACACGCTGGTTTATTTAGGTCATATCATGTTTGGGCTTCGCTGCAGTGCCAGTGACAGGCTGCACGCTCGCAGCAGGGAAGCCGAGCCCGTCTGCTCCGAGCCGCGTCCTCGCTGCGCCATTTTCAAAGCGCTGGTCGTCGTCTCGGAGTCACTGTCGCGTCTCCGCCGGGTGGTGTTTCAGGATGTACAAACAGGGATAGTGTTGTTGTTGTTGTTGTTTTTAAAGGGACACCGGTTGTTTGTTTGCGACACAGGAGAGTGACGTGTCGTAGAAAAGAGGCGTCGCACAGAATCGGAAACAGCTGTGTTTTGGGCGCTCGGGGAAAACTTTGCCAACTTGACAACCACACATTTTCGCCCGCAAATAACTCCCAGATGGAGGTAGAGTTTCAGGGCTGCAGAGACTTGTTTATCTACTGATCTGTCATTTAATTCTCCAAATCTGTGATACATTGAGTCTAATGATACAGGGACAACAACAGAATTCTCACTGGGCCTAAAAAAAGACGAAAACTGACAAACTCTTCGATGTAGGAACGTCTGAGGAACATCAGGGAACCGGAAAAGGTTCTCAGTCTTTTCTTAAAATCCTTTACTGAGACATTTTCAGTTGCTACGGTATGATATACACTAACATAAGCTTTGTAGATGCGTCATTTTCTATCTTTTTGTACAGTTACCAAGATTGTGCTCACGTTTACGCCTCTGAAGTCTGATTTAAAAGAGGTACCCTGTTTCACAGATACATGAAATAACCTCTTATGTGTGTCCAAATCCCTGATTGGCTTCAATTGCTGTAATCAATGTGTAACAAACAGCAGATCTAACAACTACGCAGTCCTCCTCAGCTCGGAAGGGGATTGATTTTTAAGCATTTTTCAGCATTGTCTTAATTTCAAGAACCCACAAAACTCTGCTCTAACCAGCGTTGTTTCCAGAAAAACACAGCTGCGTTTCAAAACAACCCCTACACACAACGCAGCGTGAAAAATGAAACCGACGTCTCTGAAGAAACAACCCAAAACTTACAACCTGAGCACGATTTCAGTCCACAATTTATAAGAGTTCGTTGGGTTTTTGGAAGAGGAACAGAATCCTTGGTGGATTGTCAATAACAAGAAAAGGGAAAACTAAAGAAAAAAAAAAGTCACAGACAAATAACGCTTTGTCTTCCAATCAAACATGTGCCACTTGAGACAACTTCTGCAGGCGTCTCTTCTACCACGACACTAAAGGTAGCTCAAGGTATTTGTATCACAGCCTGATGTCTGTACCTCGTTGCCCCGCACTCTTTATGTCTCTTCTCACAGCACCTTATGAAACTCACCTTCTAAATCACTTAACACTGCTGCTACTGCCAGCTCGCAACCCACACACCCTCTCTCTCTCTCTCTCTCTGGCAGGCTGCAGTGTCTAACAGACACAAACAAGGAGGGAGAGCAGCAGGAATGTAAGTGAAACCGCATACGCACACACACATGTGCGTGGGATGGGAAGCATATGCTTCTAAAATATGCGTTTATATATATGGAGTGTGTTTGCACCTGCTGCTGTGAGTGTACAATACGCATTCCCAGTTGCAGGGATGTGATGCCAAACCATAACCAGACTGGAATGAGCTGAGGAGTCTGCAGGATTAAAGATGTTCCTGTTGTTTTAACCTCTAAAACGTCTATTTTTGAGCACCCGTGTATCTGATATTACTCTAATGATTTGTTAATCTGGAAAACATGTAACCAGCACGTCATTCGTTTACCAAAACCTTTTACAATTGGTGTCAGAGTTGGACGTCCCGTACATTCATGCCCTTTGTAATAAGCCCTGAGGTTTGCAGGGATATGAGCTTTATGAGCTTTTACTCTAGATTCTGGCATAAAGTCCACCGACGCCATGGGAGGTTGTGACTGAACACAGAAGTAAAACACAAAGTGTAAAAGTTGAGAGAGGCAGATCAATAAAACACCCTTACTGCTATGAAAGGAAACAATCTCCAAGTCTTATCACATTTCATGACTCATGTTCGAGTTTGTTTTATCGTCACACTCAAAGCAAGAGGCTCGGCTAAGTCTATAAAATAAGTCAATCCAGTTTCTAAACAAGTCATATGTATGACTGGTATATAAATCTATCCCAGAGTAGGGCCAACGCAGTGGATTGGTGCACAGCGTTTGTGAGAGCTTGAATACAGTCACATTTGCCATTGCTTTGAACCAACACATGTCACTCATCAACCTGAATGCAGTGCTCCACCCCTGCTTTCCCCAGTTCCAACTTCTACCATTTCATGTCCTGGTTCTGCTCCAATATGAAAAGATACAATAAAACAGAGAATAAATTCTTCAATTTGGAACATGTTTTGGCACAAGACTGATGTAGAGAGCCTGGTGTGTCTGCACGCCGTGTTCCGCAGGCAGGAGCTAATGTGAAACATTGGGACTGTAGGTCGAAGGCAGGCTGAGCACATGTTCATTACTGCGTGTCAGACATGGCATTTGTGTATGGAATCCGCATTAGCAGCAGCAGAAACAGACTGGAACTATAGAGTTTGCCTGCCTGCATGCCTGCCTGCCTATGTATTTATGGTGAGCAGCCACTGGGACACGGGCCAGGAGATGTGGGCCAAAGGGAGCGGAGCACAAAATGAGCAATAAGGAGGGGAGTCTGGATGGAGAGGGCCTGTTGTAGAGGGCTGGGGCAGCTGGGTGGACTGGTGGGAGGGAGGCTGGGTGGCTGCCTGGTTAGGGGGTCATGTGAGGAGGGTTTAGCTCTGGGTTTTGGCCAGGAGCCAGCAACGAAAAGGAAGCGAGGAGGGAGGAAAAGGTGAGGCGACGAAGACGGAGCCGCAGCCTCAGATGGGGTGAAGGTGAGGAGAAGGTCAGAGGAGATAGGGAGTGGCGGCAGGGGCAGGAGGACATGACGTTTAAGAGTTGAGAAGAAGAAAAAACTTTCAGGAAAAGAAAACTAGTGCAACCTCCTGACCTGGGGGCAGAGCAAACTTGCAGCGGGACAAACAGTCGGAGCTCCTGACTCTGACAAATACCTCAGAGTTTATGATCCCCACAGGAATTCCAGGCACCACACGGAGAATTACGCTGCCGTTGTCCTTAAGCTGGAGCGCACAGATACAGCTCAGGATAGTGGAGCAGCCTCTGTAGTTTTCACCTCCACCAAGCTTTTACCCATGGGCATTGGCTAATCTAACCTAATCTTTACTGTTGCTTTTAACAGATAAATCCTTCACACAATTAACCCCCCGATATGACACAGCCATGGCTCCAAATAGTCCAAACATATGGACAAATAGTCCAAAACCACTCACAAATTCTCCAGGTTTCTGAAGTTTTCAAGGACATGTGGGAACCCTACAATAGTGGCATGACTGTGGTAATAACCAAACAATTTCACTCACCACGTTTCAACAGTGAGAACGTGTTTATCTCCCTGCAGGCGACAACATGCCCTGACAAAGACCTCGAGGCTCCGCCAGCGTAAAACATTAAACAAAACTCCAGACCTGCGACAACTAATCGACTCCCAAAATAACCACCAACCATTTCAGGAGCTGAGAAAATATGTTGGAGTAAATCTGTGGGAAATATAGTCTCCTAAAACAGTGGGTCAAACGTGACTGCAGTGTGCAATGGGTGTCCAGCCAAAGCTCTGGGAACAGGTAAAAATAATCCAGATCTAAACACAAAATTGCTAGAGGTTTCACCGTAGAAACAAGGGCGTATGGGAAGGATACGAAGATGCCATAGCTAACACTAAAGGTTCTGGTTTCTTCTCAATGGGTGTAGAGTAAAGTCAGTAAAGTGTAGAGTGGCCTTACAAACGCACAACTATTAGATGCACAGCAGGTTTTCATTTGACCCTCTTAGAAACTATCAGAAAGCAAATGTAGGGGGCACAGGAGGGAGAGGAGATGAGCGGGGAGGTTAAAAAAAGAAAAGAAGAGGAGAGAAGGCGGCTTTGGTGCAGGATGTGACCGCTGCTGGAGCTGTCACAGCTCCTGTAGTGGCGGAGCGCTGAGGATCGCTGGCTGCTCTCCGACCAGCACTAACGAGGACAATTACACAAGGAGCATTCACGCTCCCTCTGAGCGGCCATGTAGACAGACGCCGAGGACAAAACAGAAGCATGAGGAAGAGGAGGGGGGAGGAGGAGGAGGGAGGACAAACAGAAAATGAAGGGATGGAAGAGAAAAGGGAGCACGTCTCTCAGTGTCAGTTCTGCAGCTTGTGAAGGAGGGAGGGAGGGAGGGAGGGAGGAGGAGAGGGAGAGCTGCTGCTGCTGCTGCTGCTGCTGCTGCTGCTGCTGCTGCTGCTGCTGCTGCTGCTGCTGCTGCTGCTGCTGGCTGTAGATGTAACAGTATTTGAATAATCTCTCCAGGAATGGAAAACTGATTAATCCTCGCAGAAGGATCTTAGGGATGAGTACAGCGGTTGGGTTTCAAAGAAGAGATAGCGAGGGAGGGAGGGAGCGTGAGAGAAAAGAGAAAGAGAAAGGACAGCAGAAAAAACAAAAAACAAAAAAAAGGTCTGTTCTGCTCCCGCCATTACTCTTCATCTCAGCTTATACCGCTCCACGCAGACAACTCCACGTCACTTTAGAAGTGAGAGCAGAGCAGCTGGGACACGTCACTGGGACAGGCCAGGCTGATCTGGGTCGGTCCCCCGTCCCGTCCCTGCTCCTCTCGGGGCCGGGCGGCCTATGGGGCCGAGCCCTCTTATCAGGGCCCCGGGGCCGACCTGAGGTGATGGTGCCGCTCCTCCCGCGCCCAAACAGCCATACGAAGGGAGAATTTGAAAAATGCTGTCACCGTGCTAATCCAATTTTCCAGGCCCCAGTTTGTAGCTCGGCATACTTATGTAAAAGGGAAAGACAGGAAGGAAGGGAAAAGAGAAAGAGAGAGAGGAGTAGGCAGAGAAATGTGGCCGCACGGAGAGGAACAGCCGAGCCAACCACATAACAGAGACGCTGGGAGAATCCCAATCGCCACTGTATTCGTTACGTAACAGGTCCGCTACTGGAGAATGAATGAGGATGGTGTTATGAGCGAGAATTTTGCCTTTCCTTTTTTCTTCTTTTTACAGCCTTGGCCTTCATAGACCGTCCAGCAATATCAGCGGGCGCAGCCTAAAAACACATGGGAGCGAGATCACTTAACGGTGGCCACGCTTTAATACAGCAAGGGAATTAAAGCGGTTAAGTCCCGGCCCTGACCTCGGTGCTGTTGTAATGAGATGAGTCAAATGCCGAGTGATTCAAGTGGGACAGTCGCCCTTTCTGGGGTGGACTTAAGTTCACCATGGTAAACTCAATCTTGGGTTGGAGTTAGAGCTGAAGTTAAATATGCATGTTTAGGCTGATTGGAGAGTCCACATTGTGTCTATGAATGACAAAAACATTTAAAATCAGAATGGCTATGTCACAGGTAGAAAGTAGGAGAAGGACTTTGGAAGTTAAGAAGAAACAGGAAGAGAAAGAAGCAAAGGAATGACTAGATTGAGTTAAAATCACATAACGGTCTGAGTATAGTGATATAGTATGATAATAGAGTGAATATCTCAGGGTGTGACTTTTCATTTGTGCACTTTAGTTTTCACGGTTTTCCAGAGAGAAGAAAGTGTTTGGGACTGAGATCGGGGTCAAAGGTCAGAACAACCTGTTTTCTGGCTCTGATATGCCACAGTGAGCAAAACTCCTGTGTTTTTTTTTTCTTTTACAACCGCTAACTCAGTGAAAAACATCATAAAGCTGTCAGAAAGCTGGAGAGGAGAAGCTCACCAGCAGAGCTGCAGGGCTCTAGCCCGGGGGCTGGGAGTGATTTAATGACGGTCTGACGGTGATATCTCTGTGTCTGAGCACACCAGAACAACGTGAGACGGAGGCGTCAAGCTGACTCCCTTCATTAATGCTAATCATCAAGGCTAACCCCTTAATGTGATATTCTGGGTCACATGCATCGTTACAGAATTAATTACTGTATCCCAGTTTGCCAGTCAGGCCTAGTTTGACCTAAATGAAGCCTATTCAGCTGCATTACTCTGTATAGCTCCAGCCAGGGCGCAGTGTGTGTGTGTGTGTGTGTGTGTGTGTGTGTGTGTGTGTGTGTGTGTGTGTGTGTGTGTGTGTGTGGACTAAATAAGCAGGAACGTCTTCAACATGTGCAAATAAATCAGTGATACTGAACGATTTTTAGGGCCAGATTAAAAGGATATTTCACTTGAAATGCTCTTACTTACTGTTTTTGCGTCTTGTATCCAGTTCACTCCTTTATTATCTTAAGTGGTGAGTCACAACAAACACAGTCTTGACACTGTCACAGTTCCCACTCTTTCCTGAATCATTTTCCAGGACATTTTCAGGACTGTTAAATAGGTGCTGAGGTATTCTGATGAAACCGGTGCTTCATAGCTTCTATGTTAACACCCAGATAGATCTGGCACCCAGATAGGGCGCCAGATCTGTGCAGAAACCTGACTGTAATTGCACTGTGTGCTCTGAGCTCTAATGCTATGTACCTTGCTCATTTTGCACCCAACACCAAAAACAAACTCCTTAAACTGGACATAGAACTAAAAATCCCAAAGCTGTAGGACTGTAGAATTTGCAGTTTGGTGAAGTTTCCGGAGAAACGTCATTGTATCTGATTCTGTATTGCTCCAGTTCCCACTTAATTCAGGAAGAAGGTTGATCATTTCTGTCGCTGAGCAAGGAACATAAAGTTAGATGATAAAAAAAACCATGAAAAAGGACCCTAAAAACACCTAAAAAACACAATTAGAAAATAGCACCTGAGTCACTTCTCCATAGCTTCTTTGTTAGGAGTGATAAGAGCGCTCTGGGTCCCCGTCAGAGGATGCCTGCCCTCCCAGAGTCGGGCCCGGCCTGCTGACTGGGTGTGGATGGGGCCGGGCCCCGCCTGAGGGAGAGGGCGATGACACAGAGGCGGTGATTCACCGCTGCCCGGTGCCAGGGCGCTGCTCCGCCGCCTCAGCGTGGCCTCAGCGTGGCCTCAGCGTGGCCTCAGCTGCTGCCCAGAGTCATCTGTGGCTCTGCAGCTGAGTTAGTGCTGGGCCGGGCCCCTGTAATACTCTACCAAGCTGGGACACACACACACACACAGCTCTAGACAGGCTCTATTTTCTTTGCCCTGGCTCGACCCTCAGCCTGACTGGTCGTGTGCAGTCAGGAAGCAGGGGTCAGGGTGCCTCGCTGAGGGCAGCGAACAGACCCAAGGACTCTGGAATGATTCAGAGGCGGACGCGGAGCCGAGCGAGCCCTGCAAACAGTAGCCGGCTGGGCTACTCCACAGCGCTTCCTTCCCCTGCACACACCCAGTCGTAGCTCGTCCCTCCTCTCTCTCTCTCTCTCTCTCTCTCTCCGGCTCTTCCTGGCTCTTGTTCTGGCCCTCTACACATCTCCGACCTGCCTAAAATAGACGCTTTTCAGGAATACAAGCTCTGACTCACTTTCCTGCTGACATGTTTCGGTATTTTTATCGGTACGGCTTGTTCAGAGGTCTGTTGTCTGATAGTTCCACTTGCGCGCCACGGAAAAGAACAGAGGAAACTTCAGGTCGAGGCATTTTAGTCGTCCGATCGCAGTTTGTTTTGTGCCACATTATGGATTTTTATACTTCTTTTCATCTGTGGCGTCAGGTTGTCTCTTTATTACAGCATAAACACATGTTGTACCTGGAGATTAATGGTAGTAGACTGTCACAGATCTTTTTGAGGATGAAAAAAAAGCCACTAAGCAGCCGAGCAGGCTCCTCATTGTGACACACTCCGAGACAAATATCTGCAATGCAGTCTCAATGTGTTTTTTGTTTTTACTAAAATAAAACTTCAACTTTCCAAAGTTGTGCTCAAACAAAGTTGCATTTAACAGAAAAACTCTTTGAGCTGTTAACTGTTAGCTGTTAAGCTGTTAACTTGCAGGTTTTGTTGTTGTAATGCTCAAGCCAGGTCAGTCCTGCTGACTGGGAGCACTGGTCAGAGGGCCCCTACTCCATCAGTCCTGCTCGCTCTCCATAGAAGCTGCTGCCGACAACACAATGGGTAGCAGCTGATGTGGCAGCCACGGGAGGACGTCTGGACACAGCTCAGACAGCGGCTGACCGAGACAGTCATGTATTCTCTTCCTTTCAGCCCGGAGGAGAAGAATTGCCATCTTCCTGCTTTGTTAGGGAGGAGTGCAGACTGTGGGTCAGAAGCTTCACCTCCTCTTAATCACTCAGAGTAAAGCACACAGCCGAGCGTCCCCAACTCTAAAAAGTGACCTCTGAGGAAACCTCCGAGCCAAAATGCTACTCATGGAAACCATGTTTACTTTTTCCTCCCTGACACTGTTGCATTACGCACTCACAGACACACACGCAAGCATGCCAGAGCTGAGCGCAGAGGCAAAGAACCCGCATGCTCACATAAACAATAGCAGAAGTGCAGATGCATCCACTGAAGTAAAAACACCAAGAAATAAAAACAGTGTGGAAAGACACTCTCGCAAACAAGTGAGGCAGGCGACCACAGCGTGTCAAGACGGAAAACAACTGCTACACATTACTGGATTTATAGTTGATAAAGCTGTTGCTTATTATTGTCAGGTCCATAAAATGTTGATGAGGTTCAAAAGGCTAAGAAGAAGACCTCAAACATCTCGCTTTGTCCACAACTCAATGACATGCCGCTTACCGTCAGAGGATGAATGAGATCAGAAACACACATATATATATTTTATGATATATATAAAAGCAGGTCCCTGGTTTGAATGCCAGCTGGACCAAGGCTGTTTCTGTGCAGTTTGCATGTTGCCATTTCCTCCCGCAGTGTAAAAACATCCACATTTAGGTCAATTAAAGACTCTAAATTGACCCTAAAACTAGAGAGAACAAGAGTAAATAATCCATCCAACCATTTCAGGTCCCTTTACCCTATCTTTTCTGCTCTGGTACTGCACTGACCCGAGGAAACACAGACAGCGTTACATATTCACCCAGGCCTTAGCAGAGTGCTGTTAATACATGATCTATTAATCCTTCTTATGGCTCACTCACGAGAAAAAAAGACAAGCTTTAGCACATTTATTTACAGTCTCAGAGGAAGAATGCTGATCTAAGATGGACACTTTATAACCCCAGCTGTGCCCGTTCTCATCCATAACTGTAAATCGCTCCTGTGGACCTATCACCAACTGATAGCTGTGAGTTCTCAGCATCCAGTGTTTCCTGGTGCGAGTTTGTGATTTTTGGCACCGCTTGACCCCGAGAGAGCACGTGGATGAGTGGGCAGGTAGAAATCTGGGAGAGCTGTGGTTAAAGTCCTGTGTGATAACCGTTCACTTTACAACCGAGCGGCCAGAGAAAAACATCACAACAGACGCCTGTCAGCGTAGAGCCCAACCACACACTGACACATCAAGTGTGTGTGATAACTGACAGGTGTGTGTGTGCATGCATGTAGCTCCTTGTACTTTTCTTCCCACAGTCAAAAAGCATCTAGGTTTAGGGTGATGACTCTAAACAGCCTGTGAGAGTGAGCGTGAGAGTGAACGCTCAAATATTTGCATTTTACCTCACAAGCAATGGGAAAAGAAAATGTCACAACTTATGCAGGTTTCGGTTAAGACAAGTGTAGGATCTGACTACCTTCCCCGAGGGGGAACACGCTCAGTGGAGGAGTCACACGATGGATCAGATTGACCTCCTGGTCAGATTGAGGGCCTTTCTGTGTGGAGTTTGCACGTTCTACCCATGCATCAGTGTGAACTTCTCTACTGTGGACATGTAAACAAATGAATCTCAAACATCCCATTACATAATTTGCAGGATTTTGCAAGCAAGCGACACCCAGATTGGAGCGTGGGTCTTTCTGCACAGTCTGTCTCTGCCCCCCCCCCCCCCCGCCCCCCAGCCCACAGAGGAACAGCTCCGTCTGGCTCCCGTTAGGTCTGAGGCATTTCACTCATGTTAAACAGGTCCGTTAGTCCCAGCGTGAGCCTGTTAGCATGAAAACAAGACAGACAGCACAGAGCGACCCCGCAGAGCTGCTGCTGCTGCTGCTGCTTCAGAGGAGCAGAATCAAACAGTTGCTATCGCCAGCTGGGTGTTACATATAATGTGTTAGCTGCAGTATGTGGTGGTGCAGTCGTTGGTCTGGACCTCGGCGATCAGCAGAAGCAGATTGCAGAGCGAACGCTCTACACCACTGCATCACGTCTCAGTCAACCACATCAGAGGCCGAGACCAGGTTTCTGGGACGAGGTCGTCACCTCTGACATATAGAACTTGTTTCTTAACTGTAAAACCGCTTTCAGTGCAGATCAATCTGGAGCTTATAATCGATTAAATGAAATTTAAGAAATTAAGTCAAAATTCTCAGTCTGAGCTTCTTAAACCTGAGTATTTCCTGGTTTCTTTAGTCCTCTATGATGGAAAATAGATAAGGCATTTAAGATAAGGTATTTTAAGACCTTATCCTGGCCTTTATGAAACAGACATTGAGCATCTTCACTCCTGCCTGAGAGGGCGGGTGTGGGACCACCGGACTCCAGACGTTTCAGAAGCGATTCTTTTGATGGAAAAGATCTCGATTCTCATGGGAAGGTAGGCAGAGTGTTTGTCCTCCCTGGAAGCTGTCAGAACTGGCCAAGGACAGATGTGTGGTCACAGAGTTAAATAAAACAAGGATCTGAAGGCAGCTGCTCTCCCGTCCAGGGTCAGCTAGCTCTTTGCTCAGGGTGATTTGTTTCCCTGATCACTTCCTTCCATACTTTCCCCACTCGTCTCGTTTTTACCCTTCACGCAATCACTGCAAGGAGCAATGCCACATTTTTTTTGATCGCTTTCACAACATATGTCCGAACGCAAATTGAAAACGAAAGAGAATCAGTTTCAGGCATCAAAGACATTCTACAAAGAAGGCGAAATTATTCAGCGATCAGAGACTTGCTCCCCAAATGAGCTTCTTCTGAGCCGATCCAGGAGGACTCAAGATGCATGGGGGAAAAGTTGTTCTATCCTGTGAGCAGGGATGATGATGAAGACACAGAGAAAGGCTAAATCAGGCTGTTGGTGACTGTCTACGCAGCAGGGGTATTCAATTATAACTCAAAGACTTCAACAAAAATTTGTTCATTTCAAATAAGTAAATAACAGTAGAAGTGCGGAAACTCTTCTCATTTCAAGTAAAGTAAGGTGCACATATTAAATGAGCAACAACAAAGCTGCAAGAGATGACTCATCACCTTAAAATAGAAGGAGGAAGGAACAAAGCTCCAAAAAAGAAATTAAACCACTGGCAAAGTTTATTAAAGGATACCTTTGGTCACAACAAGTCACTCTAAGTCACTCACCCTGAAGACACCCTGCATATACCCCAAACTCATAGCTGTTAACGCACAACAAAGACTGCATGCATGTATGAAAAGAAGAGCCACTGAAAACAAACTGGTCCACAGTCGATGATATGTTAGTTACAGCTCTGGATCTGCTCGCTGCTTGATACAAAGCATCAGGATTGCCCTGCGACAACACGGTATCGCTTCAAACATCCCAAAACACGACGGTCAGATTCTTTCAGTGTTATTTATGGCTCATTTCAACAGTCTATCTGGGCGAATCAGAGGTGAGGAAAGCCCCTCAGCCAGGACTGGTGTCAGTATGTGTGTGAGTGCACGCTGAATGATGAAGGCCTGTCAGTCCTCGCTGCTCCCCCAGTCATCATCATCCAGAGACGGCTGCACACACACACACACACACGCGCACACACACACACACACACACGAACACACACACGCACACGCCGACACGCACTTTGTGCATATCAGATATACACTTCAGAACATGTGTGTCACTGTGGAGATCTGCCAAACAGACTGAGTTGGTGTGACACACACACACACAGACACACAGAGTGACAGAGGGAGTTAAAGGCGGAGACGCAAAGAGCTGACGATGGTACGAGAAAGATTTTGAAGGCGGCTGAGAGAGAAACGGTGGAGCGGAAAGACGGAAAGGCCGACAAGGGGGGAAAGGAAAAGAGACAGCGCATGGAAAAATACTCTCGGCCGGATCGATATCTCACACAGATCCCACTCCACGGTTCCAGCTGTTGAGTCAATGAGTTGTCGATAATACAGCTTTTCACTATTGGTAAACAGCGACACAGTGCATCAGCTACCGAGTGTGTGTGTGTGTGTGTGTGTGTGTGTGTGTGTGTGTCCGGGCCAGTGTTTGTCCAGCAGCAGGCGTGATGAGAGGATGGAGTGGAACAGGAACTTCCTGCTGAGTGAACAGACATGGAAGCGGCAGCGCTGCCCCTGTGACTGGGCCAAGACACACACACACACACACACACACACACACACACACACACACACACACACACACACACACACACACACACACACACACACACACACACACACACACACACACACACACACACACACACACACACACACACACACAGGTCTTAAAGGAGACTGAGAATGAAGCTATGAAACAAAAACGCCTCAGATGCCATTTTGTAATCGTGTTTGTGTATTATGGTCTGAATCTGTCAAATAATCTGAATAGTCCAGCTACTTTCTCAATTCATCATTTCATAGTTTGGTATATTAAACGACACAAATTGGTGAAAATCGCTGAAGCTCGCTTCACGAAAGGTCAAGATAAGGTCTTCAAATATCTTTTCTTTTCAATGACTTTTCTTTCTTAGAAATGTCTTTCTTAGAGGACTTAAAGAAACCAGGAAATATTACCATTTAATAAGCAGAGATAAGGGTAAATACTCTCCTGTAACACGCTGGATTAGAAAACAAAGAGAGAACCAGAGCAGATTTCTGTGACAGTGCTGTTATTGGAGTCCAGAAAGGACTGTCCAAAGAGGAAAGAGGAAGCTGAGTGAGCCGGTAACTGGAGTCCACATGATGCAATGCGGGCTGCGCTGACGTCAGGTGTCCGCCGACCAAACTGGTCCTGTGAGCGCCAGCTGTAAGCCGAGCCGTAGTAATCAGTGCAGCTGCTGAGCTGCTGAGCCGCCCTCGCTCGCTTCAGGAATCCTCCCCGTAGATCCCGCTGGCTGGGCCGCTCCGTCCAGGCGAGGACGCCTGCCGAATACCAACGCTGCACAGCGTGATTAAGGTGACCTGTGCAAGCTACCTGGATATTTAGCCAACAGATTTATGGTGCCGCTCAGGCAGGCGGGGGGAACAGGACCCAGTTTGTAGAGAGACAGTGAGGAGGAGGAGGAGGAGGAGGATGAGGAGGTCCTCACGAGGGATTTCCACTAACCAACAATGAACAACAGAGAAGGTGTGAACGCAGACACTTGCGGCAGACTAGAAGAAAGTAGACATCCTCTTTAAGATTGCACAGGAGCCACACTTTTATAGTTACTGCTCTGGACTTAAAGAGCACACAGAGACTGGAAAATACTGGAGAAACACATTGAAAAGGAGTTCAGCCCGATTCCAACTTACAGGTGATCAGACCCGTTTATCAGTGTGTCTGTGGTCCAGCATGAGCTGCTAACGTGGATTTGGATATGTCTTCTATGGAATACGGGGAATTACGTGAAACTTTCTTACTGACTACAGTAACCGATACGTATCAGATCTGGTCTGCGTCGAGTGAGCATCTGATTTATTTCTCAAAGTGATCTGCATTGCAGCTGGTTTATGATGGGAGAAAGGGACTACGATTACAAGTCACAACTTTTTCCAGATCTGACTTTTTCCAAGCAGCACCATATTGAAAATATGGCATATATCAGCCTCCAGCATGAACACATTAAGGCTGTGATGGGACCCACACACCATGATATTCATCGTCAGTTCCTATGATTCCATGTTGATCACACTCCAAAGGAAAATAGGGTACACATCCAAAGTAGTCTCGATCCAGACAGAAAAGATCAGATTCCATGGGTTTTCTGCTGTTTACATTGCTGTGGGAAAACAAAACAAAACAAAAAGAAAGCGGGTAACTGGACGAGTAGTTTTAACATGAGAGATTTTCCCACTATGAAAACAGCCCTCCTGTAGTGCACTATGGACACAAGTTTGATCATTAAAACATGTCCAGTATTAGCTAGTGGATGTCATAACAACCTATTTCAACCAACCACAGGGGAGTCGAACCCAGGACCTCCTTACTGTGAAGCCACAGTGATAACCACCACCTCCACTATGTAGCGACAATTCATTGTATTGTCATTTAACCTCACACCTCGCACCACTACTGTAAACCTATGAGGACGCTGTTCCATGCTGTAATGTAATACTGTCTGAGGGCTCAATGCCTGGAATTGTGTTAACTGAGTTGTGAAATTACATCGACTAGAATTCATTCTGCAGTGTGTGTGTGTGTGTGTGTGTGAACACAGCCTGGGAACCACCCGGGAAGGTCTGGAGGTTGGACTACAAACTCTAGGAATGTCAGTGAGACAGACGTTATATAATGTTTAGATCAAGTCTCACTCCGAAGCACTCCGTTTCTAACCTCACAGAGCGGTGTTTATGTAAGCAACGCTCTCTAAATAGCAGGCACCGTATTCCACGGTGAGCCAGGAATGATTCAGCAGTCCCCGTTTTATTCCAAAAATGTTGGATAACGTTTTCTGTTCGGCAGCCCAGACGAGGAGGCTGTAATATGAACATGAGATGTGATTTCACAATCTCCACATCCATGGCCAAGGAGCTGGGCGACCGAGCTCCTTCTGCTCCTTCAGCCAAGGATGGAACCGAGGAAGCGGGCGGTGAACGGATTCCAGCTTTGAGGACTTGGGAAATGTTCGATGAGGCAGATTACGAGGCAGCACTGTTTCAGCTCACATAGTGGGTGGTAGCTGAGTCTGAGGGTGAAACAATGCCCGGCTTGACTGAAGTCATACCTGCTGGTTGCTGGCTTCACACTCTCCCCTTGAAATCACTTTTGAGGACTTTTCCAGGGAACTTTCAGCTGCTTCAGTCTGACAAAGAAGTTGTTACATCATACGTCAACGTTGCCCATGCTTTGGAGAGGTTATTTCCTGCTGATCAACTCAAATTTTTACAAGTCATTTTACTTTTCCCCTCTCATTTCCCATGTCTTTCCCATGACGGGAAAACTGCTGGCTGGCTTTCCAGGACGCGTGCCACTTCATACTGCCTGTCACAGCAACTGAGTCCTGGGAACTACACAACCCAGAAGGCTTTTTCAAGCTTATGATGAAGTTTCCTCCATCACATACATCAGTACACAGCTCGTTAATGCATTTTCATTATGTTAAACATGAGCCGTTTACATCAGTGTGTAAAGATGCCTGCTGTTCCTATGAGCAATCAGTGGACACTTGCGTCACTCACAGTTGTTGCTTTGCCGCTATGTAACCACCCTGGATTAGAAGCTAAAATGCGCCTGAAAATGCAGTTCTGCAACTAATTCATTACAGAATTCTTGCAGTATGTAACGTGCAAAAAAAGGGAACTTCCTTTCTAATCACTGTGGAAAGCGCCTATGTGTCAGATCTCCTGCCTCTATTCGCCATCATTTGTGGTTTCAGTGTTTACCAATCTGATCTGTGCTCACACCAAGGCTTAAAAACGCCAGTTGTCAGTGTGTGTTCAACCAAACAGCAGTGCCAATCCTGGAGTAAGAGGAAAAAAGGTTCTACTACAAACTACTACGACATGCACAAAAAAGGGAACGTCCTCCTTGAACGAGAAAGTTCAAGGACTATACAGTGCTCCTTCCAGTACAATGCACCTTTTATTACAATACTTAAATACAGTGGCTCGGTGGACACAAAGGAGCCCTGGCTGAACAAACTGCAGCTACGACTAACTCCAACCCTTGACCTTCCCACTGCGTCCACACTGTATTTACACATTCTTGACTTCTTAGTAGAACAAGGAAGAAGATCGGCTTGTTTTGGGTTTTTTTGAAAAGGGCAAGCAAAGGACAGGCCTGCGTTGTCATCTCGGAGAAAAGCAGGTTCAATAAAGCCGACAGATGTCAAGGCTCGACAGTAGATGGGATCTGAGCGGGGAGGCAGGGGGAGGCAGGAGGACAGAGGAGCGGGGACTGCAGAGACATCAGAGGATGGAAAATTACCAGGGCTGTACAATCAGCTGGGCACCTTTGATCAGCCGGAGCCCAGGCACCAATTACTGTGGGATAATCGGCAGCCCTCAGAGGGCCCGACGAGCAGCCGGCGCTGTGGGCACAACGGGTCAGTGACCAGCAGGCAGAGGCCTGGTCAACGCGGCTCGGCTCGAGCCAAAAGCCGACGGTGCCCCTCGCTGAAATGCTGCGCGAAGGCGGCCAAAGGGACGGGCAGCACAGTGAGCCGATTGTTCCCCTCCTGTCGACTCAGCACAGTGGCACTCTCACAAGCCAGGCATCGCTCTCTGCAGACCACTTGGTGCTGGAGGAATGGTGCAATGGTCTGTGTGTGTGTGTGTGTGTGTGTGTGTGTGTGTGTGTGTGTGTGTGTGTGTGGGAACCTGCTGCTGCTGCACATGCCGTGGGTTTTTCCACACATCTCTCCCTCTCTCTGTCTCTCTGCAGTGAAACATGCATAGGAGAAACACGCACGCACGCACACACATCCTGCTCAGACACCTGCGCTCGTAATGCTGCGATGAACTGAAGAGCTGCAGCGCTTCCAGGCAGCGTCGACTGCTGCGCAGTGATGCAACGCACGGGAAACATGCTCCACGCCGCCCATCTCAACCCATAATAACCCCTTCCTGCCCGGGAAGGCTCGGATACCTGCTCCGGACCTCCGCTGATAACCAAGTCCTTTCCCAGGACATTTCTAGTTGCTACAATGTCATGATGCCATTCACTTTGGACACCTGTCATTTTGTACATTTACCCAGGTTAGACTCATTACCTTTTCTGTTGACACTTGCAATGGCATTAACCCTTGATAACTGCATGCATACAGTAGATAACTAAAAAAGGTATATATTTTACATAAATTCCACATTTTTCTCAAGGAAAGGACAAACACTACAGAGACTAGGGATGGGACTCATCCAACATCAGTATTTGCCCAAATGTTTACATAATTTTCTGGACTACGGAAGCCGTGTCTGCAGATAGCACTGGACCAGGGAAAGTAAGCACATCATGAGACCTATATTAATTTGGAACCTTCTTGCGCTTATGATAAGTGCTGCGTGTTTTTATTTCAGTCGTGAATTGGAATAAGTACTAAAACAAGTCTGTCAGAGCTTCAGTGAGACGAACTACATGAATACACACAGAGGTTAGGACTGCAAGGCCACATACCATAACTAAACAATCTGATTCAACACCTTATCTTGTGCATCTGCACACTCACCTCAGTCTCAGTAAAGTTCTATACACAGAGCAGTGTGTGTGTGTGTGTGTGTGTGTGTGTGTGTGTGTGTGTGTGTGTGTGTGTGTGTGTGTGTGTGTGTGCACGTCTGATGCCTCCCTGCCCAACATGTTCCTGACTCTTAACACTGTTCGCTCACACTCTCTGCACAATTTCCATGTACTTCACTAGGCAGCCGGGCCGTGCGACGCCTTCGGTATCACACCATCTAATCCGTAGAGCAGACGTGATCTCCGCTGGCCCCGCCCACCGTCGGCGAGCTGTATCAATGTTGCCGTGGCACCCGGTTCCCTGGTAACCGAGGCAGTTGCCGGGGGATGCAGCAATCAGAAAAATGTGACTCGAGACAAATGTTCGGAGTGATCAGAGTTTAAAAGGGGAAGGGAAAAAAAATCTCTCGGGCAACATGTGAAAATATCAATTAATTATAAGATTCTGATTTGCATGCATTAATAAAAAGCACACACAGCGTAATAGATGGTTGTAAAACATGCATTGCGGTGTGGTTTCAGCTCAGCCCCAGGCTGAATCGTGCCTAAGAATCACCAGAATCTTCACTAATTATTTCACTTGTGATCTTTTCTTTTTCTTGCACCAGCTTTGCTTGCTCCACGGTGAATAACGACCAGTCGAAAGCAAAGCATTATGGCAAATAAGCTCCCGCCCGTCCATCCATCCCTGATAATCCGTAACCTCCCGATAGAGAATCCCCCTTGGTGTAACATCTCCGGTTACTCCGGGCCTGGCTGCTTTGAGATCACGGTCTCTGGTGAGTTGCGGTTTTACAGAGAAGCTCCTTCTGGCCATTACGGGTCTGCTTGGACCGGCGCAGGCTGTTGTGTAACTGCAGCGTGTCTGATCCAAAAAATCCACTGGCTACTGGCTCTTTTTTTTTTTCTTTCCCTGTTAAATAACTGTACTGCGCTTGATGGTGAGGCTGAGTTATTTCACTTTTATGGAGGTCTATGAACTGTGTCCGTCCGCGGTATTGATGCCAGAGGATGGAGGAGAGGCTGTAGCCTGGACTAATCGATGGTGACCGCTCAATCAGAGGAGCAGTGTCAATTATTAATGAGATGAAGATCATCCTCTGAGTGTTTCGGTGATAAATCGCTGCTGTGTCACACCAGAATTGAGGGCAGGAAAGTTCGGATGGCTGGAAAACCTGGAAAATTACTGTCAGATTTCCAGGCATGGAATATAAAAGTGTAAAAGAAAATCATAGCACGCCATCCAGTTATTTTCATACGAAAAGGAAACGTCCGGGAAAATGATTTCTCCTCTATCCTGTGCGTGAACACACACGGTTTAGAAGCTTTGAGTTGCTGCTAATTTCAGTGCATGTGAAAGATTATTTCATAGGTAAATTATTGCCACAGACGGTTTCATAATCAGATTTCAGGATGTAGAAATGTACAAAACAGGAAGTACAATTTGAATTATACATTGTGACATTCCCAAAAACAGATGCCACTAATACAGACATTAAAGACAAGACTTACGATTCATATTATGTCCAAAAGCAAAATAGAAAAACTTCACAGGACTGTATAGTTCCTTGTAACTTTGTGGTTCCTAGAATTCGTGCAAATATGTTGTTTAAAGCTGGTAAACTGTTCACTAAATTCCCAGGATTTCCAGGAAACCCTGAGCTATGTACATCAGTTCTATAGTAAAATACTGTAGTAAGAGGCTTGGTTGACCTGAATGAACCACACACAGAAAGCTGCTGAGAACAAGGGAGGAGGGGTGGGAAAACCTCCCAAATCCAAAGTCCTCAAATCCAAAACTGAGAGTAGAAGGGCTGGCAGAAAAAGAGTCTAGTTAAGTCACTGTATCTGTAACCCTTTGGTCACATTTTGGCTTAATCTCATTGTTCTGTTGAACTAACAGATGTGTCTTTGTGAGGTGCCAGAGACACCTTGGCCAAAAGGTTTCACTGGGGCTGGTGGAAAAAAACTGGTGGAAAAGTGCAAAATTCCCACCAAGCTAGATGCAGCAGTAGCAGCAGCTTCCCCCCGTCCTGGGTCACTCATAATTAAACCAGAGATCAGAGAGGCTGAATAAAGCATGAGCTGTTCCAGCCTGGGAGGCTCAGGTATCGCTCTGTATAGGGGCCTGGAGAGACAAAAGGAGTCCCTGAGCCCCATACCATTACCAGGGAGGAGTGATACCGACGCAAACCTGAAAGGCAACTCCGTCCTCCTCGCATACAGTGACGCACCCCCTCCAACCCTCCGAGCCCTAATCCACGGTTTAGAACAGCCGGGGAGAAGAAATACTGGAGGAGCTAAAATGCCCTATAGACCTAATTAAGCTTCAGACATTGTCCCAAATGAGGACACTCAAAGAAGTGCGTTGGAAGCAGTAAAACAGCGTGTAACAACCACCTCTTTACCACGGTTATTTTTCCTTTTTTCTCTCTCCCCTCAACGAGTGCTGACACTGCCAAATACTGCAATTAGGAAAGAGCCGGAAGATAGGAGCACTGCATACTTTGTGGAGAGTAAGACTGGAGTAAGACAAGTGAGCTCTACTGACAGCAGGGGTGTGGTTTCAAAATAAAGGAAAGTGTAGTCATTATCATTACCATGTGCACACATGGTAATAACCATTGCATGCATGATAATAACTTGTGTGCACAAGATAATTAACAATAAATGTGTGTTTTAAAAGGCTTTTGCTGATTGAAATCTACAAGACAATAACCGTGCCTGCAAAGATGATCTTATGATGCAGTGATGCACATGTCATAACGTTTTTCTGCATTTGTTTTAAGATACGTCAAAAAAAAAAAAAAGTGCATTCTGCAGAGAAAAGTGATAGCACTCAGAGTCCAGTCAAGCAGCATGTTTTCATACATTATTTGCCTGGGAGTGCGGAACGGTTATGCTGTTATAATTGGGTTATGGAAGATGAATAAAGATGAAGTAAAGCAAACAATAACAATGATGGGACTTAAGGGTCTGACATTTGTTAGGATAAAAGCTGCATGGCACGTCAAAACACATGGGAATGTGATCGCTAAACTGTGGCTGTGCTTCCATTCTGACAGAACATTAAATAATACTGCGTGGCCATGATAAAACTATTGATCAGCCTGAATGGCCGTACTGTTGAGGACTAACTGAGCGTCATCAGCTTTAGCTCTGGGAGTCTGGACTGATTCTGTCTCATTTTAAAACGCGAAAAAGGACAACCATCCCACTTGGATCACTTGGCTCTAGAATCATCTCGTTACCACGCACCATTAAGATTTCTGTCGCTGAGGAGAATAAAGCATGGGCGCAATTTATCGATCTTGTTCCCACGCGCTAGCAACTTGTGGTCACACGACCGGTTCTCGTTCCCACGGCTTAATGTTGTGGCCGTGCACTATTTCTGTTTTAACAAAAGTCACCAGACAGGCTCAGTTTATCTTGCTTTCCAATACATGAAATGAACCGTGCTTACAAGTTCCTTTTTAATGATACAGAGACAGGTTCATCCATGAACCTGAGCTGGCTTTAGTATTTAACGTGCTGTTGGCTCACTTCCCGTCTGATGAACAGTGGAGACACTGACGTGAGATCTTGTTTTGGAGAGGATTTGTCATGCTAACCACACACTGTGGAGACTGTCAGAGCACTCGGGACAATGCAAGCATTGCCTGGGCTGTGCGTGCAGTTTCTGAAACAGATCTGATTTGTGTGAAAAGATCCCCGACCAACAACAACAACAACAGTTTCCCTTTCAGGACCACGGTGCTCACTAACAAACGCATCAAAGATACAACTTCAAACCAACTCTGCGGCTCCACTCAACCTATTTTAGGCTACTTATGTCGAAATGGGGTCAGCTGCACATTTGAGATCCTGATTCTAAAACCTCCCCTCTGGTTGAATCTTCTCAGAGTGTCTCTGTTGGATCCAGTCCCAATCAGCTCAGAATATAGAGCCATGTGTGAGTGTGTGTGTCTGTGTGTGTTTGTGTGGAAAGTGCAGACAGTATGCTGTCTCTCCACCTAAATGGAACAGGATGTTAACGATGGTAAAAGCTAAATGGGCTGTTTTTTTTTTTATGCTACCACTCAAAGTGCCTTTGTGATACAACGGGCCACTTTCATCTATTCATACGCTCATTCACAAACACTGGTGGGCAAGGAGCCATCTGCTCATCATGAGCATTAACCCTCGCAGAGCACCCAGAGAAATCTGGGGGACAGTATTTTAAGTGTGTGGTTGCAAAGAACTGAACCCGCACGACCTTGTGATAAGTAGACAAAAACAGGAGGCTCTCACACATGCACAAACGTCTCTGAAGGGAACAATTTGGGAGGTAATTCTCTTCTGGTAATTTTCTCTGCTCTGATTCATAGCAGAACATTCAAATAGTTGTGGAGTTGCAGCAACAGGACTTGTGTAGCTTCTTAAGGACGTTTCACCTTCATCACAGAGGTTTCTCAGGTTCTGATGGAGAGAAGCAGGACTTCACCTCTGACAGCCGTTATCAGTAGACCTCAGGTGGCCTATACGGCTCTAAACTACAGCTCGGTGCTGATGGTGGCTTAAAAAAAACAGTGGCCCCAAACCTAAGTGTCATGCACACATGTAGGTCTACTTGGATGTGATTGTGACATATTTTAGAAATTGGTAAAAAAAAAAAAAAACATTGCTGCCAAATAGCAAATTGGTAAAACTTTGCACCTTGTGTGCTTCCTCTGACACAATCCCTAACATTCACACTCACAAAAAAAGAAGAAGTGGATTCCAGCCTCATTCCTAATCAGCGAAACCACAACCCTGAGCTTGGACAAGAACCAGATTTTCAAGCAACCTGCATTTACACATCCTCCCGACTCTCACCTTTTCCGTTCAATTCAAAGTGAAAGAGCAAACACTGAAGACCCTCACTGGAAAACGCTCAGCGTGTGCACACTTGTTGACAGAAAGCGCGGGTCACGGATGGACTGACACGGTCCATCTCGTTCAATGGCCTGCATCAAAACAGCAGCCAGAGGTACGGGTGAGCGCGTAAGAGAGAGACGAGGGGCCAGTCATGGACAAATCATACCCACTGCCATCCAGCACTGCGCTACAGAAGCTCAGAGGGGCATACCTGCCACTTCTTGGCACCTGGTATGAAATGGGTTACCAACCAGGGCTGAAAGCTCAGCTTCCACTCCTCAGAGAAGCCTGGCTATCTCTCTCGCCGTTATCAGGGGACAAAAGTGAAGCCCTTTGATTGCGTCGTCATTGCGCGGCATGTTTATGTTGCATCACTGCTCAGCATTCACATGTACGCGCTCCCCACTGACAAGAGGAAGAAGAAGGAAAAAAAACAGCCCGTTCTCCCACAGGGTGAATCACGGAGCATCAGACGGACCTTCTCCTCCTCGCCTCAAACAGCTGACAGGCTTTCACTGTGGGTTTTAATGGCTGACAGCCAACCTCCCCTCCTTCTTTCCACGGGATGAGCAAATCCATGAGTTACTTCATGGTTTTCCTCTAAAAGGGGAGGAGGGGGAGGGAGACATCAAATTCTTCTTCACAAGCTATCTATCGCATCCAGGGGGGTTAAAAACCTGTTGCATCATCAACCCTGACACTGCGCAGCAATGGAGTCAACAAGAACCATTTAAAAGCTTCATATATACCACATCCCTTGTGCATTTCTTCAAGATTTTCTATTTGAGGAAAGTTTCTAAAGAAGAATTTATTTTGGTTGTTTTTGTGGCCTTTTTCTGTGAGGAGTTCTGCTACAGTGTTATGGTACAACTCCTGTCACCTGGTCCAAATCTTATATCACGACATTCCAGATTGAATAGAGTCGGGATCAATAGCTTCATACAAAAAAGGCTACACAAATCCATCATTGCTGGGCTTTGGGACAGTATCAATTCACTTGTATTTCACAATGCAAACCTCCCAGAAGGATCAATAAAGTTTCTTCCATCATTCCATAATTTCTTCCAGATTTTCTCTTTGAGAATGATTTATAAGGAAGGATTTCTTTTAGTGGAGTGGTGAATCGTCTCTCTGATCATCTCTGTGAAAAACACAAATGCTTAGGGTTGTCTAAAAACTCCAAATTACCCTTAGGTTTTAATGTGTGTGTCCTGTGATAAACTGACAATATCCAGTGTGTATTCCTCGCATCCGCCCCATCTGTCCTCGAGACAGACAACAGAGGAACCTCCCTCCCTCCCCAAGCTGGCCCCTGGTCCTTATCCTATATCATAAGATTCCAAACTGAATGGATTTCCAAGTCAGGATCAATTGCAAGATTTAAAAAAAAGCCACACATGCATTTTTGGGGGTTTTGTCTTGATATTATGGTCAGTATTTGTGACACATTCATCCTCAGATTAATGGCTTTGTCTGTTCCGGACAAATCAGTGGTATGCACCTTGATTTATCCTGCTTTAGTGCTGACAGACAGGCCAAATTAGATACCGCTGGCGTTATTCAAGTCACAAACTTCATTACCGCTGTATCAGCCTGAAGCAGCAATGACTCAACAATCCCGGCTAAAGAAAGCATCGAAATGTGGTTAGTGTCTAATAGACAGGATCTTTCAGTGGGCTGCGGCTATCACACATAATATATCACGGTGCTATCTTTGTAGTCTGCATGTGGAGGGTAATCTGACCACTGGTGTTTATCTGATCGGGGAGGGGGGGGGGGTGGTGCACCAGAATGGAAAGCTCTACTCCCATACGAGCCAGATAGTATTGGCGAATAAAATTATGTGGGGCACATTATCACACTGCACAAAAATTCAGTGTTGAGAGTATGAGTCACTATGTGTATCAACCTGTCTGCGAGGCTGAGTGCAGGCCAGACAAGCAGCTGCTGTTTTAACCGTGTGTTTAGAGAGTCGCCAGGTTGTGACACACTGCTTGACACACTAAACACGAATGCAAATGACTTAGAATAAAAAAATACATTAACACCAGCCTATTAACACATGTAACCAGAGACTATCACACGCACATGGACAACCCAAAACCGACAATTTCGGCTCAGCGGTGTGAGAAAAACAGTATCAGGTTTCATCTAATATCTGCAATATTGCTCAGAAATGCGAGATATCGCTTGTCTATTCCCTGCCAGTCATCCACCAGCCTGTCTCGTCTTTTGAAGAAGTGCCCAATGTCTCCATTGATTGTATTCTCAAGTATTGTCAACATAGAGCAACTTTGTGTACTCTACCAACTACTACATAGGTACAATGCATTGTGGTTAGTTGTTGTTGCAATGGTGCAGATTCATTTGTCAATTATTCTCTCAATTGATGCATGAGTTGTTAGGTCTATAAAATGTCACAAAACAGGTCAAATGCCTTTTTTTGTCAAATGATCAAAGTAAAATACAATTACTGTTATTTACTGGTATTTAAATTCTGGATAAATTCATTAGTCTGGTCAATGAAAGGTCTGAAAAAACTAGGATAACTATTCCCAAATGGCTCGATGGTGTACACCTAAAGAAATTGTACATTTCTGTCACAGCACATTACATACACCAGAAAATGTTACGCTGATGAAATGAGGCACAATTTTACTGAAACTCTCAATATTTTAAATGCTCTAATCAATGATTCAGTCAATACAGTAATGTCAAATATTTTTGTAGTCCACAGTTGGTCACATAAGTTTGAGGATATGAGTCAAGGCATGCATTTATACCAGTCTGCGTCAGGATCAGCACCTGATAACATGTTTGTGGTGTCCCCAGGTTGTTCCATCTATTGCTGTAGTGGAGTCATCTGGCTAATATTTTATCAATAACCTTATTAGTTGTTTGGTCCTTAAAACACCCAAAAACAGTTAAAAGGTGTTCTCAAGTGCATCTTTTAGTCAACTGGTCAAACTCACTGTCAGCACTACAGGGACCAGAAAATACTCAATAGCTGATATAAGGTAAATTCATTTAAAAAAAGCTATACTCATCATTAGTTTGAAATGCTCCGATCAACTGCTCAGTCATAATAGTTGTAAAAGTTGTATTTTGCTCGTCTATGGTCAGTCAATTTAGTCTAATAGAGGGTAAGAGTCAGGATAAACACCAGTCATGACTACATTATAATCCTCATGTTGTTTAGTCCATAAAATGGTTAAAAAACATTTTATGACAAAGTCTGAGTTTTCAACTATTTGTTCTGTTTATACCGAGCATCGATTAGGCTTTCTGTCACAATGCATTACGTAAACCATAAAACAGTTAACTTTTAAGATCATAAATCAGGGAATGTCTTACAACGTAGACTTAAATGCTCCGATAGACTTACTGACCTAGTAAAATAGTTGCCGGGCGTGTTAATAGTCTACAGTTAGTGGATTTAGTCAGTCTTCCAGAGAGTATGCGTCACGGTGTGTGTATCTACCTGTGTCGTGATAAGCATATGTTACCTGTGTCCCCAGGTTACGACACACTCTACTACTATCCTGTCATTAAATGCAAGCGCTGATGAATAAAAAAAACACCATTTAGACAGCCTTCCTTCGTGTCTAACGGCGGTGCTCGACAGGTGAGGAGGATTTGGTGCGTGTTTTGACTGAGTCCAACCCTGATTATTGCTGAGTAACGTTGATGTCCTGAAGTTAACCAGGTGAGTTAACTTGTGACTCGGTAGACGGATAACTCACCTCTTAGCTCGTTCCCTAACACCCAAAGCCCACACTGTATTCCTCCCTCTTTCTCTTGTTTTTATCTGTCCAGGGTTTAGCACTGAGAGGCTAACCTGAGCGCAATATCCACCGGGAGCCGCGGAGCTAACGTAGCTGCGTGAGCCGCATCCGGAGCCGCTTAGCTCGGCGAGCTAACCAGCGATACCCGGGTGTTAGTGGAGGCTACAAAACACACACACACACGCCATTGAAACGTACCTGTGATCACCGCTGCGCCCCAGAAGGTGTCCCGTTAACGCCGCCACCTATAGCCCTCGAACCGTGCAGTGCCAGAATAATTCAAATTCCTCAGAAAGAGCAGGGGGAAGGTGCTCGGTGTGCAGTCCGCCGCTGAATGGCTGCTCCGCGGAGACTCAACCAAACTTCCTCCTTAGCAACGGACCGCCCCCGCGAGCGCCCATTGGCCCGCCGCGCTCTGCGCTCGTGATCGATAGACGAGGCGCGAGCCGAATCCGCCGAACCGGACTCGCTTCTGCTCTTGCTGTACCTGTGAGTGCGACTTTGAATATATTTTAATGCCTTTCCTAGCTGTTCACAATGTTTATTGATGATGACTGTTATGATTTTAGATTGTGTATAGGTAACAACAGTAATTGTAGTATATTTAACAAATGTTATATAATCAGTATAGCATCATAGTAAAGCATTATTATGACAGGGCATCAGAGGCAGTATGGAGTTCAGCATGGACATGTAGGCAGCTGAGATGAGACTGAAATTCAACCTCCCAACCCACTGATGAGCACAATGCCCCTCAGCCACAGTAGCCCACAACTTGACTCAACTGGACTCATAAGAGTAGATTCTCTTCAAGAATCTACATATCCAGTCACTGGCTTACAGTACTTTGGATTTTTTGGACCTGGATGAATCTGTACAGCAAATAATATTGCACGTAAAAATTTCATTTTCAGAAAGCACCGACCTCCCAACAAACATTGGCAATATATATATATATATATGTGTGTGTGTGTGTGTGTGTGTGTGTGTGTGTGTGTGTGTGTGTGTGTGTGTGCAGGTCCAAGCCCTTAGACAGGGATGGCAGCAAACTTTAAGTTTTGAGCATGTGCAAAAATAAGACTCCAAGTATTGTTAAACTTAGGCAGTGAACCATTGAGTGCTTGTTTAATCTTTTCTGCCTTGGCAAAGTAATGAATATCCATGATCTACTGTATGTGTGGTGAGAAAGAGGTGCAGGAGATTTCCACTTCACTAAAAAACAGGCACCAAGTAAGAGAGATGGAGGCAAAGTTGGTCAGGAGCAGCACTATTTATACCAGAGGTGAGATGCATCTACCTACTTTAACTCCATTACTATAATGAAGCACATCTTTGGCGTACTTATACCACACTGGGTAGAGCAAGGATGAAGTAATTAAAATGATCTCTACCTTTTACTGCTGCTACTTTATTACATCTGTAATTATAATCAGATGCATCGTAGCTGATTAACATAGTGAGTGCTTTAGCTATTTGTACTTCAAGCTCATTTTGATGCCTTGACTTTTTTGCCTTTCACTTTTTGTTTGAAAGTGGGGCCGATGTCTCTGCTTTGCTTTGACTAACAAATGGGTATTTGCAACAGGAGATTATCATATTATATCGTACTTTCTTTTTGCACATAAAAAGGAACACATGCAATGTCCTGTATTTCTGCATTAACAGGTTTCCCAGAAGAATTCTGCAAAAAACTGCTTCCTCATGTGTTACCTTAGTATTTGCACTGTGGTATCACTTGACTCAAACTAAAACCGTGATGCACAGTGGCATAGAAGAATAATACACAAGTGTTTTAAGTGTTTTAAGGGTGTTAAGTGCAGCTTGTCTGTGTGTGTGTGTGAATAAATACTCTTGGTTATGTCATCGCTGGTGTCTGGTGCCAGATGGAGTCTTTGTTGTATGTTCTCTATGTGGCTGATATGCAAATCTGACCCAGTGACTCTCTCGAAGGCACTACCTCAAATGCATAGTTTAAAGGTGTGTCTGGAAACCAGCTATGGCGTCATTGCCCTTCCTCTTCCTGTCTGAGTGTTCTCAAACATCTCCTTGGCGTCTCTGTCGCTGTCAAATCTTGATCTACCGCTCCATTTGGCTCGTTTTCAATCAATGAGGCGTCGTGTCGCTTTAAACACCATTGTTTGACTTTCCGCGTTGTCCCTTTTCTCCCCCCCACCCCCGGCTTCCTCCATGCTTTCCTCCACCCCTGATGATGTGACCTCAGCCCTTTTTAAAAGGCCACAAGTTTATCAGCATTAAGTTGCATTCCTGGCATAGCTGCAGAGCCTGCTAAGCTGCAGTGAGGCATGATGGGTGACCTGGAAGATTGCAAAACAAAAAAAACAAAAAAAAGCCTCTGGTTAACAAAGTTGTTGGGCCTGTTATGCCAATTATTATCATGCAAAGATATTTCCTTGCACCAAACACCTGCTGTGAATACACAGCCCTCTTTCTACTACACACGTAAATAAATTGCCTTTCCTTTCGCCATTGCTACTGTTAATTTTTATTTATATCTTCAACTAGCTTGAACCCGATCCTCTTTACATCTCTTTCGTAACTTCATCTTCATCCATCACTATAAGTGACAATAAAATTAGGCCTCTCATATCTGCGAGGATGTGCTGCCTCCCTGTGGTCACTACTTGAAACTTCAGTAACAGCGAATGACTTTTTATGTCAGATGAAGTGACGAAGGAGACATATTGAGATGTTTGACTGTCATTGGAAATACTATGCTGCTGATAAAAGCCAAGCATGGGAAAGTTGAAAGAGTGAAGTGGTGAAGAAGTGATAAGATAATAATGCAAACCTCAAGGGTCGCACAATCAAGGTTGAGTCAATAAATAAAGAACATGCCTTCCTCTCATGGTTACATCTATGTGACGTGCACACACAGGCTATAAATAGTGAGTAATAAGTAATGGTAGCTAATGGTTAGGCACAGTATTTATAGGTGCTGACCCTAATGCAGTACTCAAAGTTCAAAGTTCAGCTTTAGTTCAGCTGCCAGGCCACTGGGAAAATGATAACAGGTGTGCAGGGGGCAGGGGTAAGTTTAATGCCTCCAAACAGACTGAAATTGTGGAACTACAACCAGGTCCAGACTTAGTTCGAAATAAGAGGAAAATGTTCCCTGCCAGAAAAGATGGAATTAAATTAAGTACATTGATTCATGGACTGTCCTTTATTATGGATTCCAGGTATCTGGTTCTCTTTTAAGTTCACTTTCTACGGTACTTCCTCTCCACTACATCTTTACAAGAAATGTGAAATTGTTTTACTCATCTACATTTATCAGACAGCTTGCCTGATAGATTGTCATGTATAAAACTTAAGAAGCTTTAAAAACATAAAGACTATCAGCATATCAGACCTCTGTTTACAGCTGAAACAGTCATTTAATAGATGTTAATGTTCAACAGAGCAAGACATAGAAATATTTATAGACCTTTTTTCTCAAAGCTATTTTTGTAATTAGTTAGAATTAGTTACTGTAAAAACCTGTTTGAAATCAGAATTTCTTCAAAATTACATAACCAGTGTCTCTCCTTGCAAATAAGATACGAGCAGTGACTCCTTTGTAACCACATTTTATTTTTCAAACAACATGTAGAGTACTTTACACAAAAAACAAGCCAATATCTGCATCAAATATTTACAGAAAACTTTGTAGAGAGACAGGAAAAAAACACAACAAAAGAAAAAACATTCTTTGGGTCTGACCATGCAAAACAATAAATAATGTTCCTGACAGTGCTTTGCATGGTGCTTTCAAGACTTGCTATTCAGCAAAAAGAAAAAGAAGAGAAAAAAAAAAGAAAACACAGCTCGGATCTCAGTTGGCTATATATAAAGCTGCCCTGGTCCCGGCGGTCATCAGACGTGCCTCCACCTACGACTAGGCAACAAGACAAGCAGCGGCTCTGACTCGGAGGAGGTCAGGTAGCACCTCCACACGTCTGCTACAGTACAGGACGCACTCCTCTGCTCTGGGGCTCACAAGGCCAATTTCAAAGAAACCGGTGACCAGGAAGAAAGACACAGAAATGAAAAAAAAAGTGAGATGTGCAACAGTTGAGTTCAGTGAAAAGCTTAAGATTACGTAGAAGAACGGCAGCGACCCCCCCCCTCCCTCGGGTGGTGGGGATGAAGCACTGTACAGGAAGGACCTCAGGTGTGTCTGCTCGACGAGGACGTTCTCGGCCTTTTAGGCGCTTTTCCGCTCGTCTAGCAGGAGCTCGAAGTTGACATCACAAAAGTACAGTTCTCTCTCCGTTTCATCCCAGACAGATCCCCGGGTCGATCCGGGGCCAGGACCTGCTCCTCTCCTCCCTCTTCTTCCTCCTCTCTCTCTGTCTCTCTCTCTCTCTCTCCCATCCGTCTGTCCGTGGCTCAGGTGAGGATCTGTGGCTCCCAGGACTGGCTGGCCACCTGGGGGCGACACTGAGTGGCGACCGGGGGTCCTGGCGGGCTCTGGCTGTCCAGGCAGAGACCGCTGACCATGTGCTGCAGAGCTGGGCCTTTAGGCTTCCACTTCTGTAGAGAGACAGAAACAAAGGGACAGAAAATTAATTCTCTTATTACGTTTTCTTGACACCCAAATGATGTCCCTGGGGTCTGCAGCTGTCTGCAGGGGCCTATCTACTGACACACAATGCAAAGGCAGGAATCCACATATACATTTGGTCAGGTATTCATCTTTATATACATCTTTATACAACGCAATTGGAGAAAAAAGATTCAGGCTACATCTTAACAGAGACCTTGGACTTATCATCATGCTGGTGGTGCGTGGTATCTCGTTCGTCTATCAGAGGACTATAAATGATGATGATAAGGCAAATTACTATGTTTGACCATGTAGCAGCATGTAGACAATTCTGGTTTCACAGTGAATAGAGCACCATATAACTGCAAAGGCAATGTTTTTATCACACAGACCTATGTGAGCAGAATTATCTGCAGATAACATGGAAGTTTCTTTGTTATGTGCAGATAACAAAGAAGTTTCTTCCACCCCAGATGGGACTCGAACCCACAATCCCTGGCTTAGGAGGCCAGTGCCTTATCCATTAGGCCACTGGGGCAGGCAAAATGCATCCTGACAGGTCACCGTCCGATTACAAAGCACCACTCACTCTCACGATTGCACCGAGGGCCATCTCAGAGTCTCCAACTGATCTAAACGTGCAAGAATTTGGACTGTGGGAGGAAACCTCAGTCCAAATACATGCATGTTTAGGAACTCAATGTACCAGGTGAAAGCCCACCAAACCCCTCAGCTTCTGGCAAAATGCTCGAAATATTCTGTTAGGATGTTTACAGAGAACAAGGCGTTACCATGAGGGTATTGGGGTCAATTGGGAGTGTCCAAAACAAGATATGGTTTGGGACCCAGAGAAAACCTCACACACAGGAATATAAAGTTAAGATAAATATATAAATATACAGTCTATGGCAATAACATGTAAATTTTGCACAAAAAAACTCAACTAGTTATCTTCAGCCAGTGAGGCGACAGTACCATTCAAAAAGCCGATTTGTGGCGCATGACACCAGAATAGGGATTAAAGGTGAGTAAAATACTGTCAGTATGTACACAAGGAGCTCATTTACATAGGTTATGAAGAGCACTGGATCTGAATGCAGCAGCACGATTAGTGCGGGACCTTCGGAGGCAGAAACATCATTTATCTCTGTCCGTTAGTTTTACTGCTGGGCTCTCTGGTTCGTATTATTCCCGGCTCGTAAATGATGTGGATCAGCGCAGGAGGGGTCATGCGGCTGCTGAGTGATGGACTGAGTCAGACCTGGAGAACAGTAATCACATGAATAATTGACTCGCACTGCTCGCAGTGGGGGAAAAAAAAAAGAAAGGAAAAAAAAATCAGAGCGCGGCACGGCAGCCTGTCCTCCCACAGGAACACTGAGCTGAGATAACGCTGCTCAGGTACGATAGAGGCAGAAACGTGCACAGCTTAAATTTCCATTTAGCTCTCGTTAATTAGGTTGTCTCGACCAGTACACAGCTTGCAAAAGCTGAACTGTTTGAGATCAGATCTTAAATTGTGTATGTAATAGTTGAGATAAGTGAACTCTTGACTCCGGCTTTTACTTTTTATGCGATGTGAAAGTTTAAACAATCTCTCGCTGGAAACATAAACACGTGATGCGACACCTGCTGGACGTTTCTTTATTACTTTTAATTAACCCGCTGATGGATCAGTCCAGCTTGATTATTGTTCTGGCTCTAACTCGGCATGAATGCATGTATCGGGATAATTGCTCTGTTTTTGTGTCTATAAACAAAATGATTAATTCATGCTTGTCTAACTCGGTTGCCAGGTTTTAGAAAGCCACACCCGCAACTGTTTGAGATTAAACACAGTGAAAGTTTCTGTTACTTTCTCTCCTCCTTCACATAAACAGCCTGGACAGAATTTTTCTCAAAAAGAAAACTGTAAAATGGTTTTAAATCCTCTTTAAAAGGGGTCTCAGCAACTCAAATACTAATTCATTTTACTTAAAAACCTGAGAACATGGAGTATAGTATATATTACATACTGCAGAGCATAAGAGAGGCTGGATTTCTATTTCTATTTATTTTTAAATCACTCTCTTCTCCACTCAGGTTTATCAGCCCCACAGTGACTCTGCTGCTCCTGCTCCTTTGACAAACTCATCACGTTGTGATTAAAAAAAATTTTTTTTGCACCCTAACCCACAGGTAACAAAGTGGACCGGATCTCTTTGATCCTGCGCCGCAGACACTCTCCTGGGTTCGGCCACTGAATGTAAAAAGTGCCAGAACGAGTCTGACGAGAAACCTGAGACTGAGAGAGCTGAGAGTGAGAGTGAGAGAGAGAGAGAGAGGGAGAGAGCGCTCACTGATAAATCTGCAGGTGTAAACACTGCCTTTAGGTGAACCTGTGTGGTGTTTGGGTCCGTGGGACCAGTTTTTCAATGTTTACTGGAGCAAAAAATTATGTGAGATGTTATTTTTTCAACCCCAGACTCTTTAGCTTTGACACATTTTCACTAACACACCTTCAAAGCACTGTTTCACCCTGACAGTATATTGATACTGCAAAATACCGTATGTCTACATTTTTCCATATTCATATCTGTAAATGTGATCTAATAGAGATAAATGGCCATTGTCCACCCTATATGTAATCTCTACTGCTTGTAGCTCATTGTATGTAGGTGTTTATAGTTGTTTAAAAATGTTTGGTAAAGTAAGTGTTAATGCCATGAACATGACCGGTGTTTCACCTTCGGCTTTGAGGGCAGATTAAGGGACATCAGTATATTTGTGCATGGCTGATAAAGTTGCCGATAGCCGGAGCCAGTTTCCTGTCTCGAAAAGGCAGCCGATCGGAGCCAAAGAAGCTCCGACTGTTTCATTAAATTTATTTTCACTGGACGAGCTTCTGAAAACAGCGTTGAGACCAGCATCAGACCCGAGCTCTGCAGCGAAACCCAGAAACTAATGAAATTCTTTCAGGATTAGACTCAGAACTTGTAAATAGTAAAAAAAACGTGAATTCTTCAATAAAACTCTAATGCTAAGAAAATAAAATGTCGCAACACTGTTTTTAAATAGCAGTGAAACAGAGTGTTGCGATGATGGATGGCATACCAAACAGCATAGGATCGAATATCAACACACCCATAACGCAAAAGTAAACTGGTGAATTGGGACCACAACTAATGGTTTCTCCATATTGGTCTTCTTTTACGCAGAGGGCAAAAAGCAGAAACACAGTGATCTGTTCGAAGGGATTAAACACTCCGGACAAAGAGGCCGAACAACTCCCACGGCAGAAACTGCTCATTTGTCGTTGTGCAAAAAAAAAAGAAAAACCTCAGAGGCATAAAGACGAGAGGATGACCTGGCAGCGGTCCTGCACACTCATACAGATACACATGGTTCCAGTTAATAACTCCCCCTCTTAATGTCATAAATCAAGCACGCAGCCAGAGCCGGTCCACTTGGGATCTGCGTGTTCGACATTCGCTAAAGGGGCGGGGAAGGACGGGGGTCATCGAGGAAAGGAACAGGGCGGGGTCTGAAGTAATGGGAGCTCCTTCTCGTACGTCTTCTCCTCAAGAACAAACTGATCTGATGCTATCGCTGCCGTCTGAGCTCCAGGCTGTGAGTGACACGGCTGAGGACAAGTCGACAGCCCGGATCCAGACTGGGGATAACGGCTCGGAAAAACTAAGGCGGCCTATATAAATGACTGAGAGGGCGAGATTAAAGTGAGATTAAAGGAAATTCCATCCTCCTTTTGTTAACCCTTAAAGGTGAAGCAGAGCGGTTGAAAGGGGTGTTTATCCTCGTTCCCTGCATTGGCTCCATTGAAAATGCAATTTTAACCACCCTTTTACCATCCTACGTATAGGCACAGAAACATTAAGGCCCATTTCTGCACAGATCTGATGTCCTTTCATACTTAATTGGCAAGCATATGTAGGCTCTGATTGGCTGCAGCTCACATAGCTTCTCATCTTGCTCCTGAACTAAGTGGTGATCGGCGCTTTGATGCAGCTATGGAGCTATGCACACATCCTGGATTATATGTTGGAGCCAGAATCTGAAAAACCAGGAGCAAAGACACTGACATTTCACCAGAAAGTGCTGCAAAACTCACAGTCCTTACTCGCACGCCTGAACAGAGGTGGGGGAGGGGGCGGCATGATTTACACCTCACTTGTATTTCACGTCATATTCCGTCTGTGCTCAGATTTGCCTGTTTCTTAGCTATATTTCAAAGTCTGAAATTTATATACAAACGGGGCTGAGAGGATGTTTTTGGACTTCTGCCGTACGCCTTCGGCCAGGAATCGGTCTCCTTTAACGTCACAGGAGACATATTCTCATTTAAAAAACATAAATTCAGTGATTGCTCTTAAAAATCCTGGACGGCTGCTGCTGCTTTACCTGTCTGGGCTCTTTCGAGTTGCAGGGCTCCATCTTGACCTTCGACCCCGCTGAGAAAGCTGTGATGGCCAGACAGAGGTCCTGCTGCCGGATCAGGGGCTCAATCAGCTCCCATTTCTGTAACAAAAGAAAACACAGAAAAGAAGCAAGTCTTAAACTTAGCGTCACAACATAACAGCTTTTCCCGTTTGACAGTCTTACTGGGTGGATACTGGTGCCCTGCCGAAGCAAAGCCTCTCTGTCTGACTGATTAAAAGTGATGGTGCCTGAAATCAGGGACGTTCCTGGATTCACTCCACTGAAAACTAAAAGAAAGAACTGTTTCTGCACAGTTTTTTTTTTCTTATTTTTTTCACACCCACACTTGCCTTTGCCAGTGAATTACTCCAGAGTCACTTTGAACCACTTGTCTGTGTTAATCTGAGCGGCAGCTGCGTGACCACAGACACAACACACAGTAATGACGAGTGGCTGATTTTCTCCACGGTGATGACTACGGGGGTAAAATCGCTGCGGTGACCGATGTTGACTGAACTAAAATGAATGGTCTGCTGTGTGCGGTTTCTCATGTAATGACACACTATTATGTGTTTATAAGCTCTGTAACCCAGCAACAGAAAAGACAGACAGAGCAGGGCCACTGAAGCTTAATTTCAGCATTTATTGGACCATAATTAATGGTAATTTGTGAAAGAAATCACAGATTACATGTTTGCGATGCTACTTGTTCACGCAGTCACAACAGTGTGTTCACATCCCTGCATCTGTGCCACTGAGCCGACACAGTTTCCTCTTTATGCTTCAATCAGTGTGATAATTAATATGGGCACCGCCAGTCTCATTAGGTCAAATTCCTGCATGCTTTCATTGTAAATGGGACCATGAATGATGACCTACTTTCCCTTTAGATGTATAGCAGATCCAAAAACACCATTACATACTCATTAAGGTATAAAAAAACCTAAACAGTTTGTCCAAAGCTGCTTCCATTCAGGCACACAAGTAAATTAAGGCTGCGAGTTTAGAGCAGTTTGGTGAAGTTTTTGGTTCCTTCTGACAATATCTGATTCCTCCTCTGATTCTGGCTCCAACATGTGAAGCTGGACTGGATGCCTGTCCAGTTGGCACTTAGTCCAGGAGAAGGATGCTAGGCTCTGTTGTTTAGTGAGAAACCACCATCATTCAGGTGAGTGGCAGCCAATCAGAGTAAAGACTGTGTTGTTGCCAGATTAACATTTCTGATGAGAGTTCCATAGCTTCTATATCAACCCCATAGACCAAGGATAAGCACATTCAACCATTTTAGGTCTCCCTTTAATAGGAACAAAAGCTGCTTTCCAGTGCAGCAAACAGGTTAATTTTACTAGGAACATTGCTGGGAATGACAGCAATCGGTGACGTGACTGAAGTTTTGTTTTCATAACAAAGAAAACAACAAGGAGAAAACAAGGTAAACATGGAAGGAGCTGTTGCCATGTTTCTGGTTTGTGTCTCCATCCGTGTACATGGTGTTGGATGCTATACACAAAAGGAGAAGGCTTCACAAAGACGCTGTTATTGTTTTCAGTGGCGTCTGCTAGGCTAATGCAAAGAGAGCTAACACTCCCCTCCTGCTGGGTTTTAAAATGACCGCTTGTTTGGGTGATTTAGGTGAGTAAACCTCAAGTCCCACCCGGGAGTTTGATCTTGGCACCTATCCCTGAGCAGGGGCTCAGTTAGGCCCCGTAACAGTTCCTGTAGATCGTAGTGTGGTGGTGGGGGGGGTTCCTGCAGTGGAAACGCAGCTGATTACTTTGACCCACAGTCTCCCCCTGGTGGCGCCATCCTCACCTGTGACTGCGGCCTGTTGGTGCCGGCGCCCCTGCACTCTGCCAGGCCCAGAGCGTCCGTCCCACGGGTCTCCAGACACAAACCGCCTTGTTTCAGAACGCTGGACACAGCCTCCTGCTCCGGGACCCTGCGGGGATCCATGACAAGAGAGGAGAGGAGAGAGGAAGCCGGGGGAAAGCTTTTCATTAGGCCTCAGTGAACAGAGGGATTTAAGCGATCAGGTAATTGAGATGCACAGCAGTTCACCAGTTCCCCCATGACAACAGGCCTCTTGTTAAAATATAAGACGACAATATTGAGACGGATTTAGAAGGCCTGCGTGAGGCAGATGCAGCCGTGGAGCCGAGGGAGACACTGGTGGGACACACACTGATGCACCAGGCAGCGGTTCCCATCCACATCAGATATATTTAGCTCTGGGACTGAACTCCAGACCCGAAGGATTTGCAAGATCCTGTCTTATTTAAGCTTTTGAGGAAAGGAAACTAGCTACACATTTATCAGTGTTATGGTTGTGAATGTAGAAAACTGATTCTGCTTGATTTTAGCCTCTAATGATACAAAGTTTGGACTCATACTGTGCAACATGCAGCACAGAATCTGCAAACATAGTATGACTCAAGAAGGCTTCAGTGTAGCTACCTTTGCCTTAAATTGCCTCTTTTGCAAAGTAGAAGCAATGTTACAGTTGTGACAGGGTGTTTTGCTGATGAGCTATAACTCTCATACAGTCTATTCTAGTGACATCACATTATTTTTGTAAAACTCCCAACCCGATAAACTCTGAGGGAGATGGAGAGCGCAAAGCGTTTTGTTTTCAGTTTTATTACATATTATAATTAAAAAGTTCAGTCTTGTTCCATGCAACGCCATCTTATATGTGACCCTGTCTGTCAAGTCTGTTGACGTGTAAATGTGAAAAAACAGTTTTCACGACACTTTTGCAATAAACTTTTATATTGATCTGTCTGATAAAAACACCTCATGGGAGTGTACAAATGTTTCTGCAGTGTTTCAGAGGTTTGCACATTTCTAAGGGGGATGGAAACACACTTTCGGTGACCTCTGACTATTACTTAACCAACCATTTATTATTTACAGTATTTGCAGTAGATCCTCTGAACAAGTCTTGTCAGACGAACATGATTTAACCGGTTTGGCGGGACCTCATACCTCAGCTCGGGATAGACGTTCTCCATGTACCAGCGGAAAGGTTTGCAGTTCAGCTTCCGCCGCAGGGTAAGACGGTCCGCAATGCTACAAAACAGCCAAAACAAGAGAGAGTGAGGAATAATGAGAAGAGAGAGAGAGAGAGAGAGAGAGAGAGAGAGGGGAGAATGTCAGACGACTGCGAGATGGTGAAAACATGAGCTTCGTGCCGTTCCCCATGCAGAGAGCTCAGACGAGGCTTTTAAATTATGCTGAAAGGCAGCTGCGCTTCTCTGCTAAAATCAGAGAGGTCTGTCTGCTGGAATCCAGCACTCAGAAACTATTAGATCCAAAAGACCTATTAATCCACTGACCTACAATAAATTGGCAACAATTCTGTCATGAAGCAAAAAAAATTTGTAAAACAGCACAGGATCACGTAACAATACAAAAAAAACTCCAATAATAATATGCAGTGCAGCAAAAAGGGATAAAAAAGCAAAAAGAGACGAGGATGGTGCAACGGATGCAGACACTGCTGGCTGCTGTTCAATAACTCTTAGGATGAAGGACACAAGGAGAGTTACGGTCTTCAGTCCTGAAACTACAGCATGAGCTCAAACTGTAATACGTCACACTGTCTCCTTCCCGGGGCATTTTAACAAGACGTTTGCTCACACTGGACAGATTATCCAAACAGAAGGTCGAGAACGCAAACACTGTCAAACGGGCACAGAAACACTTTTTCTCCTTTCTAAAATGTGGAGGTTATAGTCGTCATTGCTAAACTGCAAACAGCAGATCCACCCATCCTCGCAAAGGGGAGAGGAGGAGAGGATACTGAAGTAAAAAGGGGGATCTTTTGCTGCTCGCCGTCTCCGCCGACTGTTGCCATGACGACCGGTTGTTTTGTTGTGGTATGTCATGTTGTGAGCACGGCTCAGGACAACTTGAATCACACTGATTGCCAAAGTGAAACATTACGGAAAGTGTATGAAAGCTAGGAAAATAAGCAATTAAAAAAAAGAAAAGAAAGAAATAGAGCAGACTAAATCAGGAAATCTGCATGACTGTTGTCCCTGTGCAAGTAATCACATTTCATATTCATTTTAGATAAGATAAGATAAGCACTTGGTTTAACCTAAAAGGGAAATGTTTTACAAAATAAATAATAAAGTTACATCATAATTACAATAACAATAACAATTGTGATTATTAGTATAACTATTATTATATAACACACATATATAGATGATATAATAATATATCTAATAATAACTGTTATACAATCACATCAATATTAATAACTACAATAACAATCATAATTATAAAAAACAGAATTTCCTCCTTTTATTTAAGGTTTTTTACTGTTTAATTGATGTTACAGTAAGGCAAAGTCCCAGTCTGTGGGACAGATACATCTTCACATTATCTTATCTTCTCATCTCATCCCCAGCAGTGCTTCCAACAGCTTGCTCATATGTGGGATTTGCTTTGCGCCCCCGTTTTTTTTAATTCATGCTTGATAAAGAGTTTGGTGTAGGTCTGCTGTACTGTACAGTGCCTTGAGATGACACTGTTATGAGCGTTAAATAAAACTGAACTGAAACGATCTTATCTCATGAAACACTCCTGCAGACCTGCACCTTGCTACTCTCTGTGCTGAGTGGCGAGGCGACAGGATGGTTCACCTACCTGCCGAAGGCCTTGCCCTGAGCTGACGGCCTGGCTGAGTAGTAGTACTGTTTATACTCGTCCATCCACACCTCCGCGGCTCGCCGGGTGTTCCTGCACACAGACACACAGCATCTGCTCAGACGTGCTAATGACAGCGCTGCTGGCATTCCTGCAGGCGACTAATGACAGTGTGACGCCCGGAGAGATAACATCTCCATCAGGAATTCACCGTCCCGGAGCTCCAGGTGTTGGTCGGCTTGTTATGCCATTGTTGCCGCATCTTTTTTTCTTTTTTTAGACAAACTCAGACGTCAATGTCAGTTTCCTCTGGAAACTCAGACGGCGCCACCTCAGTTTTACAGCTGATATGAGCTGCTATTTGATAAGTAAACAGGTGGTTCATGTTGTTTGTGTTCCGGAGACTGAAACAAAAAAACACAAGGGCTCCACGGCCTTTTTTGGACTATTTTTTTCCAACTTTTAACTACTCACTATTACCTGCTTTGTTTGTTTTGTCATACAGTTAATGCATTTCCATTGCAGATTTTCACAAAATAACAGCATATATATTTTAGAAATGTCACTCACGTACAATAACAACATGCACGCGTTTCCACTTTGATTGTGTTTTGCATGTTCCATGTATTATTAGCTGTTGTAACTAGATTTATCATATCACACCATCTTTTTTGAAGTGAGCTGGTTATGTGACCCTACGTTTCACTTCTGTGATTAATTTCTATATGGACACCTTTGAAGAACTATCTCGTGCAAATGTGAAAAGCATTTTTGTGATATTTGAGAGATTTTTAGAAATTTACACTATTTAGGTTTTGTGCATTATGGAAACCGCCTGCTACTTGCAGCCTCTAGAAAACACTTGGTTTGTGGCTCCTCACAGATGTCTCGCTGACAGACTGAACCACCTGCATGTTAACAACTAACTGCAGTCGGAAATCAGTTTACCTCCTCCTAGGGGAGAAAAATGCACTTTCGAAGAAATTACAGCCCACAGAGCCAATAATCAGCGATGATATAATCATCGCTCAGGTTTTGTTGCCTGTTTTAAAACATTAAAGACTCACGCTGCACTTTCATTCACGGAGAAACTAAGATACACTGAGAATATCTACTCAAGCCGAGGTTTGAAACTTGCTGAGTCACTTCTCAAGTCACACTGCGGGTTAGGTAAAGTTTTCCTGCGTTCGAAGGGCTGAGCTGGAATCGTTTGACACTGTCTGGTTCTGAAGCTGACTTAGAGATGAACCTCCCTGGCAGCTGCTGAACTGCGTGGCTGCCGTGACATCTGCACGCCGGAGACGAGATGTCAGTTTTTTTCTTACAAAATAAACCCACGCACTTGATGTAGGTGAGAGCGTTGCCTTCTGGGAAATCGTACGGGTGTCGCTTCCTGAACACGTGACCCACGCGGCTGCAGGGAAGGATCTCCAGACTTCCTCCGCACATCCACACCCGGAAAGAAAGCTCTGCAAACACACACACACACACACACAGGGTGGGGTCAGGTATGCAAACATTACAAACTGTCTATTTGTCTATAAATGACAGTCTGCTGCCGGATACCGTCCCTGGCCGCGCCGCCCGCTGTATATGAAAGCTGCAAATCATTCGTACGGAGGCTGCTGTGTCGGATAATTTAATGCTCCGCTGCCCGGCAAATTCCAAGGACTCCAGTGGCATTTCACTAACCAGGCTACTGGACTTCAGCAGCAGCCCAAAGCATCTGCGCCGCCGCCGGTCCACACCCAGACCAGAGCAGCACGGCCAGACTAAATATACACAATGAAAATGGGAATTGCACATTTTCACAGTTATTTCTGTGTCGGGTTCGATGAGACTGGATGCTGCAGCTAGAACCCAGCAGATTGGGAGGATAACTGAATTCCTCTCCTCGTTCCTTTGACTTCCTGAACAGAGGATTTTGTACAGGAACTTTGCAATTTTGTAACATCTGGTCCATTATCCCTCCTTGATTTCTATAGATAGATAGATTGTACTTTAATTCACCCGCAAAGGGGTATAATCTTTATCATATCTTTCTATATCTGTTATCTATTACTGCTATAACAGTGTTAATAATAGCTGTTTAGCACTTTGTTTAATGAGTGCTCTATCGTGTCTTTATTACTATTTATTATGATCATAAAAGCCCAGTATCTTAAGGAAAAGTGAAGCTTAAGACAAAAAAATAGAGGTTGAGTAATGAGCATGGACTAATACAGTTAGTCACGCTTCCATTTTCACAAGAGATGAGTAAACCGCTCCTCCAGGGCGGAGTGAAGCTCGGGTTGATGCTCTTACAGTATCTTAATTCCTGCGGAGGATGATTAACAAAAGAGTCATCATCGGATTCAAAAGAAAGTTTTTGGAAAAGAAAATAAATGATTTTGGGTGGGTGAGCTCACCAAAGTTTTCCCCTCCCCAGATGTCCATGTGGGTGTCGTACTGGCCCAAGTGGTTGAACCAGCTCTTGTCCATCACGAAAATCCCTCCAGCGATGACGGGCGTCCTGCGCAGAGGGGAGGGGGGCACACATGTTTTTAAATATCAGAAAATTAGATAATTATATGAGTTTCACACTGTTACATAATGAATAAACCTGTCTCTCAGACCTGTTTTCTTGTCTCTCAGAAGACAAATAAGCTGTTTTTACTCTGATGGATTAATATGAATCTATAATATTTCATGTATATATGTACAATTTTGTACACCACTTTGTGAGGGATGATAAAAGGTACCTGATTGGCTGTGTGGGGTCGCTCCGTGCCATTTTCTGCTCGATGGGAATCTGCTCCCATTTGAAGTGGAGGCTCCAGTCAAATCCTGCAGAAAAGTCACATCTAGCAGGTAAATTCCCAACCAACTCAGGCAGAAAGCAGCTGAGGAGACACATTAACTAACTTGCCTGTGTTCCCTCCCTACAGGAAATCTATTTTTAAAATAAGTTGGACAGTTGGACAGGGTTTTGGGTTCAATTAGATATTGTGAGTGTTTGTGTGCTGCTTCCTCACCTCCTCTCAGGTCAGCAGACGCAGCCAAGTAGGCGAAGTTATCCAGGCTGATGACATCAATGATGGGGCTGACCACGCGTGTATGGTCCTGCACAAGAGAAGACAGACAAACAGAGATAATTATGTATTATCTGCCCTATTATGCTGCTTTTTAACCATGCTCCAATGATGGAGGTCACAACAGGTTCCAATGGGGACATAGTGTGGTCCTTTTCTGCAAGGTAACATGTGTCTTCGGTGTCTAAGTGAAATGGCAGGAACATGTTTTGGTTGAAAAAAAAAACCTTGAGGTTTGAGCTCAGCAGGATATTTTACATGCCAGTTTAACAGCCTTGTTCTGAGTGGCTGTTTTGAGAGTGCCTGTCTCTTTAAATACCACCTCATCTGCCCCGCCCACCTCTATGGTGTAACCATGGTAACAGTTGAGCAGGGAGCGAGAAATGGCTGCTGGTTCAATGAAATGGAATGAACTGAAATGAAACCTGTTGAGCAACCAACTGTAGGTGTCTTCTTTAAGACAGTTGTCACAACACGGAGACGTATGAAAGTTAGTGGGGTACAAAATACAAGTAGCTGTGGTAGTATGGGAGCTGGCGTGTGGTTGGGAACTTGAACGTCTCATTTTCCAACATATTTCCTGATTTAGGCACAAAACAATATGTTGTCGAAATTGACACGTAAGGTGTGTGCAGGCACTTCAGGTATGTATAGTAAAGCTCTGACAAAGTGAGCGATAGTGAAAAAGTGATAATAATCACTACTTGCCATCTTCTTGCTGCTGGCAAACCTTTGACCAAATTTGGGGGCCCATTGCCAAAGTGCTGTGTGCTGTGTATGCTGTCTACTGCATCTACTCTCACATTTTATTCTGTGGTAATTTTTCCCCCATCTTTCTGTTTACAGTCTCTTTGTTAAATCTTCACACTGACATTATAATAATATGATATAATGAGAGTGGAAGATTATAATCCCTGACATTTAAATCAGAGAGGTAACGTGCAAACAGCCTCACATCCGACAGCCACATTTCTCTGTGATCGCAGCAGATCCAGCCACAGTAATTAAATAGCTCCACGCCCTTACGCTCCAGTATAATTAGGGATGGAAACTTGAGGCTCTTTTTTAATGACAGATGAATTGCAGATTAGTGATTTCTGGCACAACTTTAATTAAGGTGCACGGAGACGGGGAATGAGCCTAAAGAGGTCAAAACTCTTCCGTCGAGAGGAATGATGCAACTAATCCTGCTGCGAGACATTTCACGAAATGAAGCAACACATTTCATCTCGGTTTCTCGGAGGCAAACGAGTGATTACGCCCACCCAGAGAGACGTCAATGTCAGTTTTCTCTAGAAACAGAGAGCATACTGGAGCCTTTCATCACTGCGCTTTATAAGTTGTCTGTCTATCTATCTACCTATCTATCTATCTACCTATCTATCTCTCTGTCTAATAGCTCTCTCTAATACACTGGCAAGTCAAATGGTCCCAATAAAAGGACCATTTGCAGCACACGTTTTTATTTGCTGCTGATACTGCCTCGACCATGAGCATAAAACTCCCCATTTTATCCACAATTGAACTTCAATTCAAGACAAAACTCTTGATCCATTAAATAACATCCTGCTGGAGAAGTAACACAAACCGTTGAGTAAACACAGTGGAGAAGAGCTGATTGCTGATGTAAAGCATTAAACATGTTGTCTTTGCATCATTTGTAGCCAATTATTACAATGTTCCAACTTTTCTGGAGTTGTTGCCCATACAACTAGTGTAATTTCTCACAATTTTGTAATATAACAGCTCACATCTCTCTTTCTCTTTAACAGACTGGGAAGTTATACTGTGCCAAAACAAGTACACCCAAAGACCCTTTCCATTTTTTTTTTGTCCAACTGTAAGCACATCTGGATGTGCCAAACTGTATTCATAACAAATTAACTCTGACCCTTAAAACGACCTCCTGCTGGAAAAGTAACACAAAGTGTAGAGTAAACACAGCCGAGAAACGTCGATTGCTGATAGCGTGTGTGTGTGCGTGAGAGTCTCCCTGTGAATGTGTCTGAGCCAACACTGCTGTTTGCCCATAAGGCATCTCTCTCCTATGTGTGTGTGTGTGTGTCAGTGCAGTGGAGCATCTTAACAGCGGGACAGTCCAAATGACTGTTTCCAATTAGAGGCTGTCCCTCTCTTTGCTCAGTGAGTGCGAACCCCTCGTGAACTTTGTGTTCATTGCATTAAAGAGTTCGGAGGGGGAAGAGCAAGTGTGAAACGCCGCTCTGGCAAAGAGCAGTTTGTAAAATGATGCTGAATGAATGGCTTTTTAGGCATCAGACAATTATCTGGCTTTTGATGGAGGTTAGGTCAAATGCAGAAGGAGTCTGCAAAATGTCCAAAAAACAGATGTCCCAGATGATCTTTACGTGTCTCTTTCTTCTCCTTCTGTGAAAATGGAAGCTCATCTTTGTCTGTGGAAAACTTGAATAAAGTGATTCTGATTCGAGGTCAGAGTTGGAGAACGACTTGTGATGACGCACCGACACTTGGCTGGTTAATTATCAGTTTATTTACAGTTTGCCTCTGACTCACACACCTTTTCTCAATGCTCCGTCTACGCACACTGGGACACGTGCAGCATCTGCCACACCAGCAGCTGATGGCGGCAGCGTCTACACATAGCGCTGGTCTTTTCAGCAATTAACGTCGCCGCGGCAACGATGCTGTCGCCATGTCAAGTATTTCTTTGTCTCTGTTCGGTGATGTGGTGTATAGCGACTAGCGACTTTTCTGCGGGTGCTGCGGCCTCTTCCCACAGCAAAATTGCTGTGGGAAGCAATTGACTTAGCAAATGACTTAAAATGTTGTAAAGACGTAACTCGTGTCCCATGTCATCTTGCTGATGTGCTCTTGGGCACAAGTCTACATTTTTTCATGCATCTTAAAGATTAGTTTAGAATTAAATAGAATTAAACAAAAAAGTCTCTATAGAGGTCTGTATAGTTCCAGAAGAACTACAACCTTAAGCATTAAATCCACATTCATGCTGCTAAAGGTCTGTGAATCATCACTGACGATTCCTTCATATAACAGATGAAAAGTTTCCATCTAAGACAGGAAATAAAATGGTTTGTGTCAGCGAAAACTAAGAAGTTGTGAGTCAGAGGTTTGTTCACAGCAGACAAAACTCCTTGAAGTTGAAAAATGAACAAAATCGGACAGGAAGACGATGTGCAACAACCTGAAAAATGGAATCGATGAGCTGCAAAACAGAATCAAAGCCCCATATTGCTGACTACACAGCATCGACTATGGGCACAAACTTCCCAGTTTTCTTCCCACAATTCAACCTAAATTCATGACAAAGTCTTAAATAACGTCCTGCTACTGAAGTAACACAAAGCGTAGAGTAAACACAGTGGAGAAAAACACTGACGGCGTGTGTTGCTGATATCCATTTTAAAAGACGGATAATATTAAAGATGTCATCTTTGCAACATTTAAGGCAATTATTACAGTGCCACAACTTTCTAAAACTGTTGAGGCAGTGAAACCTGACAACTTGTGAGTGGAGATTTCAAAACCCCTTGAAGCGGGTTGAAAAAAGAAAGAATGAAAATGGATGAGGTGCAACAACCTGAAAAATGAAATCAATGAGCTAAACAAAGAGCTTAAAGCCACAACCTCCAGCTTCTCAAATTATCACCTGCTTTGTGTGTAGTGCAACACACCTCTGTGAGCACACTGATCCAAACATGAAAACACGTGTTGTGCTGAATGACGATGATGACATTGTACGCCTCGCCAACGGGCCAGATCACATCAGCCATTATGATGATCTACGGCTTCAATAATTTGACAAGGCTTTTAAATGATGTTCAAGGGGCGAGAATAGGCTTCATTTCAATTATTTTCCAAGGTCGAAAAAAAGGTGACAACGTCGGAGGACTGCAGTCCCCCTGGAGGTATTTAACGTCGCCCTCAGAAAGCAGTGCCAGCCTGCACTTACCCTCTACTTAAATCCTCCAGCGCTCATGCCCTCATTACTGTCGCCCAGTTACTAATTAACCCTCCTGCGGTCAAAAAACGACCGGAAACTGTGTTTTAACAGCAGTGGTAACCCCTTACATGTTGTCAACTTTCAACTTGATATTTTCTGACTATTAAAGTGACCCCAGCATAATATTAAGGTAAATATCTCCTTTATTCCTATTTACAAAGAAGCCGTACACAACTAGCAATTGTGATTGTTGACCTGCCTCACAGTCAATTACAGACTCAGTTACATACTGGATCACGTTAAGTCACATAAAGTCAGGCAGAGTCATGCAAAGTAGCTTTAAATCACATTGTATTATGTAAAGTCACGTTTCATCCCATTCTGTCATGTAAAGCCACGCTTTGTCTCGTTGAGTCAAGTCTTCTCATTTAAAGTCACATGAAGTAATGCAAAGACATGTTCTGATCATGTTCAGATCCTCTAGCGAGGGCGGGTCATTTTAAAGCCCGAAGGATGAGAAGCGTACGCACAAAATGGAAAAAAAAGACGACAGGAAGGATTAACCCAACTGCTCTCCGAAGTTACAGAATGAAACTCGTCATGATGTTGCATCAGCTCCTTGGTCTGTGTTGGAGGCTCTCGGAGCCCTTTGTGAACCCGGCTCTCAGTGTTTCTCTCTCTGTCAGTCGATTGGACCCAGGACTGGGAGCAGCTGCGCTCCTGAGGACCTGGTGAATTATCACAGCTCCAGAATGAAAGATTGTAATGCAGCGCGGTGAGTCACGGTGGCCTCCGGCCAAGGATGAGTGTTGGGAAACACAAGCACGATGCTCGCACACACTCGCAACGCGTTTCAGAGTCCTCTGAATAAAACATCCGTGGGGTTTTGCACGGCACAGAATATGTGGCCTGAATATGAGGTTTTTTTTGGAACGAATGTTTTAGATTGGTTTAGATTTTCAGAGAACTAGAGACCTGTTTACTTTATATGCTGTAAATAAAGTTATTCCTCATTTGAGGGAATACTTTGATGTTTTCCAGCAGCACAATGAGCATGCTGCTGGATGTTGTAAATGGTAGAGGAGAGAAGCAGTAAACAATGAAACCTGCATGAACAACAAATTCTTTTGCATTTCGGTAGTGCTGTTTAGAAGCTACAAACAAGCCCCAACAAAGCCTCAGCCTCCAGCTTCACATTTACAATGCAGGTCTTCTCATCTAAATGCCCCGATAAAGATCCTTGTTGTTGTGATAGAGTGGCGCCGCAACAAAGCGGAGGAGGAGAAGGATGCGAAAGGCACGGGTGAAGGTTTCTGAACAGCAGTTATCACCGAACACACACAGCCTCCGTAAGGCTTAGGGAGCGGATGGGATGAAATGAGGCAAACCGGAAGCATGGTGTCGGGCTTCAGAGAGAGAGAGAGAGACAGAGAGAGAGAGAGAGAGAGAGAGAGAGAGAGAGAGAGAGAGAGAGAGACGACGTAATCGCTGGGAAAATATGAAACGACCCAGCTCCTGCTGCAGAGCCGATCTGGGGTGGGGGGGGGCAGCTGCTGTTGCAGATTGGAGCCAAGTCGCAGGTTCGAGCTGTGAGCCAGCAAACTGCCTGTTCCTCATTAGTGAGAGATGAAGTGTCTCTTTCCACAGTTACAACGCTGCATCTCTCTCTCTCTCTCTCTCTCTCTCTCTCTCCCTCTTTATTTAAAACACCAGGCTACTCGTCTCACTGAGGAAACACATCCATCTCAAGTGTGAGCGTTACGGATTGTCACGCATTTCTTCTAAATCACACGCGTTTGCGGTGCAGTGCATGTCGTGCCTGCTCTGCTTACGAACCCACACGGCCAAGATTAAAAATGACAAAACAAGGGCTTGGTTTGGGCTTCTCATTTAAAGTCTGATTTTAATTTCTGGATGTTTTTCTGGGCGGATTTCGTTTACTTTAATTTTTGCAGGAGGCAGAAAATGAGCCGAATCTTCCCACCGCATTAGACAAGAGGCTGTGTTTGATGGGAGGAGGAAGCACTCGCGCCCGTGTGTCTGTGTGTGTGTGTGTGTGTGTGTGTGTGTGTGTGTGTGTGTGTGTGTGTGTGTCGCCCGCAGAGTGAGCAAACAGCATCACCAGGCGCAACACAAAACACACACAAACACGCATATCAGCCGAGGAGCCAAAGCATTCGAGAGACGGGTGGGGGGGAGAAAAAAAGGAAGAGGACGGGAGGAGAAGAGGAGGTGGGGGGCACCGCAGTGTTTCCAGGAGTGGCAGAGAGAGGAGCCAGTGCGACAGCTGGTATAGTACGGCTGAAATAACGGGCGAACAAATTGAGTGTTTATTTAACAGAACGCCGAGCCAGCGGATTACGTCACAGCCAATAAAGTCGGCCCTGGAAAACGAGGCAAAAAAATCCCCTGAAAATCTTTCACACACATATACACACACAGAGGAGAAAAAATAAGAATGTTCCAGCCAGAATGTAGACAGTGTGTGTGTGTGTGTGTGTGAGTGTGTGTGTGTGTGTGAGTGTGTGTGTGTGTGTATTAAATGTCTTCATTGGACAGTGTCAATGAGGTGAGACCCTACCTCCTTGACTCTCTGGATCATGGGCTGCAGCCAGTCGGTGTTGACCTCGCAGTGGCTGTCCAGGAAGGTCAGGATGGAGGCCGAGGCCGTGTTGGCTCCTCGCACACGTGATCGGATCAGACCTGAGGGACGGACAGACACGACAAGTCACGACATGAAGGCCCCCCACCCCAACCGAGGGCGGCTGGACGTGCACATTTCGTCTCGCCGAGAGGCAAGATGCTGCTGCTGGAAAAAGAGCAGTACAGAGACGTGCATGTGTGTGTGTGTGTGTGTGTGTATGTGAGTGTGTGTGTGTGTGTGTTAGTTTGCGTGTCTGCACTCGGGCTGTTTTCGTATTGAACGACGTCATTAAAGAGAAAGCAGCTATTGATTGTCGATTTCAAATGACGTACAGGACTTTTTCTGCTGTCAAACCACATTTAAACTCTGTTCAAAAAGCGGTCACGGGTCATTTTATGTGTGTGCGTGTGTGTGTGCGTGTGTGTGTGTTTTGCATCAAACATCTGAGCGCAGCCTCAGAAACAAACATTTCATCTCCTCTTTTTGAACATGAGGTCAGTTTTTCCATTTAATTTCTGAATGACTTGAAGCCTTTTTGTTCATCAAATGATTGTTTCTCTCTTGGTTTCGGGGGTATTTACATTTTTTTTTTTTAGATTGGGTGATCTTCATTGGAATAAACATCCTTTTGAATTGGAAGCGATTAGATGGATTAGTCTGAAGTCGACGTCACAAGTGTGTCACACTTTTTGCTCAAGCAAACCGAATCCCAAGGAAACGTGTTAATTTGCTGCTGGGAGTCGAAGCTGTTTTTGCGGTCAGAGAGTTCAGAGTGTTATCGTGTCATCATAAAGGTGTCTCAGTGTAATCACAGTCATTTGCATTGAACAGTGTGAACTGTGAACTGACAGAGAAAAGTTCACACTTTTCTCTGTCGTTCCTACAATTGAATAAACAAGAACACCATTTTTTAGAGTTTGAGTTTTTTAGAGTTAGAGTTAGAATCGACTTAACATGGTCTGCAGGAGCTCAGAACAGCAGCCCACTGCAGGACAGATCCACACCACTTCATTCTTCCCTCTCACATGAACGACCAGGTTTGCAACATCCAACAGTTTCAGCTATTGCAAACAAGACCCTGGTGTTAATATGGAACCTGTGGAGCAACTATGGATGCTATTTTAAAGCCCTTTTACAATATTGTTTTTACAATAAAGTAGACAAGAATAGAATAGAATGTGCTTTCATTTGTCTGACAATGAGGGAATAGTGACAGATTTAAGTGGACAGGGCAGTAGAGGTAGTGAAGACAAAAAACAAGAGAAATATAAATATAAAAGATGATGTACATGGATATGAAGTATAAGAGAGGTGAAGGAGTTGCTTAGTGCTGCCGTGATGTCCTGCATGGGGTTTGTTTATACGCAAATTACACGATTTGCTTATGAGGTAGTTCACTGCCATTGTTACTCAAAAATATGAAAGAAAATGTTTTCATTCTATGTCTCCTTCAATCTCAGAGCAAGCTTTTTGTGTGCATGAGCAGGGTTGACCATCTGCAAGCAGGAGGCTGCACTGGTCCTTGAAAATGTCCTGAATCTGCTATTGTGTTCGAGGCTCTTTCCACCATCTCTCCATGTGTGAAAGGTGAAGCACAGTTAGAACAGTTGTCTGTATCTCTAACAAGTCTGTCTCCTTCATCCACTGTTGTCTAAAAAACTGTTCAAAACAAACCAGCAGTGCCACAAAATCCCTCCATTACCTGGGCCCGAGATGCTGAATGTTGTTTTGACGCAGTCATGCATTATTTGAGAGCCCTGTCATCCTGGGAAGTTGTCGAAACTTTTTGAAAATGAAATAAAAAAGTAGGTAAATAAATAAAAGTATATGTTCTGGAACCGTTTTTAAAGATTCATGTCTTCACTAGGAATCAATAGGCTAGGAGCTGAGGGCCACAGACAGGGCAGAGAACATCTCAGACCTGATAATCACATTGTTGGTTTTGGTGTTTTAAAAGAAACCTAGAATGATAAAAAAATAATAAAAAATAAAATAACTTTTACAAATCTGGAAAGACACAGAATGTGAGTGTGTATATGTACTGACTAAGACTATTAAACAGCATCTGTTGCTAACTTCTGTGAAGTCCCATGATCATTCCTGGCAGTCCATCAGTATGAAGTTCAGGCCTGGTGGCCAGATAAGCATTAAAGGGTGCCAGATCTGTGCAGATGCTGAGCGTAATATTCCTACATCTAAAATTAGGATCGTAAAAAGGTTGCAAAACAGTATCTGGGACATGTCTGATCAAATCTATGTTGAAACTAGAGAACAAGGATAAATGCTTGCTTCAACTAATTGAGGTCTTTAAGATCATCCACACACTGAAACGACATCAGAACCTTAAAGATAACATAAAGATGAGTTGATTACAAGCGATTAAAGGATGAATAATTCTGAATAATAAAAGGTGTGTTAGCAGCTGCTTCCTAGAGTTTCCAAGTGTCACATTTTGGTCCCTTCCACGTATTATCATATCTAGTCTCTTTGTGCTGTTAGTTGTAGCTGTCCATGCAGTAAATGCTCCAGTGCCCCCCCACACCCTCACCCCCACCCCCACCCCCACCCCCACCCCCACCCCCACCCTCACCCCCACCCCAACCTAGGCCAGCAGTTTAACGCATCGACGGAGAGAAAGTCGGCCGAGCCCGAGGGTTTGAGACCATTTAGAGCTAAAAAAAATCAATTCTTAAAGTCACACTGTCACGCTCTTATGCTCTTAACAGAACTAGCGACTACTGCATGTTTTTATCATTTGGATTAAGCTCGACACACACATTTCGGAGAGTGTCGGAGAGAGGAACCTCGAGCAAAACACACCCCCCCCCACCTTCCACCTCCTCACCCCCTAAATCCAGTATGCTGGTGTTTTCTCAGCATGTGGTTGGTGGTCTGCAGCGACCAAGCAGCGACCTGAGTAACAGAGTTATCACCCCACGCCGGCTCTCTGGGCTGAACTTTGTTGTTCTGCTGGTGGAGGATTTCATTAAATTCAAGGGATCCATTTAGGTTTAAACTCTGTGAAAGCTGTGACGACTCAAGGCAAATTTTGTGCTTTTTTTGTGACATTTTTGGGGATAGAAATGGAAAGAAATGGTCACGTTTAATA